>CAHIKZ030002157.1:1505000-1630000 GCA_903632075.3 Acanthosepion pharaonis
TTTCCTGAATTGTGTAAACATTTGTGGTGATTTCTCTCTCTCTCACTTTCTCCCTCTCTCTCTCTCTCTCTCTACATATATATATATATATATATATATATATATATATATTATATATAGTTCATCAAATACAAGGCCTGTGGGCCACTCAAGGTAGAGGGTTACTGAGATTGTTATAAAGGAGAAGGAAAGAGGAAATAAGAAGTGCCTAATATGAGGATATGTAGGATAGATATTGGTTGACTCGAGATTGTTGTGATTAGAGGAACATCCATTCAGGGGTTTGTTCCACATAGTAACTGTAATGGGAACTTACTCAAATGGACACAAATATGGCATGGCAGGTCCTAGCTGTGAAGTGCTGATTTGGTGAGATTAAAGATTACAGCTTCACATTAAGAGCAAAAGAGCAGCAAAAGAATAGGAATATTTTGTCTTTGGGACAAGGGTTGCATGTTTGAAAACAATTCCTCACCTACAATACCATGTAAATCACTTTTGAACTCAGTCCAGTTTGGACAGTGAGGAATGGTCAGCACCAACCTATATATGGCAGCAATATTTCATACTGATCTGATTCTTGTAATGATGGCAGCATACATGGAACCAACTATTTCCAGCATCATTAGCAATGGCATGAATATCTGTTTTATTTCAGGTCTGGAATGTAAGTTAGACCCAAAATGGCATTTGAGGCAAGAAATCTCTTTGAGGGTAGGATTGCTTATCTGGATTAGAGCAAGTTTTGGTTCTACTCAGTGGTGATGAAATATTAATAGCTTTGTTTTGGATGTATCAAATGATACAAGACATTCTTTCTCACACTGAGCTGGCAGGTCAGCAGAGAGATCACCTGCCAGGCACTGGTCCTCTAAATATTTGTAGGTGCATCTATGCAACATGGTAACATCTGTATATATATATATATAAACAAAATGATTACAGTTTGCTTGTCACTGCCACAGAGTAGACAGGAAAATTATCTCATCCTTACTCCTATGACATCCTTCTGGAAGTGTCTTCTCATGAAAGTTTACTTTCCCAGACACCATACCTTGGGGCTTAGGGTTGGACATTGGGAATCAGAGGGCAGCAAAAAGGACTGAACAGTGTGGAAAAGGATTGTCAATGGTGTTACAACCAACCATATGGAGGTCAAAGGAGGCTGATGATGAAGTGGTGGATCCACACTCCTCAAAACCTCTAATCTCCCAATAAGAGGCCTTTCTGCAGTATGTAGTTTATCATCATACCTAGGACACACTTCTTCATGGTAAGAACTGGATACTTTACAACATGGAACACAAGTATCCTTATGGTTGATTTTATTCCGTCGTTTTGTATTGCCATAGCAAGACATGATAATACAACTATAAAATTCAAACATTCTGTTATTCTCCAGAATGGAAATGATATCTTTCTGGTCAGTTAATAAATTCCTCTAGAAAATGCTTAAAATAATGGTATCTAATTATATTTCTTTACATTCCAGAAACTTATGGTCACATCACATTCAAACATCAGTTCTTGTCTAATCATGGCAGTTAAGCAATTGAGCCTGCTCAGTAATCAGATGGGTGTCTACTGGGAAACACCACTTGTTATAAGATATACAACACACCTAGCAAATCAACGATGGATACAGTCTCACTACTTATACAAACAGATGTTGTTGTTATATGGAGATGTTTCTGGTCTGATAGATTGCAAGACCTAATTGGGTGATTAGGTGAGTGTACATTCCAAAATTTCACTGTTTATTATAGTTCTATGTGGATATGGAAAAAAAGAAATATTCCATGGAGTGTTTCAGCGAACATGACGACATGACATGACTGATCGTGAATGCGTAATGAGGTTCACGTTGCATTCTCAGAATGCGAGGTTTGCCATTTTTCGGAATTTTTGTAAATCTAATTTCACTGTTAGACATTTGAACTAGTTTATCTACAACACACTTGTATATCGTTATAATGGGGCCTCACATCAGTGAGGGGAACCAGTGTGCAACTGAAACCGTTGAGAGGAAGGCCCCGAAATGGTGCACATTCTCTCCTGATGACACCAGTTTAAATATAAATTCGAGAGGAACACATCAAAAGAAATTCAGTGAAGTCATATGCTGCAGAGAAGCTCATTGGAAGTGTCATTGGCATGAGGAGCATTACACATTCAGCTCGCTTCAGGTGAGTTTCAATTATTTTCCAGTAATTTCCTTCTTCTAGAAA
Source organism: Acanthosepion pharaonis (assembly GCA_903632075.3). Taxonomy (NCBI): domain Eukaryota; kingdom Metazoa; phylum Mollusca; class Cephalopoda; order Sepiida; family Sepiidae; genus Acanthosepion; species Acanthosepion pharaonis. The sequence goes on from CAHIKZ030002157.1 coordinate 1,507,229, forward strand.
TTAATTTTAGGTTACAATAAATTTCAATAAATTAAATTTTAGGTGGCAATAAATTAAATATCTACTGTTTTATCTACAATCTGATTTACACTTACAAAAGCTGTTTGCTTGAAACATGCATGCATGAAACACATGTTACTGGTTGGACATAATGTAATTCATGAATAATTATGTGCTTCACTGAACAGCTATCTCAGGGAATACTGAACAAATTGAAGAACAACAAAATTCTTCAGCCAAAGAACCGGCATTGTAAAATGGCAGAGGAAGGAAGCAGACAGTGGCAGTAAGAATGGACATTGATATCAGTAAGACTGCTTTTTTCCTGATGTTTTTACTGAGAGACACAAGTCTTGCATGGGTACATAGGAAAATTCTACAGTTTATCTTGTCTTATTTCCTGGGTCTGGTTTCTGTTTGTTTCAGACATCCGAATAGCCCTTCCACTCTTCTCTGTTGGCATTTGTGCATCACAGTCCAGACCCCCGACTTCAGTTTGCGGTAACATGAAACTCAGCCCACACCTTACTCTGTTTGCACAATTGTCTTCACTGACAGTCAATTGGGTCTTGTAACATTCAGCATTCTTTACACAGCAGGAAGTTTCTGTTCTCATGAATTGCTCAGCATTTAGTACACAGAACATGAAGTGTTTAATTGCTGCGTTGTTAACAGCCTGCAGCTAGCCAGTAACAAAATGGACATCACTAGTTGCAAGAAAGAAAAAGCTTAACTGTTTAAACAAAACGTAATGCTAAAAATGTTTTCAATGCTTCATTCATTTAAATAACTTAAAAGAGAAGTTTCTCTGGCTGTTTGTACTTTTTGGACAAGAAGATTCTATATGAAGATCTGGTTTGAAAAATATATACTTTCAGTGTGGGTTTGCCATTCTTCTTCTTTTATGTGCCATCTCCCTTCAGGATATATGCTAGTGGTACCCAAAGATTTTCTTTTCTGTCATATATTTCGCCTCACCAAATTTTATGTGATAAAAATTAAAAATTAAATTTTAAAAAATAAAAATCAGAGAAAAGGGTTAAAACGAGATAACCGCGGATTCGAAGTCAGAACATTATCATTGATAACTCTCTCCTCTAATTTGAGGACCCTAGTTACTATATTCTTAATACTTGATATAATGCAAAAATATCACAATGATAAAAAAGATCAATAATTATTTATGAGTATTTATAATGTAACTCATACATTCAATTACAAGTAATCCATAAACATATTTTACATTTTGAAATCATATATTTTTGGCATGTGAATTTTTAAAAACTCTTTCTAAATCTTTGATTGTCTTTCAAATATTCCATCTTACCTGCCACCCTATTCCAACACACATATGAGGTGTGCAACATCATTTGGGAACATCTGCACTACACTATCGCTATCACTAAGTCTTACCATTTCAGACGTTTAAATCTAGGATCGGTCATGCCATGTACACAGCATCAAATTATCATTATTCTCTTTATCTGTCTATATTTCTGAGATGAGGTATTTTAATTTTAAAGACAAAGTATTACACTACAAAAAAAAGAATAAAAAAAGGAAACTTATACTTAGCACCAGGAAGAGACAGTTGAAATTTTTGAGGTGCATAAGGAGGAAGGAGGGCTTGGAAAGCAGCACGTAACATACTTGATGAACTTGAGTAAATGGATGCTAGGAAAAGGTTTTTTGAGAAATAACAAAAAGACAAAAATTATTAAAAGCTACAAGGAAGAGGTATATAAAAGAAGAAAATTACAAGATTGATTAAATAACACTGTAGAACAATGTTTCACAAATATTTTTCTGTGGGCCACATTTTCAGAATGAAAATTTTATGTGATAAAAGTACATTTAAAAATAAAAAACAGTGTATTTTGTCAGAACATTATCATTGATAACTCTCTCCTCCAATTTGTGAACCCTAGTTACTATATGCTTAACACTTAATATAATGCAAAAATATCACAATGAGAAAATCAGTCAATAATTTTTTATATCTAGTTATACTGGGACTCAGCCATACAATTACAAGTAATTCATAATAGCATTTTAAATTTTAAAATCATCTTTATTTTTGGCATATGAATTTGTTTAAACTATTTCTAAATCTTTGATTATCTTTCAATCATTCCACCTCACTGGCCATCATCTTCTGCCATATCTATAAGGCACACAGCACCATTGAGAAACCAGTGAACTAAGCGATATCGGTCCTCCACATCTTCCTGTCCTTTGTAGCTCTTAATAAATTTTACCTTTTTGTTATTTCTCTCAAACCTTTTTCTACCATCCATTTACTCAAGCTCATCAAGTAATGTTATGTGTTGCTCTCCTCTGTCCCTCTTTCCCTCAATATGCCCTGTGAGTATCAGATTTTCCAAGCCGTCTTCAGGTAAAAGCAGAGATTTCCACATAATATTAAAAATAATTAATTTTTTCCTTATGTTTTTCAATGTTAAATATTCTTGATATGAGACATTCTCTGTTCTTGTGTTAGTAATTACGGGATTACTAACACAAAAGGGGCAGACATAAACTGTATAAGTAAGGAACCTCATTAAATGTACAACAGTTTAATAGGACTGCATGAAAAATTTTGGTCTGCTCAGTGGTGATGAAATGTTACTAGTTTGGTTTGAGGTGTATTGAATGATATAATCTCCATTATTACTTTGGTAGCTTGGTTGATGATTCTGAAATGCAATGTTTAATCATGTTATCCCCAACTAATATCAACAAGGCATTGGTCACTAATACAGTATATGCATTATTTAAATGCAGACTATAGTCCTCATCTTTGCTATTTCTGTCACAATATTTTGGCTGGTGTACTCTCAGGCCTTCATCAGGTGTATATAGATCCAAGTAACCTACAGAGAATTTTGAACTGAACCCTTCATTTAATCTAGTGGTGTAGATTGTTACAATTTCCTTGCCCTTGTTTGGGGATATTTTGTCTAATTATCTTCCCTAGACATAATCAGTCAGGAAATCGGTTGAGGATATAAAGAACAAAGTTAATCCAAGTATAGAGTCCTTGCATTAATGCAAAAAGATCTAGAAGAGTGGCCATTCAAAACAAGTTTCATTATGCAAATTGATATGAAAGATTGAACCAAATAAATAAATAAAAACAGCAAACATTTTATTATATATAATATATATATATATATATATATATATATATATATATATATATATATATATATGTATTACATCTTATTATGACTTATATTAGTGTATTTCAGTGTTGTATGTAAAATGTTTTCATGCACAACTCATTTTCTGAATTAATTTCTTTAGGTTATTCTATTTCTTCCTTCTGTTTGGTTAAGACGTTAGCATATCACTGTTGTACTAATGACTAATACGGGCATTGGAGAATAGTAAAAACCAACATATGTCTTCACTTTTTACAAACACCTCATTAACATCTTAGTAAAACCATTTGTGTCTTAAAATGAGTAAACTGTTTATCTTTTATATCTGAATATAAATGTGTAAGTAAACATGAAGTTGCATTTCATTACATGCAATATTTAATATACTTTCAATGCTTACTTTTGCTTTACATTTTTGCAGGTGATATATTTTGATATACATTTACTAAGAACAAATTACAAGTTTTCAAACATAGGAAGCAGAGGAAATTACACACGTAAAAACAGGAAAAATATTTGGACACATTAATTTCAAAACTTACTTACATCTGCCTGATTTCCAATTACTGCTTACAAAAAATTTCAATCATTAGTGTTTCACATTCATCTTTGTCTATACTTGATGGAATGTGTTGTTACCATAAAAACTAAATTCTATTTTGTTTGGACAAACATTTCTTCATTTCAGAAGTCTGACATCTTTTTTGTCAATATGCATATTTTCTGTTAGGTATGAAAATTAAAATATTCTTGCACAGTTGACTGTTAAACATTTATTTATCAAACTCTGTTCCAGATTCTTAAATCACCTTGGATCTATCTATGAGTTACTAGGATCTGTCCATGAGTTACTACTGGATTTGCTTTAGCTTTTCCTAACATGTATCAGGTTGCTTGTGTAGTTTGGGGAAGGTTTTTCTAGTCCTTCCTTGTTAAGGTTTTAGCATATCATGGGTATACTAGTGCCTTTAATGGACCTTGTAGAATGCAGTAGAAGGACTCTCTTTTTCCAAGTACCTCACTATCAGCATATGCAATACTTATACCACTATAAAAAGTATTTGATTCCATTTGACAGTCAGATTGATATGTCCCGGAAAGGGATATATTTGTTCAAAGTAGCAAAGTGGTTGTTGACTACTGTAACCGGGTAGGACAATCTAGCTGGTTACCGTAATGGACTGGTCCTCATTATAGTGATAGGCAATAAGCATAGGCAATAGGTGAAGACAATAGATGTAGCCAATAGGCATCCTCAGTAGGTGTTATCATACCTCCACATCAGTCTGTATTTATGGCTGACACCAGCCAATCATATTACTGTGAGGGGAACCCAGGTGTATGCACATTCATTACATCACAGATCAAACCAAAAATGGCATATTGCAGCTATATCTGGGTTGGAACTGCTTAATCATATATTTCCAGTCTTGACACAGTTCAAAACCATCTATGCAAAATTGTAGGTGATGAATTATTTTCCACAATACAACCCTTTTCCTACAGGCAAAATGTTGCAAGCTTCTCACCGATGCATGGCTATTTCCCTAGCAAATGCTGTTGAGCTATATCCCTTACTTCCAACAGTTCAGAAATTTACAGCTAAGGCCCACCATTCCATATACACAGGACTGAATCATACACATTCCCTTTATTTTCCATTGCTAAGAAGCAAGTCCCATTCAAAGAGATTCTTCCCAAGAGCTACTGTTTGTGGAACAGACACCCAAGAGGATGATGTCTTGATTACTAAACTATTAACCTCTTCAAGTGTAGACTCAGCTGTGATATATTCTGTCTGTCCTCATAATCAGCACTTCTTATCACCTCCTGTTATACAAATAACTGGACCATATAGTTAAAACCACATCACTTGAGGAAAACCACTACCTGGCTGTTCAGTCAGTAAATGCCGAACACTTCTTTATTAATATTACTATTACCATTGTGGCAAAACCAAAGCATTAACCTAAAATCTTAAATAGCTGCATTAGATTGAGAATTTCATATAGATGTCATGCATGGCACCAGATTCATTTAGAAATATCAAACTGTCAGATGTATACAATGGTTTTCTAAGATCAATGGTTAAAATTTGAATGAGTGAAGCCTATGGGTTGTGATGATGACCACACTTCTTGGAACCTTATGGACTGGTGCTATAGAATCGCAAACCAAGAACTGTACCAAAAACAAAAACCACATTGCTTGAAGAATTTCAATGGCAGCAAAAACTAAAATTGATTTCACATGTAACTCGAAGATAAAATAATGAATATAACCAAGATGTTGATATTCCATGCTACTTCAAGCAAAAGGTTAGGAAGGCAACTCCCATCAATAGAAAGAGCAATAACAGCTACTAGACTTGAGAAACCTATTTTCCTGAAAATATTTTTATAGAACGATTTTATAAATTTCAAGTGACAATAGAACAAGCTGCTCAGTCAATGAATGTCAAATGTTTCAGATAGTTACCATTATCATTACAATATCATTTAATACATTTCAATGGTGCACTAATTTTCAATAAACGTGTTTTTAATATTTGCATTGTTAGTATATGCATAATGATAAGAGTAAATGAAAGTTTGAAAGTATTTATTTCTTAATCTCTACCTGTGATAATAGAAAATTAATGGGTTGATGGGGTTGTGACACATATCACTTTTAAACACTGGATGATCACCAAAGTTAAACAATGTCTAGCCTGGTTAGTAACTAAATGGGTGACCACTTGGGAATACCAGGTACTGTAAGCTTGGATGTGCAATGGATAATGGCCTAGAATTGTTAATTGGAAAGCTGAGTTCCATTTCTGGTTGGGTTCATTAAAATCACTTATACACAAATATCCTTGGAAAGGTATAAATCCACATCTCCTCCCCCTCCCCACTATCGGTTAATTAGTACTTGTACTACTATATCATTATTATCTGCAAAAAAAAAAAATTCTTACAATCGAAAAATATTTTCTAGCTTGAAATAAGATGTAGAAAATTAATTAATGAATCAAAAACTACTTGGCTGAATATGCAGATTTTTTTGTGTAGTATGAGATCAGAGCTTTACCACAATAGGTGTTGCTGTGTTTTCAGTAGTGGCAGAGTTATTAGCCACACATCTAACTGGTTTTGTATTCAAGGTTGTCCTTCTAGACTATTTAGCAAACAAATCTTGGTAGATCAATATTGCCTTTCTGTTTAATCCATAGCTGGAAGAAGAAGAGTATATGTTTCCCAAATGTATTTGTGGGAATGTAAAATGCACTAACTTTGGCTGGAATTTGAATTTTGTTACCTGATCTTACCTTCCACCAATAACCAGAATACTTCATAAACATCTCTACCTGTGACATCAGAGACTATATAAAAATCTTGTTAGACGGTAGTAAATTGTTTACTGGCAATTCTGTCTTTTGCTATTCAGTGTTTATATAAACTGCAGAAAATAATTTTATAAAGAATAATATCTCAGTTCTTGTAGTCACAGTTTGGCAAATATTAGAAAATTGCTTCGAAATAATTTGCATACTGAATGCAAAAACGAGAAAATTTGTGTTATTTCTATTTACATATTATGAGATGAAGTAAACATATTTACTGTTGCCAATTTCAATGAAAAGCACCATCTTTGCTTGCCAAGATAAAGCTAGAAAATATCCTCATACCTATTAGGTAATCACAATTCAACCCAAACTTATACGTTTACCTTTATACTGTAATTCTATACTGCTTTTTGGTGAGGTTTGATGCAATATGGTAAGATATCTTGCATAACACCAGAAATGGTGCCAGATTTTCCTGGTATTTTTTCCCTTCTTTACATTTAGAATCAAAAAAGAAAAGATCAAAATATTTTTTTTCTTATTCAGAAATATAGCTTCACTCTTCCTTGATAAAATTACTTCATGCTTTTCTATATATATATATATATATATATATATATATATATATATATATGCACACCACACATCTGTGTACATACATATATATACAAAAAATTTTTTCATGCTTTTGTATATGCATAACACATTCATGCACACACATGCAAGCATTCACAGAATTAACACATACAAGTAAGAACATAGTCACACAATCACAAGCACATACAAAAAAAACACTCAAATTAAACACATCTAAACACAGTAAAATGCATACATAGCAAAATATACATATATTCAAAAACAGGCAAACATACATACACGAAAATCATACATATACAAAAAATACACAGACAATACGGTCAACACCCCCCGCCCCAACACACACATACACACACTCATGCACATACACAAAATACGCACAAATTTTTGTTTTATTTGTGAAATGTTTTATGCATTGTCATGGATTCATACTACAGAGAACATTTCTGTAAAATCCTTAAGGGGATGAAGAAAAGCTCTTAGTAAGACCAAAAAGCCCTTGCAAATAAAATTTGATATTCAGTCATCATGTTAGATTTTGTAAAGTGGGTCTAGCCAAAAACCTTTCAATACCTGCTTGTATATATGTAGAGATCCTTTTTCATGATTCTGTAAAGGAATGTGTCAGTATGCCAACAATTTGAAATAATTTCATTCCTTTTGTTTATTAATCCTTTCATGTTCTTGAATTCTATGATTCATCCTATATTTGCGACTCATCAGCAGTGCACATCCACTACTGAGAATTGAAACCCGGAGAGTTACATTATCAAGTAAACATCATACCAACTGTTCCAATGCGCCTTGGTGATGAAAAGGTAGCGAATCAGACTCAATATAGCGCCGCTCGATCACATATTCTGTGGTGGAACTCATCTGAGTTTCTCTTTTACCTATAGGACTGTGTCCCCACATATATATATATATATATATATATATATATATATATATATATATTCCTTTTCATACGTATGTGCTCAATTTTAAAACTTTTGAATGAACAAGTACTTTCTAATACTAATAAAAAAATTTCATATATTTCAGTGCAATTTTCAAAATGGGATTTGATAACCTTGTGATTTTACATGGTCTACAGCCATTATGTTAGATTTTGGGAAGCAGGTCTAGCCAAAAACCTTTCAATACCTGCTTATATATGTGTACAGTTCCTTCTTCATTTTTTTGTAAGGGAATATGTCAGTATACCAACAGTTTGAAATAATTTCATTCCTTTTGTTTATTAATCCTTTCATGTTCTTGAATTCTATGATTTTAGGCTTCTCCTCCATATCTAAATTGCAATTTCTTCCTTTAGTTTCTTTTTATTTTATTATTTCCCATAAGAATTTAATAATCAAAATTAATATATTCTGCTACTGATGTTTTCACTTTCATTTTTAGTTCACATATTTAAAATGTAAACCAATGGCTGGCTCACAGTTTCTGTGAGAGAGAACACACACACATATATATATATATATATATATATATATATATATATATATATATATATATATATATATATAATTACAAATAAAGTGCTGGTGTTATTGGAACAGTGCTCAATATTATATAACAGTGCTATAAAATATACATATTAATAAATATACACATTATCCCACACCATTCACACAACTTATATATAATTGGAAAATATATCAGTTTACTGTGATGTTGGCATAGTTAATCACTATCTATGTTGGGATATATTTTTTTTACAAAAACCTTTTTTTTAAAATTAATTATAGTTCTCATGACAGTAAATTAAGTAATTTTTTATGAATTATTAATTTTATTTTATTTTATTTTAGAGTAGTGGGTTATCAAATATTTATTATTTATATAATGGAAGGAACTAACTTAATCTAATTTAATATATTTAATATAAAACTTGTAATATTACTAAAGAAAAAAGAATATAATAATAAATAAATAAATATCACTATAAATAAATGTAATAAATTTTAAAAACAGCTTAAAAACCTATGAAAATTTTCTTTTTATGTTTCCTATTTGTTTTTTTCTCATTTTTTTCTGTTGATTTGTTTATTTATTAGTTCACGGATTTTTATTTAATTTTATTTTCCCTTATCACTTTAAATGTATTTGTTTGGCAGGCTTGTGTTAGTAGGATTGCAAGCACAGGGTTTATCAATACTTTGGATTGTTGATAGATAGATAGATAGATAGATAGATAGATAGATAGATAGATAGATAGATAGATAGATAGATAATGAATAGAATGGGATAGATAGATAGATAGATAGATAGATAGATAGATAGATAGATAGATAATGAACAGGGTCATATTTGATAATGAACAGAATGAGATAGATAGATAGAAATAGATAGTGTCATGGTCAGGTTGGGATAGAAATAACGAAGGTATATTACACAAAATAATAAGACAAGATGTGGAAGGTGTTAGTATGACTGTCAGTCTGGTTTTGGAGTGAATACTACCAGCTCGACTTGATTCGTCCCTCTCTCTTGAGAGGCGTAGTATACATAGTGTTAGGAAGACTTCATTCTGTAGTTATAGGTAAGGACCCATGACAGATAGCTAGATAGATAGATAGATAGAATGGGATAGATAGATAGAATGGGATAGATAGATAGATGAATAGATAGATAGATAGATAGATAGATAGATAGATAGATAGTGCACTGTGTACTTGAAGTAAGACATTTAACTGACTAAACAATTTTACCAAACTTAAAGTATTCAGTTAAACACAAAAAATTACAGGTGGCTTTTCATGGAACCCACAGTCATGTACACCATGTTCCCATTGTTTGTGATGGTCCCTGATATCCTGTATGACACCTAAACTGAGGTGCTAAAAGCAGTGGTAGGGCTTTGGATTGAGGCATGGCCATACAAGTATTCTACTATTTCGTTCTACATGGTCCATATGTCACAACAGAGATGGGTCAAAAATTTTCCTTAGTGTCAACCCCAGATCCCAACATTTTGCCAGTATTTACCTTGATTTGAATCCCCATGGTTATGATATCTGGACTGTCATCTTTAGGGTAGTCAATAAGCTGCTCTTCAATAGCAACATTTTTCAACAATGACAATAACTAAAATGGATATGACATATAACTTGAAGAGAAAATAATGACATAATCAAGATGCTGACGTTCCACATTACATCAAGCAAAAGTTTAGGAAGGAAATTTCCATCAGTACTGCAAAGAGTTATTAAACTTGAGAAACCTATTTTCAGGAAAAGTTGTTTCAAAAAAAATTTGTTTAAATTGCCAAAAAATTTCAATGTTTACTTTATTTTTATTTGACCAGCACTAAAGAGTTTGTAAATTATATTCCATATTTTGCACATTCATTAAATTTGGTTTATTCCAAAACGTGTTAGGAAAACTGATACTCATTTTGTTTGTTTATCCCTGTCTGTGTAAATTTCTTTCAGATGTATTATCCCATGGTGGTTGCCATTTTCTCTTTGTGAAAAGAAAAGAATGGTGGGCAGATTGTCCAACAAGTGAACTTCTAAACAGCTATTCTTCAATAAAGGAAGACTTGAATATCATTTAAAATTACTATGGTCAGATGGTAGAATGTTGAACCACAGTCTCAGGGACTTTGTTCTACCATAATGAAGTTGAAAACAGGGATAATGTTTATTTAATATGGACAAACAATTTTAGACTTTGCACCATGTTTCACTATCAATTGAAAGACATTTTAGATTTTTTGTATATAGAAGGTTATATAGCCAAACTGATTTGCTCAAACTTTAACATATAAAAGAACTACTGTAGCCAAGTTGATGACATTACCTTTTATCTGAATGGCAATTTTAATGGCTTACAACCACAGGGATTAAAGAAGTGAATGAGATTATCAATTACATTCCATATTAAATTTGGTTAAGAAATATTGTGCTTATTATTATAAGGAAGCATTAATTTTATTTTAATTTATCGGAAACATGCAATTGTTTTTGTCTATTTTCCCTTTTTGCTGTATTAGCAGATGGTGGTAGATATTTGCTCTTTGCAAAAAAAGAATGCCAGATACAAGATGGGCGGTTTGATTAACAAGTGCATTTTTACAAAGCTTCTCTGCAATAAAAAAAGTTTTGAAGAACATTTTAAATAACAATAATCAGAAGGTAGAGGATTGGCCACAGAGTCATGGACTATTTTCTACTGTGATGAATTTGGAAACAGGAAAATGATCGTATCATGGGTGCAAGTATTACAGTGTTTTACTCATGACCAGTGCTTCTTTGCCATCTTCAGATTGATTTCTGATTGTACCCTCTATGCATATATAACTAGAAAAACCAATTAAATATAAAACCCATGACTTCACTTGCACCCTACATAATAGTTCTTCTTTTGTGCTAAATGCTATTGTTCAGACATGGGATTTACCTCACTTTAGAAAAGCTTTGGTCATAGGCATTGCTTGTTAATATTATAATTACTATATATAATCACAATTCTTAGCCATAGCAGAAAAGGACACTCAAGAAAAAGTAAAGAGTGTGCAAGCCCTTGTTGGTTTTAAAGGTCACATTTGTGTTATGCATTGGTGGAAATTGTGAAATTGATGGAAGCTGTGGAAAGGAATGACAACAAGCAATAATGACAAAATTTAGCCCATTTGAAGTTATTAAGCAAATCATATAAATTTCAGTATCCCTAATTTGCTTGGAAAGAATTTTTTCAAAATTTAAATAATCAATTTAGATGTCAAAAAAAAGCCAAACTGAATGTTTAGGTAATTTCAATATGCATTCTATGGAAATTTACACGACTATATAGCCTATCTGAAGTTATTATGCAAATCTGAATTTGCTTTGAAAGAATTTTGTTAATTTAGATATCAAAATTAAAGCTTGAGTTAACTGGATATTTTTAACATGTTTTATTGAAGTTATTTGATTTATTATAAAAACTACTGGCTGAATTTTGATACAAAATCTGCAAAACACTTTTTATTTTAATAAAATGGAAAGAAAACCTACAATTGATCAAACACTTATAAGTCTTTGGAACATTTACATGTTAACAGAGTGACCCTTATTCTCCATTACTGTCACCAATCAATTCTCCATTGATTTTCGTTAAGTTCTTGACTTCTGCAGGTTCAGTTTCCAACATGGCAGTTTTAATTGCTTCTCATTGGTCAGCTTTACTTTCATATTTTTGCCCCCTTGATATAATTTTATCTTCATGATAGACCATAGATTTTCGATTGGATTTAAATCAGAACTTGATTGTGTCTGATCTATTATCTTGTTCCTTATAAAAAACTTTTAAGTTCAAGAAACTCTTGGGTAAGCTGAGATATATGATGTGTATTGTCATGTAATCTGAGCTTTCTTATCCATGAAATTGCAATATTTATCACTGTTCAGCTTCATTTCTTCATTGATTTTCAATGGCTCAATGATAGATTGGTTGATAATTTTAACTCATATCCTTGTCACATCCACTGGTTTGGCAATCAGAAGTGGATTAATTCCTTTGACTGAAAATAGTTTTGTTATGTACCTCTGTGTACCAGTGTTTCAGAATTCTAACAAAACTTTCAGTAGTTTGGAAATTATGTATATACAACACGTAGAACATTGATGAACCAGTAGGAACCTTTGCTTAAAAAAAAGATGTTTCAAAACATCTACTTAATATTTTAAGTAAAGAAATAGGGAACACAAGCCAAGTTATGTGACTGCAACAACCTTATATATACACAGAGCTTTTTTGGCTTCACTTTGGGCTCTCTACCCACCAAGGTTATGCACAATCCTGTCTTTATGACAGTACTGATTGCCTTTCTGTCTGGGAGGGTTGCCTGAAGGAAGTAGAATTGACTTCCGCCTATATGGTGAAAAAGTCCTCCTTCCTGTTTTGCTTTCTTTCCATTTTCTCCTCTTCCTTCTTGGAAAGATGCATTTCTTTTCTCTTCTCAGCTTACTCTCTCTCCCAAGAAGATGCAATGGATCTGCTTTTTCTTTTCATTTCTTTGCCACCACTCCAGATTGGTGGTTGAACATATCCTGTCTTTCTGTTGAGCAACCTTGTCCTTTGCTTTGTTTAAATTCGTTCTTGTTGCTTCATTAATTTATTCATTGTTTTTGCATGTTAATTCTTTTAACATTTATTTACATAAACACAATCATGATGACTAGGTATATCTGGTTACTCCTATTTAAGCAGCTATCCAATCCCTACTGTAGACGCTTGCTCAGGCACATTTGTGTTTATTCAACACCCACAGAACCCACATATGGTTTATACTGCAACTATGCTGAGCAGACCCTAGTTACAGTTTCTGGGAAAGAGTGTGTTATATAGTTGGATCAACAATTTGAACAAGGCCAGCATGCTCAAGCCCTCGGGCACGATGACAGCTATCAACAGCTCCCAATGGGCCAATCTACCCAACTTCACTCACAAGACTTGGATCAACTCGTGGTATGGTTTTCAGGCATTTTCCAAAGGTGCCGCATGCTAGGATTGACCTCTCCAATCATATAACATCAGGAAGTCTCCTTCCTGACAAATAGACCATGGTGAGATTCGAACCTGGGTCTCATGGTCAGAATGTGAACATTCTAACCACTCGACCACATGCCCACATCATAATGACTAATGGTATCATGTTTGGTTACTTAGCAACCATGCCACATTTTGACATGCTTTTTCATCAGCACATTGCCATATTGAATTCAACTTATAACACAGAACTTTAATTTGGTTTCTCACCAATTTCTGGGTTTGCGTAACAACATTTAACATCTTCATTCAGCATGCCACCATTTTTGTATTTTACTTACCAGTCCTAAATTACTTTATTCAAGTGATTTCATCTGAGTTTAAATTTTCCTTTCATCAAGGTCTATAAAAAACACAAACATTTCCAAAGACTTACCACTAGTATGTTCTTACCATGCTTCTTTTTCTTCTCGGCTTGACAGTCGAACTCTCTGCCTCTGAGCAGGGCAGAGTCTCGTTCGGGAGGTTGACCAACGCGATCCCGTTTATACGGGTTCTCTGGGCATTTTTTGGCCGAGCCTACGGACATTAAACTCGGCCTTGTGCCACAAACCCACGATTAAACTCGGCCTGGTTGAACCCATCTAAGCAACCCTCGTGGGGGGGATTCTGTTTTACAGATATGGGCGAAAAAAACCCACGTTAAATCGGCCTGCCACATCTTTATGCTTCTTTTCTGGATTATTAATCTAACTATATTTGCATCTCTGCCCATTTACGCATTGGAACATTATTACACGTTTTTAATATTTTGATCCTTGCCAGTTGGTGACTCCTTTCAGCTCTTACAAATCAACAAATGTACATATTGTCATTAAGTTGTTGGTTGTTTGCCAATAATAACACTTTTGTCTTTTTATTAAGTACTCTGCCTTTCTTGTAACACATTTTTTTGGTGTCAATATCTTCCTGTATATTTCTTATATTTTATTTACGTGGCCCATATGTTTGCTGGTACATCCTCACACTGACACTTCTCTGATGAATTCTGTTATCTACAGGAACTTCAGCATCAGATAAAGCTTATCCTTTGGTTTATCAATCATGTCTGTCAATCATCATCTGAGATTCATCTTTGAAACTTGCTTTATAAAAGTCAATTCTCATGTCTTTACAGGCACAAATTTGATACCTTAAGATATTTAGTGTATTGAATGGGGTTTCTATCAGATTTTCTGACATCTCAATTTCCTAAATATTCTAAAACTTTTCTTCCTATTGACTCTCTCAATTCAAGCCTTCTAAATGATCTTAGTGCTGGCCAGAAGTGATGTTGCTTTGCTATAACACACTTCAGTTTATGTTCCTCTTAAGGAGACAAGTTCTTTAAGCCTATTCTTTATATTGTAGTTCCTAATTTAGTTACATTTTCAACAGCATTCTTTATCTTTCAGGTTACTTTCCTCTAAAGGAGACATGTTTTAAAGCTTATTCATTTTATTCTAGCTCTAAATTTAGTTACATTTTCAACAGCTTTCTTTATCATTCAATGATCTCTGTGAAACTTTTTGATATCTCAAAAGTAGACATTCCTTCACTCAATAATTTTGTTAATTCTTGTTTTTAACATTTGTTAACTGCTTTATTTTTATTCCTGTCTTAATATATATATATATATATATATATATATAGACTGGAAAAAAAGTATTTAATATCTCCAAAGGAGACAATCCCTCACTCAATAATTTTGTTAATTCTTGTTTTTTTAATATTTGTTAACTGCTTTATTTTTATTCCTGTCTTAATATATATATATATATATATATATATATATATATATATATATATATATATATATATATATATATATATTCTGGAAGAAAGTATTTGATATCTCCAAAGGAGACACTCCCTCACTCATGGTCAACTAGAATTATACGGCCGCAGATGTCACATAACAAGCTGAATTTTAACAAATTCATGTAATGTAAAAAACAAAGAATAACCTCTTAGAAAATTGCTAATCTAAAAGGGAGGTAACTTTAAAAATTGAATTTTTAGAAGATAAATAAAGAGCATAAAATTATATAGAATTTATCAGACATTATTTCAATTCCCTAGACATGTTTTCAACACTAAAATGCATCTTTACACCTTTTTTACTACTCCCCAAAATATAAATGTCTGTGAGTTATCGCGCTTTTATGATTTTCAATTGCATACACAGACTGATTTGCAAATGAGCACTATTAGGTAATTTTCTACCTCATAATCTATTGCATTTAAAGATTAAAAGTTTGTTGGAATATTTTGTTTAACAAAAATGGTTAACAATTGTTTTGCATTTGTCTGTTTTAATGGATATATTACTAACAATGAAAAATTATCAATATTTTCTTTTCCTCTTGGAAAATCCAACTTCATAGAGAAATGAATAAAATTTGTTAATTGTATTGATTGGTTTCCTATGAAAAATTCATTTCTCTGACTGAAGCATTTTGAAGAGAAATTTATTTTGAAAGAAAAATAAACTGAATTGGGATTTATGTCCAATTCCTACAATTACATACAGAAGAAATAAGAAAACCATCCTTTTGCTGAATACAAGGGAATTCAGAAAGACTCCAAGACAACTCCAATTGATGTATTACATGATTTTATTTCAGTTGATACATTAAAGAATTTTATTCAATTGGAAGAAAAAAAGTGTTGTCCTAACAGTTTTGAATTTTAAATAAAGGAAGATTACATTCTAATTTATTGAATAATCTTTGGCCCTAAAACACATTTTCCATTTATAAAAGAATGTATTTGCATTGACCAAAGGCTTCACATCTGGCTCCAGTGCAAGAGAACACCTATACCATTACCACAGTGGTTTATACATGGACATAATGCTAAACTCACAAAATTTAGAAAATGTTAGAAAATTTTCCAAACTTCTTACAAAACATGGTGGAAGAACAACCATAATCAGTTGTAAAAGAATTAAAAAAGACAACATTACCAATGAAGAGATTGGCATTCATTTTCTGCAGAACTAATACATTATCCCTTAATACTGTGCTATATGTCTCAACAAGCCAACAAATTACTTCTGGAGAAATTTCCATTGCCATTTTTTCCTTATTAGAGAAAATTCAAAAATAATTAAATAGTGATGATGCTACAAAGAAGCAGTACTATGACTTACTTTCTTGAGAAAGTCTTAGGGTTCCATCTAGCCAAATGGCAGAGTTAGTTTGTGCTTGTTTTGCTACATTTGACTATGCAGATAAATTTGTTAAAGGACCGTGTGGGTTTGAGTGTTGTTGAATTGGGAACACATGGTGTTTATTTCCTGCTAGAAGATCATGCCTTTTTAAGAACAAGTTTATTTTCTTTAAATTAGTCCATTTTTTTTTTTAAAAGAAGTTAAACGTGCGATACCCTGTCTTCATAGCCGCCGACCAATCTCACGGTTTGTGGCTAAACGGGACCGCCACCCTAGCGCCAAAGACATTAACATTTGTGTTTGTGTAAGCTAACTAATTGTTCCTTTAAGTAAAATCTATCTGCAATGAATTTCTTGAACGCGTTTGCTGTTATCGACGCGCTCGTAAAATCGTTAAAGACGACCACGCAAAAATGGGCGCGTGTTGGGTCGTGATGTTGAGCGCATTCTATTTTTGTTTTGATCTTGACTGAAATGCAACTTGACGCGTGTTGAACAGTTTTTGAAGGCGATATTTAAACGCTTTTCAACCAACGGCCAGTGATGCCTATTTTTGAGGGAAAAATGACCGAATGGAGGAACCCACGACACCCAATCTCAATAGGCATCACGTGAAACGTCCAACCATTTTCCATAGAGGCACGCAGTGAAAGTTTTCTTTAGTTTGCGCCTCCACCTGTTCTCAAAAAAAGGGACTGTTAGTTCTATTAAGAAGATAGTCTTTTTATTTTCGGACCAACAACACAATGTCAGGACGCTTGTTTCATTGGATGTGTTTGGAAAAAAGGATATCATTAGATGTTTAAAACCTTCCAATCACTGGCAAAAAAATTGCTTTATATGGGGGTTGTTTTTTTTTTCTTTGTATTTCCTTTGGAATTCAATCTTAGTTTCCTTGGATGCCACAAGCTGTTGATTTGCTGTCTCACATTTGTTTTATTAGATTTTACCTTATTACCTTTTTGTGTCGCCACGTGTAAAAGGAATGTGGACAAGCAAAAAACATGAGTTTACCTCGGTCTTTTGACACGAAAAACAGAGATCTGTTTGTATCCCCACATTTTTGAGATTTGTTTCAAAACAGGATAAATCGTATGTAGATCGAAGAAAAAGATATCGCCAATGGTTCCATCGCAATTAATGAATTCCACGAAAGTTTAATGGGTTCGATATCATTCCATGTTGTCCATTACTGTTTTGCTTGAGTAATAGCAGTAGCTTTTCTATGCTCCTCTTCGAATATTTTAAATTTCTTCAACTACCAACGCCTTTTTTTCCCTTTGCATTCTCAATATATATATTCAAGAAAAAGTATTTACCCAATCCTAAGATTTTTCTGAATCACGTCCATGATATCTCTGATTAGGCTGGTTTTTTCTTGTGTGGCCTCTGCAGCTGACCACTTTGTGAGATTTAATTTTGGATGCGCCTTCGAATGAAATCATCAGCTGAGTCTCTCATCATCATCATAAAAAGGCGTACCTTCCCAACCTTAAATTCCTCCACCAATGAATGTATAGGGATTTGCAGATGTCCGGAGTTTTATATAGGACTTTCGAAAACAAGGTGGAACTCAAGCCACTTCAAGTACTTATTGATCACTTTTTCAATTCGCTCAATACGAGATAATGCAATTTCATACATTTGCAGAGGACAAAAGGCGGGAATAATAGCATATAGGTAAGTCGGTAGGTAGGTAAGCAGGTATATATGTGCATATAAGAATTCAAGAAATTTTCCAAAATTAGTTATATAATCTTAAATGTAAGAAATAGCTCTCTCTATATATGATAATAATACAGTTTTAAACTATGATATATTTATGGATTAAAGTGCTCAATATTGGGGATAGAGCATATGTAAATATAAAAGTGGACATTGAGGTTAAAACCCAGTGTTGACTGTCTGTTTCATGCTTAAACACAATATTCAGGCCATGTGTACTGTGTTTTGGCTCAAATATTTATATATGCTTGTCAATGGTAGATTATGGGTAGTAGGTCTGTGGTATTATCCTAAAAATAATTGGGTGCGTGATAATGGTTATGTTTAAAATTATTCTAGAGACTATCGAGTAGAGATAATTGTGGATTCAAATGCAGTTTTACATTTCACTGAAGCAATTGTCAAATACTGCTTTCTTCCTTCCTTCCTTTCTTTCTTTCTTTCTTTCTTTCTTTTTTCTTTCTTGCGGTTCAAATTTCAGAGCAAATACCCTTTTGGGAGAGGTATGAATCTACGTTTTCTCCCTACAGCTATGGGTTAAATAGTAAGACTTGAATCTGGAAAATAATAAAACTTGAATCTGGAAATCATTATTATGTCCCAAAAAATATTTATACAATATTGATTCTCAAGATATAAGAAGAATTTTTCTGACAATCCAAAAAATATGTTTCAGCTTTAAATAACCTAAAAAATGGTTGATAAGCCATAAAAAACATGCACATCAATCAATAAAAATATGTCTGATTTTAATTGAATGAAGGTGTTAAAATGTATATCTTTTGTCTGCCTGAATTAAGATGGGCTACACTAAAATTTCCATCCAAATTTCTGGGATGAAGAATTGTCTTTTTATGCACTATTCACGTTTTTTTTTCCATTAGGTGTACTGGGCGTAACAGCAAAATTGTCCAAATCATGTAACAGCAAAATTGTCTAAATCATGTAACAGCAAAATTTTCCAATTAAATGTAGCTTAGAACCATTGTATGTTTTTACTCATTATGTATTATTACTTTATTATTTGTTGTTGATTATTATTATATTTACTTGTGTTAATGTATGTATTCATAGTTTATTAATTTGTTTATTATTTACTTAATTTGTTTGCTTATTTATTGATATAGATTTTTTTGTTTATTTAATTTAATTTTACATTTTTTTCCATGTTCGTTTTTAGTTTTTTAATAACATACTAAAAGTTTGTTTTTCATGTCTGCATTTTGAAATGAGTTCTGATTAATTACTAATTTGTGTTGGTTTTATTTTTAAACATTTGTAGGATCCTTCTCATTAGCCATGTTTTACTAAAAAAATAATATTTTTTTAAGCATTCCATCCCAAGTGAGGCAGAAGTGCCACTAGCATGCAGAAGGTTACAGAGAGTAAAAGTGAGAGAAAAGACTGGGATTGAGGAAAGGATAAAAGATGAACGGTGATCAAGGCAACAGAAGATGATGATTGATGTTGCATTTAAATTTTTGAAGATTGTAGTTATCAGGGAAGCAAGTAAGAGGAAAGGAATTCCACTGTTGGGAAGTGCAAGAAAAGAAACTGCTGGAGTAGAAGTGGTGGTAACATTTAACTATTTCAACTGTAAAAGTGTGGGACCTAGATAAAAATCTAGTAGCACTTTTAATTTCATGTAACCAGGGAAAAAACAGAACAACTGCCATGAAAATATTTGTAGAAAAGACAGGTAAGCCACATCACATCTGTGAGAAAGTGACTGAAGCCAAGATAACAAATCAGGGCCAACTACAGTGCAGATCCTTCTTTGGATTTTGTCAAGAACCTTGAGATGAACAGCAGAGGCACCAAACCAGATATGGCAGCATTATTCATTAATGGATGAATGGTAGATTTGTAGATGTGTAAGATGGGCTCTGACAAGAAAAACCTTCTGGCATAGCACAGTGACCCAAATTTCCTCATAGTAGAGGCAGCTATTGATTAAATGTAGTTGTTCTATTTTAAGTCAGTTGAAAACATGAGACCAAGAAGGCACAGTGAGAAACTCTCACAGAGTCATGCTGATCGTGGGCAGGGAAGTTTCTCTGTGGTGATTAAATGAGAGCATTTTAGTTTTGGAGGCATTAAAATTTACAATTTTCTTCCCAAGTTAACTACTGATTGGAGGTCCTTTTTGAGAGCAGCAGCCAGGTTAACTTTGTCAGTGCTTTCAGATTTATTATTGAGATAGGAATAAATGGTAGTGTCATCTGCATAGATGCCTACTTGGGAACTGATGACATTGGGAAGATCATTAATGAAGATCAGAAACAGTGTATCCCTGAAGCTTACATAGAAGACCACCATGCCAAAACTCTGTCAAACACCTTTGAGATATCTTGATCCACAGCTTGAGCTTCACTGATATTATCAAGAGCTTGGTATACATATTCAGTTATGGCTGTAAAAATATCAGTAGTAGACCAGGCAAAATGGAATCCATATTGTTTGTCAGAGAGTAGATTGTGAGGGGTAAGATGATTAACCACGTTGGCATTGATTAACACCTTGAAGCCTTTGTTAAAAAGTAGTGAGAGACTGATAGAGGAGTCAGAAGGTTCTCCAGAGTTCTTAAAACAGGAACTACAGAGGAGGGTTGCCAATAAGCTGGAAATCAGGAAGCAGCAAAGCAATAGTTGTATAGCCTGGAGAGAACTGGAGCCAGAAGATTCAGAGTCTTTAAGCCAATATTTTAATCTGTATATCTCAAATGTTGCTAAAAATTTAGAGATTTTACCAATGATGGAATTGGTTTAGTTTAAATTTGACAAACATTAGTTCAAGTTTTTTTTTTGAGTTATTGAAAGTTATGTGATTCAATCTACCTTTTTGGACATCATCAACAACAAACTTGGAGACAACACAAATAAAAGAATAAGTATGATCCATTCAGTGGTGCCAGGATTCTTGATCCTCTTGTTAAATCTCAAATTCTTTCTCAAAAGTGATGTGGTATGTATATCTACCGAGGAGGTATCTATGTATATCACCCAACATGTTTTCAATAAAAAGATACAGAACAAAAGCAGAATACAAGACAGGTTGAAATTATATGAAAATTTTATTCCACACTAACAGGATGGCCCGGTGTTGCCCGTGCTTGATTCAAATATTGTACAACTGATACAGCAATCGCTATCACTTGACTTAAAATATTTTAGCCCTTCCTTGCCTTTAAAGGAGTGCCCTTTGCCGTACTGATGTTGCTACATGCCACTGCAATTTTTTCTAAGCTCTATACTAAACATTAAATCTGTTACAAAAAAAAAGAACTAAACAAAATGAACACAAAACAATCAGCTTTAAAAAAAGGACTCATAACTGGAAAAACCAAATGAAAAAAGAATGTTAACAACAAATACTTTTTCACACCTAACCCAGTTCTGCGGAATCAGAATCAACATTGAGTTTAAGCAAGCGAATGAGCCAATTAGAGTAAAGTGCCATGCAGATTTAAATTTTTCTTACTTGTGATGAATGCAGCTATCGATTTTTTTTGCATGCTAGCATGCTAGTTAACATTTATGTCAGTCAGCTGTTGGCTCTCACACTGGCCAATAGAATCTTCCTGCCTATTCGTGGCAGCCAGCTATAGGCTTTCACTCTGGCCAGTAGAAAATGGCCGCAAACTACATGGAAACTGCTGTCGAAGCATGAAAAAATTGATTATTTCCACTATCGATGGGTGTTGGGAAATGCAAAGTCAGTCTTGGCCTTCCCACTAACTTGGAGCATTTGTAAATGTTGGTGCAAATCCGTCGAAAATTGCAGCCGTGCATTCTTTACACATACACACACATCCTGCCTTTTATAGATAGAGATGAATGAAATAAGGAAATTGTGGAAATGATATGCCTTTCATAGTCTGAGAATTGCTTTAGGTGAAAGAATAGAAGCATAGTTTCATAAAAGTACTGGTTGGCTTTTGTTATTACTAGACTTTTCACTGCTGCTATATATTTTATCTAGAGTCGGTCATTTGTGCCAGAGCCTAAAATCACTACAAATTTCTTAAAGTTAAACATTTTTCACCATTTTTCTCTACTGAATGAGAATTTACAAGTAAAACATTCTGCCTCATCAGCAGAAGTTGATAATTGGGTAAAGAGAGCATAGAATTTTTACTCTTATTTAACACACTATTTCTAAGTTATATGATTTTAAGAATCAGTGTGAAATTTTTAAAATGTAATTTTTATATCAAAGGAAAGTGTGATGGATCTGCTTATTATTTAACAATCATTGGAATTGAAAAAATGTGTTGTTCCCTGTTAAATTATACAAAATATATTAATTTTCAAAGGTGGTGTAGACTTTTGCAAGCCACTGTAGTTTTTGAAAAATGTCATTTTTTTGGCAGTTGACACAAACATTAAGTCATGATTTGATTTATGTGATTTTAGTGAATTCAAGAATAACTGTAATTTCTTTTATTTTTTTCTATGTTCACTTTTCATTCAATGGTGATTGACAACAAATTTATATTTTGCTATGTCTTTTTTGATAATATTTATCTTGTTAATAGTACTCACAAGCGAAAAAGTTTGAAAATTCAAAATACATAAAACAATAATGGATGAAAATATTGGGTTGGAGCAAAAGTTTGTGGCAATTTTTCAGTAGGTGGCAGTTGAAAATGTGATTTAATTTCCCAGCTGACTGAAATTTATGACCTATACATTCCGCAAGGTGACATTTCAACACATCTTTCTATATGAATCATGTATGGATTGTGAATTTCAATTATTTTTATGTTAAAAGTGAAAATAAGAAAAAGGAAGTGCATTTTCATTATTTGATGCAATATAAATAGCAAAAGAAACATGTGCAATTTATGGAGATGGTACCATAGCTGAGAGTACTGTTCTTAAATAGTTCACAAGGTTTAATAATGGAACTATAATAATGTAAGTGTTTTGTTAGGTTCAGTATTGGAAAATTTGATATGAAAGACCATGAACATTCTGGCAGGACTTCAATCACTGATACTGATTAAAAATAATTCAAGTGACATGTACACTATAGTTCAAAAGTTTGAGGGTGTCCTCTGGTAATTTTTTAAGTTGCCCCAAAAAGTAGTTGTTTTGTACTTTAAATATTAGAAAATTATTATAAATGGTTAAAAAAATGAGACGTGATTTTTTATTAGAAATTTTATGCCAAAAAGAAAAAAAAATTTTATGAATAAATTTTGCTCCCATCAAAATATCCTCCTTTAGCCTTGATTACTGCAACACAGCTATTTGGTATTTGTTGCAAAAGTTTCTCAAAGTATAATTTTGATAATTGATTCCATTCTTTTTTCAATGACTCTAAGAGACTTTTTTTCACTGTTTTTCACTCTTCTGTCAAGCTCATCACATGATAATTCTGGGAATGGCTTCTTTTGAACTGTAGTGTATATATATATCATAAACTTTGTTAATGTGTAAAAGAAAATCATCTGTTCAAAAGCTCTTTATTGAAAAATACTATATAATTTAGTTCTAATGCAATATAAGTTTAGATTGAAATTGTTAGAAAACAATGCATTTCTGTTTGGCTATTTTCATTATTTACATTATTCGGACTATTGTCTTCATCGTTGTTGCCATATTTATTACAACATTTTGGCCGTTGTACATTCCGGCCTTCTTCAGGTGGTTGGAATGTCGAACTGAATCCATTATTGCACTCACTGAGGTAGACTGTTCCAACAACCTGAAGAAGGCCAGCGCGTACAACGGCCAAAATGTTGTAATAAATAGTGACAAAGATGAGGACAATAGTCCGAATAATGTAAATAATGTACATAATACCTCATCTCAGAAATATAGACAGATATTGGCTATTTTCAAATCCTATTCATTAATTAATGCCTTTAATCAATCTAACAGTCTCAATTCAAAATCTTGTTTTGTGAAAGAAGCTTGTAATACACAAATGCTCTCTTAATCTCACCAAATACATAGTGTTACCTTCTTTGGAAGCATTTCATTTTGGGGGTCGGTTAATGGTGTCTCATTTCATTTTCCCCAGGACTTCTTTTCCAATTCACATTATTTTAAAAATTCATTTTTTAGCACTTGTAATCTTTATTTTAAAAATGGATTGTTTTTTTGAGCATTATTTCCTTTTCAATCATGAGCCACCCAGACATCATAACAATTCATATGTTAAAGTGTTTTCAAATACCTTACTACACTCATATAAGATTTATGAATATATCTCTGATTTACATTACATTTCAACACTTTGAAGCCACCCCAGAATTAGCATGAACTTAGCAAAAGAGTGAAAAATTACCAAGGGTCACTTCAAACTTTTGAACTGTAGTGTACATATTGTGAAAAGTGATAATTCAAAGCCTCTTTCTATATAACCTGTTTGTGCACTGTAATTTTAAATGTTTTTAGATCAAAAGAAAGAAATGGGGTAAAATAAGATGCATTTTGACATTTGATGCTCTTTTTTTCTTTCCGGAAATCCAGAGAGGAAAAAACCCCAGTACAAACTGAAAAAAAAAACAAACTTATGTCATTTATAGGGATGGTGCCACAGGTGAGAGTAATGTTTGTAAGTTCTACACTAGGTTCTATAATTTTGATCTGGAAATTTAATAGACTACATTACCATTTGTAATTTGCTGTTCAAAGACAACAAAAGCAATGAAAAGTGGATTGTTTACAATAATGTGGAGTGAAAAATGTTCTGGTGAAAATGAACTGAATTACTGTTACTGACTACAAAAGCCAGTCTGTGTCTAAAGAAATTGATGCTGTTATTGTTAATTACAAGTTCCTTCTGCAAAATCAGATGTTGAATTTTGGCTAACGATATTCCTAATTGGATTGATTAAAGTCTGCAATTAATGAAAAGCATCTGGAATTAGTCAATCTGAATGGTGTTGTCTTCTATCAGGACAATGCTAGACCTTACATCTCTTAGATCAATCTGACAGACATTGGTTCAATTTCAGATTGGCTGGGATGACATTATGACACCTGCCTTACCCACCTGACATTGTATTTTGGATGATCATTAAAAATATAAAATGGCAGTAATTTACCCATTGCACCTTATATTTTATCAGTTTTCTTAAATTTAAAAATTCTGAAAATTAATTACATTTTACTTCTGTTTACAAATACAGGTTGCAAATTAAAATCCTTACATTTGCCTTGATAATGGCTATCAGAGGAGACGAAATGTGTTAGCTAAAATAATTTTTCCTTTTATTTTTATTCATATATATATATATATATATATATAATTATTTATTTAAAATAGGATTCCTTGGTTACATAAGAGTTCGCATGTTTCAAAAATTTCGCTTGAAGATGGAACAGAGCTTGGTACTTTAATTCAATTTAATTCAAATAATTATATTGACGTTTTCAGCTCTTTTTTTTAAACATGAGAACTCTTATGTAGCGAAGGAATCATATTTTTAAATAAATAATTATATTTAGGCTCTACTTTTGCATCAAGCATTGTTTTTTAAAAATAATAACAAAAACATTAAAGAATTTTGGATTATTTACCTGAGTTCTTTCCTATTTTCTATATATTTTCACACACACACACACACATACATATATATATATATATATATATATATATATATATATATATATATATATATATATATTTATACATACATATATATATATATATATATATATATATATATATATATATATATATATATATAATAGTGTTTCATTAACTCCAATTTTGAATAAAATTGTTTAGTGTGATCATTGCTAGCCACCTGAAGAAATGTTTCATTTTAATGTTGAAACAAAATGTACAATTTTGTAGTGGATATTTACATGTTCTAATGTAACTGTATATAATAAATAT
This sequence comes from Acanthosepion pharaonis, assembly GCA_903632075.3. Lineage (NCBI taxonomy): Eukaryota > Metazoa > Mollusca > Cephalopoda > Sepiida > Sepiidae > Acanthosepion > Acanthosepion pharaonis. The sequence goes on from CAHIKZ030002157.1 coordinate 1,533,588, forward strand.
TTATTGCTCTACTTTTGTATTGAGCCCTGTTTTAAATTAATGTTTTGAATGTTGAAATTTTATTCTTCATTCTTTTACATTTGTATATATATATATATATATATATATATATATATATATATATATATATATATATACATGTGCAAAAGTAAGTGAACCCCTAAGATCATATTTAAAATAATTGTCTCTTTTTTCCAAATAATCAACAAATCCTAATTAAACTATATATTTACAAAGAAAAACCTTTATTAAAAGAATTACAATCATTTTCAAAGATTTTTATCAAACAGGAATAAAAATATTGATTAAAAATTAAAAATGACTTTTTACACTTTGTCATACAATTTCCTCAATATTGTTCTTGATGTATAGAAATATATATTGTTATCTCATATATCTATATATTTGTCTAGAAGGTTGAGTTTTCATTTAAATGATGCATTTCACATCTCTCAACATTTACAACAGTATGCCTGTTCACATTCGCAATTTAGAAAAATTCTTGTTGAAAATACATCTATACTTTTTCATGAAAATAATAAATATAAACTAAAAATTCTTGACGCTATCTATATTAAAAAATTTAAACTAACACTTAAGAAAAGTAATTACAAATACTCACAAATATTTTAAAATGTTTACAGTAAATAGTTTAGAATATTTAGGTCATAACTAATAGCTTTAAATAGTTTTCAAAAAAAGTTAACTATATCAATGAATTAGTTACCTCCCTTGATGTTACTGCACGTATATGTTTACATCATAAAATTTGAAAATTGTATAATGCATAAGTTTAGCATTTTTCATTTCACAAGTAAAAAATTTAATTTTTAGATGAATGCTGCAATTTTGTCATAACAAAAACAAGACCCTGAAGATGATACCATGCTAATGCTGAAAGTACTCATGAATAAAATGGATATTCATAAACATCGTAATTTTCTTTCTTCATTTAATAAGATTATTAAGAAATTTGTCTGTAAATATGTGAGGGTCCTATTGAGAATAAGTAGGCAAAATATGTCAAAATGATTTAATGAGACATCTCTTAATATATATATATATATATATATATATATATATAGTTAAATTCCCAGATGAATTCTGTGGACAAGACAGATTGGCATCAAATGACAAGTGGAAAAAAATCTTACATTTTGCTGAGGTGTTTTGTCTTCCGACTTTTTCAAGGCAAAAATGAAATTGAAATGTTTTTGTTGTTATAGTTACATTAAAAATCCAAATTTAAAAAAGATAGACGCTTGTGTCTAAGCCTTTTTTTTTATTAATGTAAATTACCTTTATAATAAGTGATTATTATTATTAAAATTATTAAGACGTGTTGGCAAAATGTAAGATTTTTTTCCTCTTGTCATTTGATGGCATATATATATATATATATATATATATATATATATATATATATATATATAATATAAGAATAAAATTAAGTAAGTATTTATTTGTTCTCTTATTCAATCATTCAACAATGTATATCCTGTCATTATATATATATATATATATATATATATATATATATATATATATATAAAAATATATATATATATATATATATATAATTTATTGGAAGTACTATTCTTGGAGAACTGAAAAGAAAAAGCGTATGTTATTTTGTCGTGAATGACAGCTGCATGTTTAGTGTATGCCAATAGATGGGAAAGTAATCCAAGAAAAATGTTCTCTGCGATCATAAAACATCATTCAAAAGTACATTGGACTGCAAACTCCAAGGAGTACATGTCACTGATTAGATTTCTGAGGTTCCTATACCTTCTCAAATAATTGAGAGACAAAGTTTCCCTCAAAAATCTTTTTCTGAAAAAATAGTCTTTTTCCACACTGCCTAACAAGGCTCCAAAAACCCAGTTTTCATTTTTTTTTATGTTTCTCTTGCAAAATATTTATTTATTGCATTTCTGATGCATGCATTCAGTTTCATTTTACACAGTTGATGTATTCCAATATAAAATTATCAATTACTAAGAACAAATACATATTTGGAAATGTATAATTCAGAATAATATGCAGTGTGTCTCTAAAGTATGGATACACAGGCAAAAAGGCATATTTTCAAGAAATGAAATTTTCAACATTTTATAGAATTGGAATATTAACAAATAACATCTTCAATATGATTTTCATCATTCGTATTGCAAATGCTGATGCACTTAGCACAATTCACATGAACTCAATGCAATAACACCCTAGTGTTATCAATTTTAGCACATTCACTCTTTATGCATTCGATCAAGTGTGTTGCATCTGTGATTTTCATTGAGTACACCTTCTCCTTTAGCATACCCCAGAAAATGAAGTCAATTTCAATTCTTTCTTATTTCAATGAATTCATGTTTAGACTGTGGTGGCAAAAAAAAATATAGTTAATGAAATTTCCTATGTGATGCGTACAGACTTTAGGGACACCCTGCGTAAACAACAGTAACAGAGAAAAAAGTAATTGCATGGCCTTGAAATTATGCCAACTTCACTTTGAGAGGATATGAGAATATGTCTTTTCTTGGGCAAACAGATTACTTAAATTCAAGCAAATCACATGATACTTCAAACACACACACATACACACACATGCACACATGTAAAAGAAATACATACACAGTTAGGCATATAAATGTGTATTTTCATCACTTCTGGAATTTTTAGATTATTTACATTTTTTAGACTTTTGTCCTCATTTTTATTCTCATATTCACAATGTTTTGGCCATTGTATGCTCCAGCCTTCTTCAGGGGATATATGTTGAAATTTCAAATCAAACACTTCATGTCATCCATCAGAGTAGATTGTTCTAGTTCCACATGCCATGCCTTTTCTAGATATCTCAGTTTCAGTTATTTCCCTTTAGTTACTCAAAGTTTTTGTTCACCTCTGCTGTGTCCAGGTATTGAACTCACTACTCTTTGGATCAAGTCATTGGATTTACTTCAACCAACACTTTTATCCACTGGTTTATGTGTCCTTGTGTATACATCTACCCTGGTGAACGAAATGAAGTGTTCAGTTCAAAATTCTAACATATGTCACCTGAAGTAGGCCAGAGCATACAATGGCTGAGACATTGTGAATATGACTATAAAGATGAGAACATCAATCCAAACAATGTAGATATTTATTATTGTAAATACATTAATCATTAATTGCCGCACATGGCCAGAAAAGTGGGAGTGAAGTGAGGCTGGTCATCATTAACTATCCTATACCTAGCTAATTCAATTCACAAACCAAATAACACATATACCAAAAGAAGACATCCTTGACCTTTTACATTGTTTAGACTTTTGTCCTCATTTTTATTTTTTTGCTTTTGTACGATCCAGCCTTCTTCAGGGGATACATGTTGAAATTTCATATACCACAATACCATGTACACAAACCCATACAATCCAAATACTGTAAATAGTTTAAATAGTTACAGTACCTATTCTCAGAAATATAGACAAATGTTCTAGAATTTTGTTGAAAAAAATCCACAACATGTTGCATTCATTCATGCAAGTGTTTCAACGACATCCATTACAAGTGGCAAAATCATCCACTATAATGTTATTAAAAATTTATAAAAATGTTATTTAAGAAGTAATTTACATTGGCTCGGCTCTCGATCTTCAGGAAACGTTTGGGAATATTCCAGCATTACATCATTGCCTTCACTGTCATCCTGCATGATTTTACTTTCTTGCATTGAAGCCATCAATTCCTGATTCTTGCTTATTTTTTTTATCAAATCTCTTTTTGACATTACTAAAGCCACATTTCTTCTTATTATATTACTAATGTTTACACTTCTTTTTTTCATTGTTCCATATCTCTTTTCAACTTTTTTGCATTGTCTAGCATTATGCAACTATCACTCAATAATTCTACACTTGTTTCTTTTTATAATTGCAATTAGTATATCTGTCAACAATTCGTTTACTCCAACATCGAGCATAAAAAATTATATATATATATATATATATATATATATATATATATATATATATATAGAGAGAGAGAGAGAGAGAGAGAGAGAGAGAGATTAGAGAGAGAAGATGATTAGGTCAATAAAACAAAGTCAAACGAATGGTACTGATGTAATCAGTATGAAAAACATTTATAATATTAACCAGGTGACAAAAATGAAGCACAGAGATTGAAGTTCCAAGTTCGGAATTTTTGAACACACCTGTGTTCTTCATCATCGGATGTGAGAAATAAACAGAGGAATAGTGGAGACTATCCAACATTAGTTCTTGAAGCTGGGTAGTGACTGCTTGTAGGTGGAATTATTAGAAAAAAATCTGTTCCCTGTTTGATTTCTCCCTGTGCGAATCTTTTTGTGAAAATAACCTTAGATTTAAAAATTGTGATTGGTGGTTGGTGGACAGGGAGCAAGATGTTGAACATAGACGGAAAAGGGTTACAGGTCCAGGGGTGGGGACGGTATTAGTGTTGAAAGATTTTGTATGTTAGGATACAATGTGGGAATATAGACAAATTGTGAATAAAAATAAAATGAAAGAAAAAAAAAGAAAGAAAGAAAAAAGAGAAAGAAAAGAAATAGCACCAAAAAAAGGGTGATAAAGAATTCTTTTAGGAAAATCATTGTTAGAAAATGGGGGGGGGGCGGAAAAATTAACTGAAATGAAAATAAAAATAATAACAAAATACTAAAAATAAAGATAATGATAATTTGAAAAGGGAAACACATACAAAAATAGATGTGTTGTGTATCGAGATAGAATCCGAGTGTAAAAAGGCAATAAGAATAAAATAAAAGACAAAAAAATGAGGGAAGAAATAATACAAAAAACGGTATAAAGAATTCTTTTGGAAAATCATTGTCAGTATATGGTAGGTGCAAAAAATAAACTGAAATAAAAACATAACAAAATACTAATAATAATGATAATGACAATGTAAAAAAAAAGGTTTAGGCTGTTCTCTCAAAATCCTCAGGTGGTAAGTGTGAAGAGATATTCAGTTCCATTTACTTATATTTTATATTGGGTCTGTTTTGTATATTCTTTTACATTATATATTTTAAAGCATCCCCATTTATCTTTTTTGGGAGGGGCATGGTGGAGTAATGGATAGAAGCTCAGATTGAGTAATTGGAAAACCAAATTTGAATTCCTGTCGAATCCATTACCTTCACTTACGTGCCAATACCATTGGGAAAGGTATGAATCCTCCTATTCTCCCCCACCACAGCTGTAGATAAATGGCAGGACAGACTCAGTTCTATAGCCTTAGGTGGTAACCATTCTAGGAAAAGATAACCCTAAATTCAAAAGTGGCCTGGAGAGTGTTGGGCTCTGTCAGGCTATCTTATCCAAGAAACACCATTTCTACTGCGGCGGCATCACATGTGGTACCCCTATGACACTGTGTGTCACAGGATTCATGATCATGATTTTTTATCTTTATTATACAATAGGCAGCATATATCTTCATTCAAAAAAGCTTCATTGTATAATATCGACATATTGTGTCTAAATATTTTTATATTGATCCTTTCCAGTTGTCAAATCAGTTTCTTGATCTTAAGATGAAATTCATCAAGGAGGCATTGTAGTTTTTGTTAACCCAAGTACTTTCGATCTTTTCCAAGATCATTTTCAGGGATAATTTACAAAGGCAAACATATTGCAATGGCGATAAAATCTGTATTCTGTTATGATTGGGATTTGTAAAAACATGCATGAACATGCTTTGTTATAGTTATTTTCAAATTTTTAATTTGTCTGTTGTAGCTATGGAATCTTTTCTAAAACAAGCATTTCAATATAAGGGAGCTGACCAGAAATGACTAGAAATGTAAAATGGCATTAAATTACATTTTAATATGTTGTTGCTATATTTGTAATAAATTTTGTTGAATGTTGTTTATATATATATATATATATATATATATATACATTTACGATGGATAAATAGTAGGACAGACTGGGTTCTATAGCCTTGGATGGAAACTGGTATAGGAGAAGGACAACTCTGAATTCAAAACATGCGGAGGGTCATTTGGGGGCCTTGTGACACATAGTGCACAAAGTCTCTGTATTCGGCCCTTCAAAAAATGTGGATGGTCCTGCATAAAACCTTCACCACTATAATGAATTCTCAAGTGCTGTTATCAGGCTGTCAGTTTCCTGGGAACTGATCTGCTTGACCCTCAACGTCGAATTCTACGGGAGACAATTATTTTAAGACATTTTTATGTTTATACATTCTTTTTATAGATACAGATATTTAAGTAAATGCTCTGTTTATAATAAACAGTATTAACAACATTTACCGGCCACAATGTCTGAGAAATTTTCACAGAAAATATTCATCCTCCGACAGGATTTGAACCTGTATCCTATACAGAACCGTCATTTAGCTTGACGTGCCTTACCTGATTTGGCTACAGAAGAGCATTCACTTAGCAAGGTCAAATTTACTGTAGTTGAACTTCAGGTTTGAATCCTGTCGGAGGACGAATATTTTCTGGTCAGTCCTTGTATTGGTTAAATGGCCTCTTTCAAGATTTTTTTTGAAAATGAGGCTGGGAGATTCCTGAGTCTCAGATTTCTCTACATAATTATGATTATTATTATTATACTGTGAAGCTATGTGCATTTTGAATTATTTTGAAATGACTGAAATTTCCTATTTAATTATGTTAGGGGACTCACAGTTAATCTAAACAGGCCTCCACAAAAATATTAACTTTAGGTTATTTTTATGAACCATAGCAATAAAAAATACATTCCTGTAATAATTTATTATTATTAAAAGGTTAAGTCTAAGATAAAGTTGCTGTCCTATATGTGTAAAGCCACAATTTCTTTTCAATCACTGTACTACCTTGTGGAACTGAATACTCCCCCAATCATTATAATCATAACCTGTTTCAAGTCTAGTAAACAATACTGTGAATGCCTAAATCACTTCTTGAGAGAAACGTGATACCAAATGATGAATCAGGATTACAGAAACATAGAAGTATTGTCCTCAGTGTGTGTGGTAGCAAAGTTTAGTCCCAAATAAGCTGTGTGAGAAGAATTATTAGGAATTAGTGAGTCTCATGAAATCTTATTATAACCCAAAATTTTCAGTTACTGTTCAGAGGTAAAAATTTTACATGAAGAATCACCAAAGGAGGGAATCCATATTGGATTTTGTTGCTGAACTCTGGAGCTTAAGCAAAAACTATCATTTTGCAGCCTTTCTAGACAATAGGTTAAGAGATGAACTAGTCAACGGGAATTAATGACAACAGAATACAGAGGAGATTATTGGCTGAAAAAGACACAATGACATTTCAAGAAACCTTTAATATTCTTGCTAGCATGGAATTGGCCTCAGAAGATTTACTGGACTTCTAAGGCAAAGGAAAGATAAAGGTCAACAAAGTATATGCCAAAAATAAGGAAGCTTTAAAGTCTAAATCTTGTGTGTCAAAACAGAAAAATGATGATGAATGTAATAGATGTGGTGAGTGCTATAACACAAGTAAATTTCATTTTACTAGATGCTATTATTGTAAGCTCTGGAGACATATTTCTGAGAAATATTTTCAGTTTAATGCCACGAGGAATACTACAGAGGAAACATGAAAAAAAAAGCTCCTCTCATTAAGTAGAGATTTTGTAGGAAAGAAGCGCTATTTCAAACACAAATTGCATACCCACATACATAACATATTAAAACATGCCCAAACCTTATTTTCTGCCCAATAACCGACAAAAAAAAAAATTATGACATTATCAAGATGTTGATCTTCCCCACTACTTCAAACAAAAGGTTAGAAAGGAAACAATCAATACTAGAAAGAGAGTAAAAGCTAAAGAACTTAACAAGCCTATTTTCCTGAAGCTTATTTTATTCTAGTTGTGCTTGCCTAAGTAGAGACAGGAACATTAAATGTGGTCTTTTCCAAGGAGATTCTTTATCTCCTCTTCATTTTTGTCTAGCATTAATTCCCTTATCTTCTCCCCACAGCTATGGGTTAATTAGTAAGATTTGTATCACTAAATCATTATTATCTCAAAAAAAGATCAGTTACAGCCAATTCCATTTGCAATGTCTCATTGTGAAAGACCATATCTTTGAAGTTCAATAATCCTTTGTAAAAATTTTACCCTTAGCCATTTTAAAATCTGAAATTTAATGTTGAAAATGAGCTAAGTAAATGTCTAGATACCTGAAGCTATAAGCACACTGACTAGTTCTAAAATTTTTGTCCAGTAATTTTTTTTTCACACATGGTCTTATCTTTATGACCAACTAAAAAAATACTTTTTCAATTAAAAGCTTAAAATTTTCACTTGTTCATTGAAGAACTACATTTTCTAATTAAATGTAAATATTTTGCAAATATATTACCATTAAAGTAACACTATTTTATATTTTTTTAACCCTTTTGTATCTGGTCTTAAGATTTTGACCAGGAGTCTATATTAGAAACATTGATGTCTATTGGATTTTAAATATACAGGGTGCGATGAGTAAATTGTCGGCATTTTATAGTTTCAAATTCATGCATGTACGGCATTTGTTTTTGATTTAGTTTACTGCACAATATAGTAGGATCAATTGGGTATCTTCTGTGAGGAAAAGAGCACCATGATGCAATTCACTCCATCATAAATTAGAAAATCACATGCTGTATTGCTTGACATTCATACTAGAAGCTCTAATATGAACATTTTAGAGTGTTTCAGTCTCAATCTGAGGATAGTGCAGAGGATTTAGAAAGAGTTGTATAATGTATCCATTCAACATTATTGTGTTTGGAGTGACTACTAGTGATGGCAACAATATGCCACCATTCATCTTCTGACAAGGCCTAATACTGAACACAAAGCCCTACATCAAGTGCCTTGAGGAGGTAGTGCTGCCCTGGTTCAAGAGGGTGGCTGCTGGAAGACCCAATGTCTGGTAACAGGATTCTGCACCATGCCACTTAAGCATGACTGTCAGACAATTTCTGCGACCACATCACCCCTTGCATCTGGCCACCAAACTCTCCAGAATTGCAACCCCTTTGATTATTATATGTGGGGTGAAGTTGAGTGAGAGATCAACAAAATTTCTTGTAAGACCAAAGATGAACTGAAAGCAAGGATTATGGCAGCATTCACCAACTTAAACAAAGAGATCATCCAGAAGAGTTGCAAAAGATTCCATGGTTAAAGTGAATGGCAATTTTATTGAATAAATTTACTCTTTATTATTTCGAGATATTTTTGTATAATTTTGGTAAATATATCTGTTAAAATGAAATGTCAGTGTTATTTTCATTTTTGTGTAATTTGGATAGTAATTTGTCTGTTGCAACTTATATATACATATTTTAAATATATATCAGAATGTGCTGAAAAGTTTTTGGTTCAACCAACCTCTCAAAATATTAATACAGAGATAGAGAGAAAGAGAGAGAGAGAGAGAAAGAGAGAGAAAGTGAGAAAGAGAGTGTCACAGTTGACCAGGTTTCAATGACGAGGACTGTCAATGTATACAACAGAAATACAAGATACAAATTTCTGAAAAGTTGTTACATTTCCTTTCAGCGTTATAATTTATTAGCATTTTTGATTTTATATCTGACAATGGCTTTTTTAGTTCCAAATATATATCATTTTACCATGACAGATTGTCATGTACTTCTCTGGTATTTATTTTCAAAGCTTTAGATAATTTTTTTCAAGTAACATCAGGATATTTTATGTGTGATATACTTAAGATATTATAATTTACAAAGAAAACAAAATGAATGGTCTTCACCTGAAATGTCAAACAAAACTTTGGAATAGTTTGCGTGCAAGACCATTTTCTTCTATTAAGAAGTAGAAAGTAAGAGGCAATGTTTTATATCCATACATTCATATATATATATATATATATATATATATATATATATGTAGCTATTATGAAAACAGAAACTTTAAAAGATCATGGTAATATTTTATTTCATTAAAACTGATACTATGGTTTTAACTCATCAGATCAAACATTTTCACTAAAATAAATGGATAAAAGTTTTACCAGGCCCAATAACATAAATTATGTTTAAATATGTAGATTCAAAATTGAGGAAAAAAAGAAAAAAAAGGGGTATATATTCAAAATGGGAGAAGAGAATAGAGAGAGGAGAAAAAGAGGGATATATATATATTGGTTTTTATCGGTGTTGCCCCAAGCAAGGCAGTACAGCCACTAACATGCAAGGAGTTATAAACATTAGTAATGAGTAGAAAGAGAACAAAAAACATTCAGGAAGCCAGTAGATATCAATTGGCATTGCATTTAAATTATTTCAGATGAAAGTTGGCTGGAAAGCATGTAGCCAGAAGGAAATTACGCAAGCAAGAGGTGTAAGAAAAGAAACTGTTAGCATAGAAGTTATGGCTAGCTCAACAGAAAATTGATGCAATCTTGCCACCAGTCTGGTACTTAAATTCATACAGTGTAGGTAACATAACAAAGTGATCATCCAAACAAGTACTACAAATCTATTTATGAAAAAGTCACAGAGAGGCTACCTTATGGTGGTAGGCAATATGGCAGCAATATTCTAAGCATAGACAAATGGTAGACATAGATACACCAGATAAATTCAGGGGAGAGGAATTGTATGGTTTTAATTATTAAGTTTTGTATATATCAGAATAAAGTTGAGTGGGGACATATGTATCCAAAAAAAGTAACCATTATAGTAATAAGTAATAACGTTGAATAAAAAAAAAAATCCTTTCAAACATATACACTGATATAAAATTGGTAAATTTACTTATTTTTGATCAAGCAGTCATCTTTATATGTTTCATTTGAGTGGCACAAGACAAAAGTTTCAGCTATTAAATAAAAATATTTTGTGTCTTATCTCTTATTAGTTTCTGGTATTGTGTGCCAGGATGTTCGTAGTATTTATTTATCAGAAACTTGGGAATAGAATGAACTGACTCAGGCGTATAAAATAAATAATACATTTTTATTTATTTGTTTTAGTTTGAGTCTTTTGGCATTCAAAGTGGAAAAATGTTTGTTTATAAGGTGGATATTGGTCACAGTCTGGAGAAATGTCTATTTCAGCTAGGCTGTGAGTAGTTTTGAAGTCAAACTTATTCATCTTAGAAATAGGTCAGTGTCAATCTATTATGTCTTTGTCAGCTGTAAAAAGGGAAGAAAAAAAATTAGCAGATGACTACTTCAGATCTCATGCATGGCTGATTTCTCTCACAGTGTTGTCTTTTGTTCCATCTTTTATTGCCCTCTCTTTTTCTAGTTCAGCAGTGCAAGCTTATATGCTTTTGACCTGGCTCTGAGACTCTGGTGTGAACATTGGTTCCTGCTAACATCAAAAGTCATTTTGTGTTAATAATTTTGATTGACCAAAATTATTTGATTTCCCGGCATTCCTTTCTTTTTTATTTTCCTTATAACATAAGATATGGGTGGAACCTCTCTGATTTATATTAGTTTTCAAGCAGAAATTACTAGGCTCATGTCCCACAAACACCTAGCATTTTTGGACTGTGTTCAGTCTTTTTTTCTTCCTCTTTTTATTTAAGTGTTGCCTTCTTGTTTGTTGAGAGAGAAGTATATAGATAGAAGTTTAGAGAGAGAGGGGGGGAGGGAGAGAGAGAGAGAGAAATGTTTTAAAGGAAATTGCAAATGCCTTATTTTAACTATTTTTTGTTTATATATTTTATTTATTTTATATTTTATTTTATTTTGTTTTATTTTTCTGGACTTGCAACAAGTTTGTTTAGTTTAAAAAACATCTAACTGAAAAGTGTGCTAATTTTATAATTTTTGCCAGGAGTTGTTTTCTTGTTTATTGGAAATAAGTTTATTGCTTATATATGTGACTGAAAATCCTACTTCACCAGGAAACTATGCATTACAAGTTATGCTTCTGTTAATAAACAAATGGATAAATATAAGCATTTCTTTGCCTGAGCAAGAAACAGAAGCTGTAGTCAGACAGTTTCTTTCCTTCTTTTTTGAAGATAATCAAATAATTTTTTTTTCTTAGCTCAAAATCAGCTGGAACACATTCTAAAAAAAAAATCCTTTTTGACTATTTTGTGGTGCCACAAGATTTTCCAGGTGACCACCTTCACTGAATCACTCTGCAGACTCTGGGCAAAGAAGGCCATTCCATAAACTTGGCACCCCTTCTAGCCAACGACCCCACTCCTGTACCTACTGTGGGTAAATCCGTCTGTCTTGTGCAGGTTTTGGCAATCACAAGCAAGCCTGCCTGCCACAGATGTGAAGCAACTTTATGAAAAATTAATTTCTCACACACACACATATACATACATATCTATATATATATCTATGTGTGTGTGTGTGTGTGTGTTGAGGAAATATTTTCTTGATAGGTTAGTGGAAACATTAGAATTCCCTAAATCAAGAGAGAAGGAATAAATATTCAATTATGTGCAATTAACGGTAACATATTTTATGGTCTACATGATATAGAAAGTAAAAGAAAAGTGGTGAATAATGATGTCTATTTATAGCGATGCCCTTATAGTACATATGTATATGCAAGGTTCTTATATAAGATTGTGAGAGACATTTAGAATTATTACATATGCCTCTGTGCAATTTCAAACAGCTTCTTCCTACTAAACTCCACTTTGTGGAATTAACACCCAAGAGGATGCTTCCCCAATCACTACACTGGTAATTGGTAAATTTACTTATTTTTGATCAAGCAGTCATCTTTATATGTTTCATTTGAGGGGCACAAGACAAAAATTTCAGCTATTAAATAAAAATATTTTGTGTCTTATCTCTTATTAGTTTCTGGTATTGTGTGCCAGGATGTTCGTAGTATTTATTTATCAGAAACTTGGGAATAGAATGAACTGACCCAGGCGTATAAAATAAATAATACATTTTTATTTATTTGTTTTAGTTTGAGTCTTTTGGCATTCAATGTGGCAAAAATGTTTGTTTATAAGGTGGATATTGGTCACAGTCTGGAGAAATGTCTATTTCAGCTCGGTTGTGAGTAGTTTTGAGGTCAGACTTATTCATCTTAGAAATAGGTCTGTTCAATTCTAGCTTTAATCATTATCTTTCTCACACATCTGGATCTCTCCCTAGATTGTAAAAAAAAAAAAAGAAGCAAAATAAAATCTGCTATATTTGAGTTGTCTAAAATAAATATCTGTCATATTTGAACTGTCCAGCCTTAACAGAATCCGAGTGCTTATGCAGCCTTGTGGCTAATAAATATTCATCACCTTGTGACCATTGACCCACAGATGAAACTTGTGAATGAAAATTTTTATGTAGAGTATTCATTTTCATACATATGTGTGCATGTGAAGTTCCTATGAAAGTTTGTGAGAGACTTACATTTGAGAAGAGTTCTTTATCTGTTGGTTTGGTAGAATTATTAGATAAGCCTGTGTGTACTCAGTCAAAATTAGGGCATTGCATGCTGTATTATATTCAATATGGCATGAAGTTCATTTGAGACAAAAAGGTCCCACAGATGAGAATTAAACAGGCCTTAGATCTAAAGCAACATACACTTTTTTTTAAAAAAAAGGCATTTGCAACCCAATCTCATGGTTGTTAGAAATTAATTGCTGTATATATTTATATACATCAAGTAATTATTAATGATTATTTTTAGTTTTGAATATGCTAAAATTAAATCTAAATTATTTGGTTAAAAATAATATGAGATTTAAAATAAGATATCATTGAACAAAAATGAGAATGTATTCTTTGATACAGATTAGGAAATAGATTTACAAATAACATTCTAGTCAAGACTAGGGAAACTTATCTTGGTACTCATCTAAAAGAGGACAAATTTGTCTTGATATCTTATGCAGGATATTTCCAGCAAAAGTTGCAGCTGACCTAACTGAATGAGTTTGGAGTAGTCCCATCATATCCCATACATGTTCAATATGGGACAGGTGTGACAATTTGTAAACTCCAGGAAATTTTCAATCATCCTCCAGGAAATACTGGGCAGCATGGATTTTAATTGAAATGGAATTCTTTATAGATCTGCAAATCATATTCCTGTTGCAGGAATGGCAAGATAGAAAGTTGAATAATGTTATAGACAGACATAACTCTGTTCAACTTTCCTTCTACAAAGGTGAGCATATGACTCAGAAGATTTATCTGTAATCCAAGAGAGAAAGAAGGAATTGATCTTAATAACAGAGCTTGTAGTGGTGAGCTAGCTACTGCTGCTGAGAATGGGGTTAATACCAAACCGGTTGATGTTTCCATTACAGCTGACAGAAGAATCACTATTGCAAAACTTTGTGAAAGTCCTTTCAGTAATTAATTTTCAGGAGATCACCAATATGGGATACATAGTGGAATGAGAACAATACATCTTGTTTCAGTCAAATAAAATGTTATTTTTGTTTTTTAATCATTTCACCCCAAGCAAGGCAGTAATGACACTAGAACACAAAGGGTTACAGGGAGTGAAAGTGAAACGGAAGATTTAGTATACGGAGGAGTGAGCAGAGGACAAAAGATGAAGAGGATTCAAGAAGATGGAAGATGGCAATTGATATTGTATTTATATTTTTGAAGATTGTAGTTATCAGGGAAGCAAGTAAATGGAAAGGAGTTCCACTGTCAGGAAGTGTAAGAAGAGAAACTGTTGCACTAGAAATAGTGGTTACACTTAAATATTTTAACAGTAAAAGGGCAGGACCTAGATGTCAATCTAATAGTAAACTTAAATTCATGTAGTTTGGCACCATGGAAAAATGCTTGTCAGAGGAAGTTGCCAAGAAATTATTTGTAGAAAGGACAGAGGGAAGTTATGACATATTAGTGAGAAAGTGTCTGAAACTGAAATGCCTTGTCACCATTTGATATTCCCATAAGGTTATGGAATCTAACAGATGCTCATGATAAACAGCTTACATAAAAAAAATGATCTCTGTTACATCAATTCTCTTTTTCATCTGTGATGAATTTGTCCTGTACTCATTGCCACATAGAAGAGCTGATAATACATAACTGTTCAGCAATATTTTCTTTGTTTCAATTATCGCTTTCTTAGCCAGGTTTAAGTCACTTCTTTCATCTCACCATCATTGAGCTTAGGAGCTTGCTGTTTTCTGCAGCTTCAGATGATCTTGAAAAGCAGCAGCTGTCCTCTGCTACTTCAGTAAGATTGTCAGCATTCTGGAAATCCACTTTGCACTGACCTTTGAGTCAACAAGAGGTTATGTAAAACTACTGGTACTATTATGACTCACCTTAAAGTTTTTACAAAGTTTTGCAATAGTGATTCTTCTATCAGCTATTATGATGTGTCATTCTGTCATCTATAATGATAAGTCAGCCTGTTTGGTTTTATTCTAATTCATAGCAACAGCTTGCTTGCCACTGTAGAGCCTGTCACTATGATCAGTTTCTTCTTTCTCTCTATAATTGCAGTTAAATCTACTGACCCATCTACTTACTGTGTTTATATCATGTGCAGCATCCCATAATCAGTAAATAATGTTTACTGTGAGTGTTTGCAGTATTTTCAACTTCCAAGAACAGGATAGCTTTTTTTTTTATATATATCTCCAGTGGTGTAATCATTTTAAAAGAGCATTATGGGTAGGTGAAGAGAAGGTAAGTCTACAATTTATTCTCTAATAATCTGTGTATTGTCATGATTGCTCTTAGGAAATATAGTAATTTTCTGTTGTCTTTGCCATGGTTTTGAATTCAGAGTGGTATTTCTCCTAGACGGGTTGCCAACCAATGCTAAAGATCGCAGTATTTAGTGGCTAGATGGTGGGAGTGTGCAGAATATATGGGTCCATATCTTTCCTAAGGTTGCTACTTTGAAGTAAACACAAATAGCCTTAGCTAGGAATTGAACTTTGCTCTTTGATGCCTCTTTCTATGCTTCTAACCTTTAGGCCATGTTCACCACCTGAATGGTATTGGAAACTATTTAAGATTTTCTGCATGTTAACTTCCTGAAAATTTGTAATAATTTGCTAATTGAAATTATCCCTTGAAACAGAAACATCATAAAGAAAAAATTAAGAAATATTTTTTGTTTTATCTTTTTTTTCAAGCACATTCAAGCTAATTTGATTCTGTCCAGAAAAAGAGTTTTATAAGAAAATATTTTTTAATTTTTTTCAATTACAGAAAAAGCCATAAATATGACAATAATTTTCTTTCCATTTCATAAACACCGATGTAGTTTATTCAAATGTTTCAAATGCAAAAAGTGTCTTGTAAGAATTTATATATAATATAATTAAATAATAATACAATGGATACCTTAAAATATTAATAATTTTTATATTTATTTAGTTGAAAAAAATTGTTTTTTATAATACAACAATAAAATGATAGTTATTAATAATGCTGTATGTATTAATATGATTAATAAAACAATTAATATTGTTTTTTGGAAAACAGATAATAAATACTGGATTTTACAGTGGGCATTAATTGATTTAAAAGCACCATTAATTGATTTAAAAGCACCATGATCTTTTTTATTATCAAGTCCTAAAGAAAGTTTTTACATAATTTTATTAACTGATTTTCTAAATTTTTAAGATTAGAATCCTCATGAGTTGGTACTTTCTTTTCACTTACAGAAAAAGCCATAAAATGATAATCATTTTCTTTTCATTCCATAAACACCAATGTAGTTTATTCAAATGTTTCAAATGCAAAAGAGTCTTGTTAGATTTCTTCATGTTTATTTCAGACACCTTCAATTTCTGCAAATACATTACATAGAGTATACAATATTTAATCTTTAATTTTTGGCATCCTTTTTCTTCTAATCTTAATTTTACAAGCTTGTAAGTGGCTATCAATATTTTTGCATTAGCTTTTGTATAAGGATTCAAATTTCCTATAGATCCTAATTTGATTATCTGAAGATCATTTAAATATCTCAAGGATATTGCAAGTCCTAACAGAATTATAAACTGAATAAAACAGTAAGACTTTATTAAGAGACTGGAAATTATTTAAAGCATTGTTTAAAGTGAACAGAAAGAAAAGCAGTAGTGGGATCCTGAAAGTTAAATAAATAAGAAAAATTAAATTTACATAATATTTATCAAAGACACATGCTCTTTTCTTCAATACCAGTTCTTCTATTATAGATAAAAGATTCATACTTTTGGCATCTTTGATGAAACAAAACATCAACCTATCAATGCCCAAAGTATTATTTTTTGGACATTAGGGAGTAATGTGTTAGAGGTAAAAACCTATTATTAATTTTCTTTTATGTCACTTATCTCCTTTGGGCAATCATGGTTCTTTGCAATGTTCTATACTTTATAGCACTTATTTAATTTTTCAATTATTTTTCTTACTCTCTCTTCTGCTATCCACAATGTTATTAGGTAATTTACTCTCTTCATTTTGTTCTGTGAGTGTAAACATATCCAAGGTCTTGTTCCTCACTATGCGTCCCTAAAGTTTCAACTCTCTTCTTATATAATTTTTATAAATAATAATCCTTAATACCAAGTATACCTTAAAATCTTAATAATGTTTATATTTATTTAGTTAAGAAAATAAGGTTTAAAATACAACAATTAAATAATAATGCTGCATATCTTAATATGAATAATGAAATAATTAATATTGTTCTTTGGAAACCTACAATAAACAGGAGGCATGGTGGAATAATGGATAGAGGCTTGGATTGAGGAATCGGAGAGCTGAGGTCGAATTCCAGTTGAATCCAATGCATTCACTTACATGTTAATATCCTTGGGAAAGGTATGGATCCTCTTCTTCCCCCTCCCCAGCTATGGGTAAATAGCAGGACAGACTGAGTTCTATAGTCTTGGATGGCAACTGGTCTACCACAGAAAAATAATGGCAACCTACTATGGGAAAAAATCTGCCTCATCAGTCATGTATTAAAAGATACATGATCACCTAAGCATGTATCACACATGGTATATAACTGACTGACTGATTAAAGCTGTAGGAATGTTAACTGTGGTGAACAGTCCTGTAGAAGCAAGCAAGTCAGAGTGGCTTGCATCTGATGCAAAGGAAAACAAGGGTCTTACCTCAATGTGCAGCAAGTGGCATTGGAAATTTTGCTCTTTGAAAATGGCATTACTCTCCTGTCTATCTATTTCAGCAGTATGTAGTAACAAGGGTTTTTGTACAGTTTGGCATGCTTCGACCATTAGCAAGTTGTGTGCTGATTGGTTGGACTAAAAGAGGCTATTTACCTGGGTAACTGAAAATAAAAGCAGAGCATGCTGATTGGTTGGTCAACCACGGTGTTGGCCAGATAAAAGAGGGCTGAAGCAGTGAGAAGGGAAGACAGGTTTACATTTTGAAGTGTGAAGAAAGCAAAAACGGTGGATTGAACCAGTGGTATCTTGAATTGTACGAACAGCGTCCAAGTACTAGAGACTCATTTAAGCTACATTAACCTAATAGTGTTAGCCTAAAATGATGTTAGTTTGATTATGTTTGCCTAAAATGCTGTTAGCCTAAAATTTTGTTAACCTAATGTTGTTAACCTAATATTATATTATCCTAAAAGGATATTAGTTTAAAAAAATAATGATGCTTTTCTCTTTAGTTCGGAAATAACACTCATGTTATTCTTGTTTTTTAGAAATAAGTTTATTAGTTATATATTTAACTAAAAATGTTACTTTTTCAGAAAAATATGCATTAAAAGTCATGCTTCTACTCCTTGACAAATGAATAAAATGTTTGCATGCTGTTTAGTAATTAGAGTGTATTTAATAATACTGAAAACATGTTTTTAGGAATAATGGAGAAAACATAATTTTCAGAATAATGCAGAAAAATTCTGTTTTCAGAATAAAACAGAAAACATGTTTGTCAGAATAATTCAGAAAGCATATTTCTCAGGATAACAATGTAAATATTTTATTTTCAGAATAATACAGAAAACAATTTATTTTTTCTGAATAATACAAAAAACATTTTTCTCAGAATAATACTGAAAATATTTTATTTCCAGAATTATACAGAAAACACATTTTCTGAATAATACAGAAAATATGTTTTTCAGAATAATACAGAAAATAATTTTTGTAGAATACTACAGTAAACATTTTATTTTCTGAATAATACAAAAAACATGATTTCAGAATAATACTGAAAATATTTTATTTCCAGAATAATACAGAAAACACGTTTTTCTGGGTAATATACAAAACACATTTTTCTGAATAATACAGAAAATATGTTTGTCAGAATAATATGGAAAATATTTTTTAGCAAGTAGCAAATGTTTTAGACAACCACTTTCCTCAAAGTCAGCTGGAACACAAATTTTTAGAAATATTTTTTCCACTTTTTTGGTGCCACAAGATTTTCCAGGTGACCGACCTTACTGAATAAGTTAACAGACTCTGAGCAGAGAAGAGAAGCCTACTCTGTAAATTTGTTGTCCCTTCTAACCAGCAACTTCACTCCTATACCAACTGTGGGAAAATCTGTGTTGTACAGTTCTTGGCAATCATGGGCAAACCTGCAACTGACACAGAACTAACGTGTTAAACTTAATTCTTTACACACACATACACACACACATACACAAATGATGTTAGTTCAATTATACTTGCCTAAAATATTAGCCTATTAACCTAAAATTATTTTAGTTTAAAATTATGCTATCCTCATGTTTTTAGCCTACATTAATTTACCTAATGGTGTTATCCTAATATGATATGAGACTAATGGTATTGGCCCAAAATGATATTAGCCCAATTGCATTAACCTAATGATGAGACTGGAATATTAGCTTAAAATTGTGGTATTTTAAATGTATCCAACTGTTTAGCATTTATGGAATTCTAATAACTACGCTTCTCCATAGTTTTGAGCATTTAGCCAAAGGTCTCAGTCTCCATGCTAACTCAGACAAAACAGAATAATATAAACTTAAATCAAAATAGAACCATCCATTCAATAACTGCCACACTTCTCAACTGTGTAGAAAAATTTACTTATCTAGGCAGTAAAATCTTTAACATCAAAAGCGATTTAAACACATGCATTGGTAAAGTCTGATGTGCTGTCAACAAGTTATCTCTATGTGGAGGTCTAGACTTCCAGGTGACATGAAAAGGAGCCTCTTTCAAGTATTTGTTACCTCTGTTCTATTGTATGGCTGCTCAGTATCAACCATTACCTTGAAAGTCAAAAGAAGATTAAATGGAACCTATACTCACATGCTAAGATTGGCTTTGAGTGTTAATTGGAGAGACTGTTCATCCAATATCAGACATCATCAAAGAGCATGGAGTCAGATTTGCATTGATAGAGAATTGAAATTGTTAGTGAAGTCCTTCTGTGGGAGCCTAGGAAGGAACTGCCAAAATTTACATCATCTAGAATATTAAAATGGGTTTGAAGTTAATGGCTTTTGATTATGATATAGAATACGTGAAGGGAAACATGATACCACAGGTAGACACATTGTCCTGAATAAAATTTGAAAAGGAACAAAATGAAAAAAAAAACATAAAAAAGTTGGGGATGAATTTTTGCATTGGGTGGAAATGGATGTGTTGCCCATAAATAGACTAGTCATGAAGACATTACAAGACTGAGTCTTAAATTAAATTTTATCTAGAATAAGGAACAATAAATGAAGTAATTGTTCAAAAGCAGAAAGACCATACAAAGTAACCAGACAGAAACTATCAATATAAAATGATCTAATTTGTAGTGATGATTTAGTCATACCAATGGAAAAAAGAAAAAAAAAGAAGTCATTAAAAGTGTCTATGATGATGTGCATTGTAGAATAACTATTACCCAGAAACAGTTAAAACTGGAAGTTTGGTGGCCAAGACGTGGAGAATTATGTCTGAAAATGTCCTAAATGTGTCAAATTAAAAAAATTTACTACAGTTGGCCTAAGAAAATAGAATACATGTCGATTTAACAGGGTTGGATGTTTATGTCTGATAATGCTCCCAAATTCTTTGATGAATGTCTATGCTCGTAGTTAATAAAGATTGACTGTGTCCCATATAAACACCGCCTTATCACCCTCAATCAAATGGGATTGCTGAACGAATGGTCCAAACAATAAAGATTGGATTGAAAGCATTTTTTCTTTCAGCAATAAAAGACTGAAACTCTCCTACCAAGATTATTGTTGAGTTACAGAACAATACCACATGCTGACAAATTAGACGCCCGTTTGCATTAATGGGTAGACAGATTAGAGCTCCATTAACTGTGTCTTACTCTATTAATGAAAACATATGGCACAAAAGAAATAAAGAAAACGAGCCAAAAAAGGCGAATCTCAGAATCTTAAAAGGATACAACACTGCATTAATATGCAAGAATGGTAAAAATATTGTTGCCCATGCAGACCAGTTAAGAGCTAGTCAAAATTATGAGGAAGTAAAAAATGAAGCAAGTTCATATAACTATGTAGATGAACAAGAAAGCAGGTCAGAGGAATCAATGGATGATCAAAGTTCGTTGGAAGACTCAGAGTATAAAACATGGGACACTAAGAGTAAAAAAAACTAGATCAAGGTCCCCCATAATGAGAAATATTTTTAAAACCAGTGAGAGGGAGAGGAAATGTAGGAGAAGCTGTAGATCCACATAGTTTGTAAAACCTAAAATATTCAAGTAGATGTAATGGGATTGGTTTAGCTAATAAGTAATTAGCATAAAGAGAGCTATAACTATAGCTCACAGGCAACTTTGAGTCAGTGGATGTACAATATCTTTGGCTACTAAGTTTGATCATCATAATAAAAATATCTTGGCTATCACAAGTGACATAATGGGTAGCAAGATCATCATCATAGACCAATTCATCAGTGTCAATCAGTTATGTGCCATGCATGATACACGCTTAGGCAATCATGTATCTTTCGATACATGACTGACAAGACAGATTTTTTCCGCAATAGGTTGCCATTTATTTCTGCGGTAGACCAGTTGCCATCCAAGGCAATAGAACCAGGTCTGTCCTGCTATTTACCCATAGCTGAGGGGAGAAGAAGAGGATTTATACCTTTCTCAATGGTATTAACATGTAAGTGAATGTAATGGACTTAACCAAAA
The DNA here is from genome assembly GCA_903632075.3 of Acanthosepion pharaonis. Classification (NCBI taxonomy): domain Eukaryota; kingdom Metazoa; phylum Mollusca; class Cephalopoda; order Sepiida; family Sepiidae; genus Acanthosepion; species Acanthosepion pharaonis. Next base: position 1,555,692 of record CAHIKZ030002157.1, read on the forward strand.
TTTGAACTCGGTACTCCGATTCCTCAATCCGAGCCACTATCCATTACTCTATCATGCCTCCATGCCTCCTTCATCAGTGTAACAGATCTAATTGCTTCTGGATGGCCCATTAAACAGTCTTTGTGTTCAGGTGAGTTTAGTAAAACTTCATAAACAGAATATCATTGCTACTCTTCTCTGCTTGAGTGTATTAACTCATACATTCCTCAAATCCTGTAGAAAAAATAGCACATTTATACTCAGACTAATATCTTTCCCTTGGTTGTTACACTTACAAGGTTTTGGCAGTTTTAATCTTAGGCCTTCTTTAGGTGAATGTTATAGTTCATAAGCCAGTCAAAATTTTTAGTTTGAACCCAAGAAACGCAAAGCAATAGAATTACAGCATTGGTTAAGACATATCTGCTGCTTTGGAAATTCTGAGTTCAATCCTTGCATAAGTAATATACTGAGGTCAGGAAAGGGTCAAGCAACACAAAAGTCAAAATAGACCGGAGATTATTAACTGATATCAGACATGCCCTAAACATAGAAAATGGAATGAGAACAATCTACCCTGTTGATTGAATAATGGGTTTGATTCAAGTTTCCAAAAAGGTTACCAAGTACGAGAGAGATTGAAGAACTCCCAAAGATTACATCTGCTGGTTCTGTTTCCACTATTCATGTTTGGGTTTTAATTAAGACTAATAACTGCCTTTTTTTTTCATCAATTTCTCCTCGATCTAGTCCTTGTTCACATTTTTTCTCTTCAGCTTTAATTGATTGTTGTACTACAAATCTCCTAAAGAACATTGTTACCTCATCTGATTACATTCAATATGTCAATGATACATATTTTGGAATTGTAATTCCTGTAAAGAAAGGGATTGTGAGATGACAGACTTAGAAAAACACTTTTGTAAAAATGACACTTGCTGATGTTCACAAAGCAGGAGAAGGATATAAAATGTTAGCAAAGTATTTCCAAGTGGACAGGATGAGAGTGAAGTATTATCAAGAAGTTTAAAGAGAGTCACACATTAGGGAAGTAGACTTGTGGAGATAGGAAGTGAAAGAGAGATAGATAGATAGATAGATAGATAGATAGATAGATAGATAGGGATGAACAATTTTAGATATGAACAGTTATAGATTGTGTATAAACACTTTTAGATTGATAGATATAAACAGTTTTACATAGATAGATAGATAGATAGATAGATAGATAGACAGACAGACAGACAGGCAAATGGATTTGTCAAGAAAATAACTGAAAATATTTTGAAACTTTGTTGGAAAAAAATTTTACAAATTATCTAAATTAAATTCTCTGACAAAAGTATATGTCCACTAATATATATATATATATATATATATATATATATATATATATATATATATATATATATATATATACACACATATACATATACACATACATACATACATATATATATATATATATATATATATATATACACGTGCATGAAGACATTTTAGTTCCCAATGTGTATTTCACTGGGCAAAAATTCTGCAAACTATCTTTAGCCAAATACCCTCAAGAATAATTAATGATGGTAGTGGATGGGGTCATATTATTTTATCTAGGAAATAAATTTTCAAAGCATCCATTTATATCACAAATATTGAAGAATTAAATCATATTTAATTGAAATCTTTACCTCTTGTTTTTTTTTCCCAGGAAAAGAAAACCCATGTATAGTTTTCTTTTGCATTTAGCATCCTTTCTTCTTTATATATATTTCTGTAAATAAAATATGTAACTTACACATCTGATCAAAAGAGTTCCATTTGAATTCTTCAGAAGTCAATATTTTTCTTATGAAACAAATGAAATAACGTCATTTAATAAGTGTCCTAAAAGTTTTCTCCAAAGTTGTCAGCTATGAAATTATATTTGTATGTTTTTCTTGTTACTAAACTGAAAAAAATAAGAGAAAAATTAGGAAAAAAACATTTTAGATTTAACTTTACTGACATTAATAAAATTTGTTCTTCAAAAGTATTCTTTATTAAATTTGTTGATCTGGAAGAAGCATACTTTCCAGGGGCAATTGCCAGTTCAACATCAAAAATGTTTGAACCCTGTTGCCACTATTACCGTTCACTATCACAAGTTTGATTTTTATTTCATAACAGTAATAGTAATGTTAATATTAGCCATTTCTTTATAAGGAAACATTTGGCATTCATTGACTGAGCAGTTAGTGCCAATGTCAGTTGAAATTTATAAAATCTTTTCTTTTAAAACAATTTTTCAAGAAAATAGGTTTCTCAAGTAGCTGCTATTGTTGTTTACAATATTGATGGCAGTTTTCTTCTTGACCTTTTATTTGAACTAGTGTGTAATGTCAGCATAATGATTATGTCACTACTTTTTGTTACATCCAATTGTTACTTTTGTAGAAAGTCCTCAAGTGATGTGGTTTCTGTTATTTGATACAGATATAGGAATTATAACCTATATATATTTTTCAACCAGTAAAATACCTTCTGAAGTTTTGTTTGATAAACAATCATTACTAATGTAGTTGTAGATCTATCACATGTTATTTTTGGATTATTTAGAAAATAACAATAATAATTCCCTTCACCACTCCTGCAATTTTGAGAAAAAGATTTTGGTGAGCCAATGTAAAATTATTTTCTAATCAATGAAAACCTGGATTAACTAGCAACTGCCTACAAAGCCACTGCTTATGAACTCACAAACATTTTGGCTGACCATAAAGTTTGTTGAAACATATTCGCACTACACTATGAACCTTTAATTACTTTATAAAACAAACTTCACTGCAAGGAAAATTGAACATTTTATTGTCATTGTATATCTCTGAAGCACCAGTCTACAAGGTTTGAAGAAGGATGAGCTTTGCCAAAATCTATAGGCTTCACTTGCTTAAAGCAATTTTTACACATTGAAAGGAGTTGTATACTGTTGACATGAGTTTGATGCTATACATGACACACACATGAAAGTCTTGATCTGACAAGGCTATTTAAGAGCATGAAAGCTTCTTAAGCTATCAAATGAATATGTACAGGGGCCTTAGTAAAAGGAGGAAAACTGTTAAGAGCCATACAAGTTAGTTAGTTGCAAAGAGCCATGTTTGCCTATGTCTTAAATGGAAGTGGCACACAGAAGAAGTGAATATGGAAATTCATTCACATGATAACATATCTCTGTTGAGATAATCATGAATAAAACAATAAAAGGATAAAGATTTTATTATTACACACTGATTTATTCAGACAATGTCTGCACCTTGATTTTTATAGTCACAATATTATTCTCCATTTCACCATTCAGGTTTTCTTCGTGTATCTGTAATAGCGGTTAATCTTCAGGGAATTTTGAACCAAAAACTTTATTCAATCTATGTAGCTAGTTTTTATTCCATTGTCCATATTTACATTGACTTATGAGAAAATATATTTGGCAAAAGTAAAATCCATCGCTTCTTCCCTCAGATATAACTTAAATATTAGGATTTATATCAAGAAAAATCGTTATCTCCCAAAAATTATTAATGCATTATTCACTCACAAAAAGGGAATAATTCTTCTAATCCCAAAAATGGCTTTAAATAACACACAAAGGGTTGATAACCCATAAACTAACCAGTCAACTGATCAACTACTGTCCATATTAGTTCTTTTTTCCTTGTGATTCTTCTTGCACCTTTCGCAAAACCAGAATTTTCTTAACTTTTACACCATAATTAACACAGGGATTGAACTCATAACAGTTGTATAACTTCTTCTATATTCCACATCTCCACCACCTCCTATCTGTTACACCTCTTAGAAACCTCTAGTCATTTGCTAACCGTCCCACTCCCCATTCTGCCAACCATTTACATAAGCTCATTAAGTAGGTGAGTGTCAATTTCTCCAAGCTCTCATTTCTGTGTGTCCAAGAAATCTTCAGATTTCTTTTTTCCTTTCTCTTTTCCTTCAAACTTCTTTGTTTCTTATGTACTCCCTCAATTATATTCTCGGCATCCTTTTGTACAATCATTTTTCTGTTGCTTCCAATGTAGAACCATATTTCTGTTGCTTCCTCTGTGAGGAAATTATCCAACATTAACTGCTATATAAAATTATTGATATTATATAACAGTTCTACACTTTTACTTTCTAATGAAATTTTCCTGTCTTATAATACAGGTTTTCCCACCAAATTGACACCATTTTAACATGGGCAATTCTCGCTCATATGACCTCAAATTTTAACAATATGTGTAAAAACGAACTAAGTTGAATGCTTAAAGTCTTTTTTCAGGGTGAAAAATGACATTCACTAGAAAAGAAAAGGTATTTTTTGTACTGGAATATGCTCAAACACAGTCAAACAAGAAATATGCATTTTTGAAAAAAATTCAAGAAAAATGAAGCAACTGAAAGCAATTTGAGACATGGCACAAAATATTCAAAGGTGTTGGAGAATGGAGAATACTATGCAAGACATTCTACAGAGTGTTTGGCAGGAGCTGAACTACTGACGTGATGTGTTTCGTGTCAGAAGTGGTGTACATATTGAAAATTTCTGAAATCGGTTATAATATCTGCGTCCCTTTGAATATCTTGTTTGAATTTTGATAACTTAATCTTTTATTGTTCAATAAGAGACGTATTTAATTACGTTCACCTGGAACATGTAGTTACTCAGATATTCACATTTTAAATGATGTCAATATTCTTGAGACACCCTGTACTCTCTTAGCTCTTGGAAAGCATCTTTTGCTATTCTAATGTACGTTCAGACTTCAGTGTTGATTTTCTATCCTATGTTAAAACACTAAATTCATTTAAAAGCATTTATAGTTCCCTAGTGATTATGTGTTCAATCCTTGAATCAATTTAGTGTACAAAAGGTCATAATAATCTTGTTCAAATTTTAGTGCTATGCATCTGTGTCACTCTTTATTTCTTCACTGGTTACATCTCCAATAGATAAAATGTTCTTCTATCTATTTTCCTGTCAGTATTAATTTAAAACAATGGACATCAGAAATGATCAGATACCACAATGAGAAGACAGTATTCAGTTTTAATTTAAAACCTTCCAGGCATACAGTCACAAATAGACACTTTTTTAACCTGTTCACCTCAAGCAAGGCAATAATGTGACTAGGACACAAGCGGCTACTGGGTGTGAAAGAGAAGACTTTAGAAGGAACTGGAAACTCAATCCTAAACAAGAAACAAAGGATAAACCTCTACTCCTGTTCAAAAGACCAGGGAGGAGGGTGAACTAGAAGACAGGTGAACGTATCTACTCCTACTGAAGGAAAAAAATAAAAGATAAATAGTAAATACAATTTCAGAGTATCAGTTTTAGAAGTTAAAGTGGACTTTAGAAGAAATCAGAAAGCCAGTCCTAAGCAGAAAAAACAAGGTATAAACATATATATATATATATATATATATATATATATATATATATATATATTTGTCTTTTTTAATCATTTCACCCCAATCAAGGCATGGAATGTTACTAGTACACAGAGTGTTACAGAGAGTGAAAGACTGAATATAGGAAAGATTGAGGAAAGAACAAAAAGGGAACAGGATTCAAGAACATAGAAGATGACAACTGACATTGCAATTAAATCTTTGAAGATTGTAGTTATTACGGAAGCAAGTAAACAGGAGGGGGTTCTACAGGAGGGAAGTGTGAGAAAAGAAATTGTTGGAGTAGAAGTGGCAGCCGCATTGATCTATTTCAGCAGTCAAAGAGTGGGACCAAAATGCCAATCTCATAGCAGGCTTAAATTCATGTAGTCAGGGCACCAGGGAAAAAAGCTTGTCAGAGCAGTTGCCATGAAAATATTTGTAGAAAAGACAGAGGGAAGCCACCATCAGTGAGAAAATGACTAAAGTGAAAATGCCAAGTCAGGATCGATTACATTGCAGATTCTTCTTTGGATTTTGTCAAGAACCTCGAGATGAATGGCAGTAGCGCCAGAATAGATATGGCAGTAGTATTTAATGCACGGATGAATGGTAGATTTGTAAATGTACAAGATAGACCCTGACAAAAAAAATTTTCTGGCACAACACAGCAACTTAACTTTCCTTGCAGTAGATGCAGTTATTAATTTGCTGTAGTCACACCACTTCAAGTCAGTTGAAAACGTGAAACCAAGATGGTGGAGTGTTTTGCTCTCCAGGAGTCTAGCATTGGCCATGCTGATGACAGACAGAATAGTTTTTCTATGTGCTTGTTCAAAATAAATGGTTTATTTAATTTTATTTGTAACAAGAATAATTAGACACACAGCAACATGAAATCTAAAAAGAAGCATTTTTAATTCTGGTTTTTAAAAATAAATCACAGAATAAGAATCCTGTTATATTTTAAAACTGAAATGAGATTGAAAACAGATAAGCCACAGGGAATTATTCTGAACTATTTAAAATTTTATCTTTTATCATTGGTTTTCTTTTCAGTTGAACAATAAACTTACAACTGAAAATTTCCATTTTTCTTCTCCTACAGTGAATTTTCATCTTGGGAGTACTGCATTCATTCTGACAAGACTGTTAAAATCTGCTCTGTTGGAATCCTGAATTGAACAAAATAGACAAAGAATGGTTTTGAAAAGGTAGAATTATTATGAAGCGCTCCTTGATAACTCAGGCTGAATTAAAACTGTGCAGACAAACATTTATTGTGGAATCAAATTTCTTTGCAACAGATAATATTGCTGAAATCTCCTGGGACAAAGCAGTTTAGATTTTGATAGCATCAACTCAAGATATTTGCTTGCTTTTCAATTAAAGGCAATGAAAAGTATGGTTCATTTTTCATCTTAGTAGCTATTAGGTTTAATTCAAGACCTCTTATTGTCATTATTAATAAAACTGTCTTTTCAGAAATATGTGGTATTTTTTAGCATTGTTTATGTCATTGTTCACTTTTTCACTCTGATAATCTTTCTTTCAAAATTCTTGGACATATTTTGAAAATAGAAAGAGAGTTTTATTAGCAAATAGCTTTTTAATATAAAACAGACATCGAACATACTCTAAATTTTGTCAAAGGGTCTGGTTGTCTTGAATGCCTATTGGGACTCAAATTCACCCAAGAACTCAAAAATGCTGGAAATAATCAGTTCTTTGTACTCTGCTCCAGTAAGTACTTCTGTTATACTCTATCTGAAAATTAAGTACGACTACCAAATCTAGCTGGAAAGAGCATATAGGGCAGATTGATCTTTCACGTGTTTTTTAGAAAATCAACATTGGGATTAATGGGAAAGCTGGAGTTTCATGTAATAAGTAATGACACTAAAAATTAGATTCATAACTTTTACCGGTTTTTGAGCATTTGCTTTTAAAGATCATCTGAAAAAATGTAAAGAAATACCTAATTTCTGCAGCTTTTTGCTTACAAACTGACTTCAAAATTTTTACTATTTCAAGATCAAATCCAAATAAAGTTGATCAAATTTGTATTAGATACATTGAATTGAAAATATATTCAAACCAGAATACTAATTATGAATTAGTATGAACAAAATATGTAATTTTTTTTACTGTATTCAATAAATAAAACTGTAAAAAATTGTGAAAGATTACAAAAAAGGCCACTCAATTAATAAGATTTATTAAGTAATTAGTTAGATCATTTCTAAGATCATAACTAATAAAAACAAAAAATAGATAAAAGTGTATATATAACGCCATAATGCTACTGTGCACAATTTATAAGAGAAAATGTTTTAAATTTGCATTGTTTATTGGAAATCACACTAAAACTTCTGCACTGTAGAACATATTATATCATAATACAGCTAAATTGTTCAGTATAACTTCCCCTTGAAGTCTTATTTGATAGCACAATAATTTAGTAATAATGTGCTTGTACCATGCATCTTGTCCATATACAATTTGTAAAGCTTCAGTAAATTATAAATTATATAAGACTCATCATTGGCATGAAATTCAAATGTTATAAGTTCAATCAAAACTTGATTTTTAAACTCATTTTCTCAAAAATTGGTAAGGATCTTGAAAAAACCATTTTGTGTCCTTATTTATTATGTGAAACTCCAACTTTCAATGCCACAGTTCCAAAACTGACCTGTGCTAGTACACAGTCCTCACATTTCAGTCTTGAGAGATTTCTAAAGCATTTATGTTACCTCCTGAGCAATGAATTATTTTCAAACCTACAGCTTCTTTCCCACAGATGAAAGCTTAGAAGCCTTTCACTAATCTCTCACTATTTCTATAGTAAATGTTCTGACAAGCTATATTCCATAGTTCCTCAAATTTTGAACTTCATCCCCATTCCCTTTATATTCCATTAGTAAGAATGGAGTTTAATTTGAATAGATTCTTCCTAAGAACAGCTACTTTGTGGAACAGACTCCCAAGAGGATGCTTCCTTGATCATTACAATCTACAAGACTAGTGTTAACCCTTACCTTTTGTAATTATCCTCATAAATGGTACTTAATATCTCCTCTTCTTATGCTCATACAACAATCTCATTCAGTAACTCTCTAATTTGAGAGGCTCTTGAGCATTGTATTATTAAAAAAGAAGGAAGACTGAAAGAAAAGGTAGTAAATGAAATCAAGAAGAAGCTAGTAACCATCAACTATAAGATAGAATTCTTGGTTCCCAGGAAAAGAGCTATGTATTTCGAATGTAAAAAGAACACAGGTGCAGAGATTTAAATATCCAAGTAACATATTAAGAGATGACATAAAATGTCATAAGAAAATTTGGAGGTGTATAATAATATCAAAAGTTGTCTTCTAGAAACTAAGCAAAGTATTAAGACATAGGATTTTGAAAAGCTGTTTTAAGCAGTCATATTTTGAGATAATTGTCATTCTTTAGTCAAAAATGCTAATCTTCCATTTTCTGGCAAAATGGTATTAAATGCAGAAAGGTACCATCTTTATGATAACTTTACTTGAGCTTGCAATTGTTCAGATTCAGCACAAGAATGATATCTGAAGATGTTTGACCAAAATAATAAGCCGTTTTAACAATACCTTCTTTGCTTACTTTTGGACATTTTCACTAAAACCTAGAAAATAACACTCACTAATATAGCCAACATGTGCCAAAGTTGGATTTGTGCATTTTTAGAAATTATTGGCTTGTAAAAACGAGTACATTCTTCTTGAAAACATTACCATTCAATTTTACAAAGATATGCTATGCTATCTGGTTTATACATAACAAAAAAATCACCTTTTAACAAGACAATGATCCAAAATACACTTCTAACTTATTTCAAAATTACCTGATATCAAAATAAAAAGAAGTAAAATTTTGGAAATTATGACTTGGCCATTTCAATCTCCTGATTGCTCTCCCATTGAATTATTATGAAATGAATTGGACAGAAGAGTAAGAAGAGAATACCTAAAGAGTGAGAGTGAGATTTTTAAATTCTTGAAGAATGCATGAGAAAAATTTTTCATTTACTTTTTTTTCAAAAACTGTTTGAAAGAATGGCAGCAGTTTGTAAAGCAGTAATTAAGGCAATTGGTGGTTTCATTGATAAAAACAAAATATAATGCTGTTGTATGATCTTTTTTATAGTTAAGTGCCTATTCTTTGTCAAAATAAAAGCAAATACACTATAGTTGCTGAAATAATATCTTTTACTTTAGAAAATAAAAAAAATATCTCGTTTTAAGGAGTTTTTGAAGAAATGTAGGGTGTCCCAAAACTTTTTGAATGTGGTGTATATGCACACCTATATGTGTCTGTGTTTCTGAATAAAACTGAATGAACCTGACAGAATAATATATAAATATTAATATAAAAGTGAACATTGAAGTGAACTCTTGGAGATGATTGTGTTTAGCATGAAACAGACTTTTGCCTCTCAGTGTTGAATTCATTGTCCACTTTTATATTTGCATATGCTCTATCCCTGAAATTGAGCACTTTTATCCATAAATATGGCATACCTTATAAATATATTTTATTATACATACATATATACATACATACATATATATATATATACACACACACACACACTATATATATATATATATATATATATATATATATATATATATATATATATATATATATATATAGTGTGTGTGTAGACTTTTTAGGCTCAGAGTCCTCATACAAAAACAAGTACAAAGATTTATATATACATATGCCTACAAATCCTTCCTTTTTGAGTTATTAATTTTAAAGAAAGTTTATGGTAGAGGGCATTTAGACTAGATTACATTTGTCATTCGTGTATATTTGTGGCTAGTCTGTCAACAATGTTTAATGCGTGTAGTAGTGAGTTAGGTGAGGAGTTTTCCATTTAACAATGGCAAGATATTCATATTATTTGCAGGCAGATATGGTTTCTACATATGGATGTGCAAATGGTAATGGACAAGAGGCTGCATGGCTGTATCAAAGTGCATGTCCAGATCAAAGGTAGTCAAGTCATTCAAGCTTTGCTGCTGTTTATCATCATATTGCTGAAACAGGATTCATTGCACCACAAACTATGGATCAAGCAAGGCTAGGATCTGCATGTACACTTGATCATGAAGAACACATTCTACAAACTGTCAGACATGATCCAGGTATCAGTACACATCAAGTGGACCTAGCATATCGTACATCTCATAGTGTTACATGGAGGGTACTTCAAGAGCAGTTCCTGAATCTGTATCATTTGCAATGTGTACAAGCTCTTTTGTCTTCTGATCATTTAACATGGGAGAACCTTTGACAGTGGCTTATTGCACAAACTGCTGAACCATTGTTTGTCTCTTCAGTCTTATTTATCGATGAAGCAACATCTAGAAGAGATGGAATAACAAATTTACACAGCCAGCATTTATGGGTGGATCAGAATCCTCATGTTAAAATACAGGCTAGACACCAACATCAGTTTATGATTAATGTGTGGGTTGTAATTGTAAGTGACTCTCTGGTAGGTCAATATGTTTCCCCAGCACATTTTACAGGAGCTGCCTACAGGAACATTATTTCAAGCACACTTCCAGACCTGCTAGAGGATGTTTCCCTGCTAATATGAAGATGCATGCAGTTTTGTGCATGATGGGGTTCCAGAACATTTTATTCACATTGTTCGCAATTCACTTGCTGGCATCTGCCATGAAAGATGTATAGGTAGAGGATGACCAGTTACATGGCATGCAAATTCTCCAATCTCAATCCATTGGATTTCTCTCTGTCAAGCCACTTAAAACAATTGTTTCATGCAGCAGACATTAATAGTGCAGAAATGCTTCATCAGTGTGTCATGAGGGTCTGTGAAACCATTTGAAACTGTGTGGGAGTATTTGAAAGTCTGCCAGTCTGATGGATGCATGTGTGTGTAGAAGCAAGCAGAACATTTGTAATCAGTTTTGTAAAAATATTTTTAGATTGTATCTTAGACTGTACATTTAATAGTGTCTACTGTAATCTACTCAAAAACAAAGAATTTGTGAACATATGTTTATATGGAGTTTTGTCCTTGTTTTGATGTGAGGAACATGCACCCAAAGTTTGGAAAAGTATTTTTAATACACCTTATATATATATATATATATATATATTAGATTTATATCTATATATATATATGTATATATATATATATATATATATATATATATATATATAATATGTGATTCTATTGAATTTCTAAGAAAAAAAAGCTGAAAAATTTAAATGTATTATTTGAAATTAAATTTTTTATATTTGAAAGCTAATAGTTTAAAGTCCAATTTATAAAAAAGAAAAATTATTTTACAACTTCAAAAAAATATTTTAGTCATTTTTAAACTAAAAATTAAAAACAAAATCACTTCCCCTTCCCTTGATTCATGAATTTGATGGACACCAAAAGTTAAATCAAAACAATTTAAAAATTTCTCAAAATTTCATATCTGTTTCATAGAAAAATCTAACAGCAAAATGCATTTCCCTCAACAACATATGCCCTTGCTTGTCACCATGCTCAGAGGTAAAATATTTTAATGTTAAACACTGCTCTCACCAAAGTAAAATATGTAAGACCACACTTATCAAAATCAAGAAACATGTTTTCTTTGAAGAAAAAGAAAAAAAGAAGAGGAGGAGGTTGAAAAAGCTGATAAATATTTAAATAAACAATTTTGAATTTCTCATACATCAAAAGGAGTCCAAAAAGAAAAAGAAGGCCAAAAATGTTTTAAAAAATAATAAAGTGATATTAATACTCATTACAATTATTTTTTGACAGTTTTATTAACTGTTGATATCAAAATATTTCATTGCACCCAAATATGTTTTTTAATTATTTCCTATGTATAGAAACCATGAAATATAATGATAGCTGTTTCTATAGAAACTAAACTTTGCAGCGGAAGTGCATTATTTTGATTTTCATTTTTGAGCATGCATAGAATAAAAAGTCATATATTTGTAAAATGAAAAAGTAAATCAAAGAAAATTATTTTTGAAAATGTTCAAACTTGAAAGTGCTATTAAACTTTAGATTTTTCAATTCTTCAAATACAATTTTTTTATCTCTATTTTTGTCAGCAATGACTAATATATAGAAGACATTTAAAATCATAATGTAAGAATATGTACCAATTTTCACAAACAAATATCTGGTGGAAACAAAAATTAAAATTATCAACAGAAACAATACTGGAATTCCTTTGTTCACATTTGATATTTAATATTTTTATTAATGAAATAGCATCTTTAGAGATTTAGCTTCAGAAAAATTTAAGAATTAGGAACATCCAGAATTCAAAACCTTTTAAAATTTTTACAAATTTAAAATTCTCTTTTTCTTTATTGCTTGAAAATAATTTTGAGAAGCTTTCCTCTTAATCCTCTTTTTGAAGACAACCGTTATTACCACAAACAATATATAGCATCACCATAATCAGACTCAGAAACAAGGCTTATCAAGAAAGTCCCATCTAAGCAATTAATTGGTAGGAACAAGATTAAAGAAATATTATTAGAAAATTAGTAATAATGACAATAATTCCTCTAAGAAATCTGAACAAATTAAGTCTATAAAGTTGTTTTGATTTTATACAATTTTCATATTGTTACATAATTTTTCTTCCTCTATAGAATAAAGCTTTGCTGCAAGAACCTTTAAGAAATATTATCTTGAGTCACAGAGAATTATTTTTCATTTCACATGATGCAACCTGAAATTGTCATACTGCATTGTACAACTGTGGGAAAGATTTAGAAATGTTAACAGGGTTAGCTGCTGAAAACACCATGACCATAACTTCTGGATAATGACAACATTTGTCAGTATAGAGCCAAGTTAGGGAAGAGTGATTCACACAAGTATTCGTTAATGCACTGCTTTGTTGGTGAACCATTGTGGCATTACCAGCAATGAGACAATTTGTCAAAATATCTGGTGATTGGACAAAGCTGAAGTAGAGACATACTCATTCCATCCCAGAAGCATTCATATTCTTCATCTATGGGCCATGCCCTTTCACAACTTAGGTGATCGTTGCTCTCAACAACTTCCAATCCTTTCTTTTTTTTTTGCTATCCTCTGTTTCCTAATCTGCCATACATTTACATAAGATCATTTGCTAAGTTATTCACTGCATTCCTATATCCATCTTGAATTTTTTATGTGACAAATATTCCAGACATTTTTTTTTCTCATTATGTGTGGGAATATCATGTGTGGGTGGTGAAATACAAAACAGCTCAGAATTAGAAATTGGAGAACTGAGTTCCAATTCCCGTCAGGTTCATTATATTTACTTAAACACAAAAAAAAACCTAGGAAAAGATATGAATCCCCCTCTTCTCCACTCAGCTATGGGTTAAATAGTAAGACTTGTATCACTAAGAGTCTGTCTATATTTCTGAGATGAGGCATTATGTACAGTATTTACATTAGTCGGACTATTGTCCTCATCTTTGTTGCCATATTTGTCACAACGCTCTGGCTGTTGTACGCTCCAGCCTTCTTCAGGTGGTTGGAATTTCGAACTGAACCCTTTATTTTGCTCACTGGGTTAGACTGTTTTAGTTCCATGTGCCATGTTTGATGGATGTCAGTTATCAGTTATCTCCTGCTAATTTTCCCTCTGCCTTAACCGGGATTTGAACTCACCTTCTTTGGGTCTGTCACTGGATCTAACCAACAACTTTATCAATTATGCCATGTGTCCTTGAGGACATCTGGGTATGAACTTCTGGGTATTATAAACCTAATGTTTTCAGCAACCATTTTTTACCAGTGCTCATTGTCCTGATGTCCCACCATCCGTACAGTGTAAAGAAAGGGATCATCCGTTGCTTACAACACCGATCAAAAGTCATAAGTGGCAACCCAGAGACGTTAGATAAGGAATTGGTCAGTATAAGTAGTACTCTACAATGTAACAACTACTCTGGGTACATGGCAGCAGCCCCCCAAAACTGGGATAGGTGGGTACAAGAAGAGGAGGAGGACAACAACACTCAGAAAACAGTCTGCCTGCCTTATGTGAAGGGGTTATCAGAGAAAATACAAAGGATCTGCAGGTCCATATAACATCAGGACAACCTTCAAAAGCGTGACAACACTTTGCAGATATCTCTCTCGAGTGAGACCTCCCACAGAGGAGAACATGACTAAAGACTGTGTGTACGCTATCCCATGCAGCTGCAGAAAGGAATATAAAGGAGAGACAGGCCGCCCCCTCAAGGTAAAGCTTCAAGAACACCAGAAAGCTGTAACGTGAGGGGAAGTAGAAAAATCAGGCATGGCTGACCACATATGGAGAGAGAAGGGAGATCACCGTCCCCTGTGGGATCATGTTGAGATCATAGACAGGGAACACCATTGGAAAATTTGAAAACTTAAGGAATCAGCACATATGCTAGGCCACAAAAATCTCCTGAGCCGACCAAGCATAGAAATAAATACAATATGGGAACCAGTAATAAAGAGTATCAGAGAAAAGCAATGATAACAAAGTTGCAATATGAACTCTGGTAAAAATATGCAATGATAACAGCAAAAATTACAATATGAGCACTGGTAAAAAATGGTTGCTGAAAACATTAGGTTTATAATACCCAGAAGTTCATACCCAGATGTCCTCAAGGACACATGGCATAATTGATAAAGTTGTTGGTTAGATCCAGTGACAGACCCAAAGAAGGTGAGTTCAAATCCCGGTTAAGGCAGAGGGAAAATTAGCAGGAGATAACTGATAACTGACATCCATCAAACATGGCACGTGGAACTAAAACAGTCTAACCCAGTGAGCAAAATAAAGGGTTCAGTTCGAAATTCCAACCACCTAAAGAAGGCCAGAGCGTACAACAGCCAAAACGTTGTGACAAATATGGCAACAAAGATGAGGACAATAGTCCGACTAATGTAAATATTGTATCACTAAATCATCATAATCTCCGCCCACTACCAATTCTTACAATCTAAAAATCCAGCTCATGTTTATAGAATTCAGATTTAAAACCAAGAGAAAATATTGGGTCTTATATTATTACCTAGATGGGAGACTGCTTGGAAATACCAATTACTGTAAGTTTGGATATTTGGGTGGTGTAGTGGAAAAAACTCGGAACTCACAGAGTCAAATTCCAATTCCAGTCAGGTTTGTTATATTTACTTATGCACAAATATCCTTGGAAAATGTATCAATCTGCCTTTTCTATGGGTTAATTAGTAGGACTTGTATAAGTGCATCATTAATATCTCTAAAAATTCTTGCAATCTAAAAATATTTTCTGGTTTTGAATAAGCTATGAAAGGTCGATAAGCCGTAAAAGACAAATCAATCCATCAATCACCCAATCAATCTTTTCATGTGTCCCAGAAATTTCCACTGTTTTATGTATAGTTGTCCTTTTCATTCCTATTTTCCTTAAAACTTCCTCATTGTTTACATGCTCTGTCCATGGTGCTCATAGAATCTTTTTATAGAAACATATCTTTGTTGCCTGAAGTTTCCTCTTCATTCATGATCATACAAGAGGACGGATATCAGATAGCAGTTCAGCACACTTTTCTTTGTTTTTAGCAAATTTTTCTATGTCATAATACTTTGCTTAGTTTTTGAAAGTCATATTTTGCTATTCCATTGCAATTTCAGATCTGTGCCACATTTTCTGTCTTCTGTTAAAACACTTCCCAGATATGTAAATTTTTGTTTATGCTTGATTTTGACATGTTACAATAATAGGTCTTATCTTGGGCTACTGATAACATCACATTCTGTTTTCATATACTTTATAAGGATATGATCCAACATTCAGGGTTATATAGGAAGACTGATATCACATAGTAATTCAGAACTCTTTTCTTTGATTCTATCAAAATTTTTCTGATTCAAATAATGGGATCTAGAAGGTCTTGGTCAAAACCCTGTCTAATTTGACCAGTAATATTTCACAAGCACAAGATACCAGAGGTTTCAACAATTTTAAAAACCGAAGAGGCACTTTAACAAGTGTATAAGGAATTTTATTGCAATATGATTACAACTTCATATGCAAGATGAGAAAAATAACAATAATTAAATGGTAAAAATATTGAACTGGAAATGCCTGTCTACAAGGATAAGATTGACGGGTGATTGAATCTAAGGCACTGCAGTCTCTCCCAGCGGCAAAACTAACTGTATCTTTTTTCTAGTGGGAAGTCCAACGATTAGCTTTGGCTACGATTAGATCTAAAGTTTCTTATCTTCCATCTGATTCTTTTTCCTTAAATTACAGCTACTTCCTGAACCACAGCCTGTAGCTAGAGGCAAGGGAGCAAATAATTTAAGATCTGTACTGTTCACTGCTCAAAAACCTATCAGTTGAAAATTATTTCCACCAAAAAGCTTGTCTTCTGATTGGTTAGTCAATATGACGCCTATCCAATCAAATAATGCCTAATTGAAAACCTCCACAGAATACCTGTGCACTAAGTCACCTACTTGATGCAAAACAAGAAATCTAAATAAACCCTCAATTTTTCAACAACTTATAATCATTCAAAAACACCAAGATGAATGACGCACTTTATTTATATTATTCAATAAATTCATGTCTACTTTTGTACCTGTATAGAAGTTGACAATAACCATAGTCTATTTTTAAAAAGGTCACCAAAAATGTATATTCAAGGTCATAAAAGAATTAGTTGTCATTATTAGAAGTCATGTATTTTTAGATGTGGACATAGTAGAGAACATACTGCATGGTTTCAAAAATGCTTTTTAACTAATCAAAAGAGAGATAGAAAGATATTTTCATTAAGTCTTTTGGGAGCTTCAAAATGATGCAGACTTTGCCAGACTGGTGACCAAAATGAGACCAGAACTTTTACAGTATTATTTAAAAAGTACTAAAATTTATAATTACCTTTGTTTCACATACATACACACATTATGAATGAAACTTTCTCCTTCCTTATTCAACATTAAACCAGGAGTAACTAAAACATGATTTTCAAAAATGTTGGTGTTCATTTTACATATGTATTTCCACTATTTCATTTCAATTTTATTGCTGTTTTCTTTTCTGCTGATGAAATGCAACACAACCTTTTCTAGCAGTATTTTTCCAGCAGTACTTTTCTAGCAGTACTTTTATGGCAAATTCTCAATTCTTACAGTTTTTATAATAAATCAGATAACTCTAATAAAACATGTCGAAACTACCTAAGAATTTATTATATTCTATGCTAAGGGAATAAATACTCAACACCAGGGGGATAATAGAAGAAAGGTTTATTGTACAGAATCAGTACAATATGAAATACAGTACAGTTATACACACAAGTCAATCTAGTAGTGAGTGCCACTAATTGGAAGGTCGGACGTGTTTTCATTTTCTTGCTCTCACTCTCCCTCCAGTCTCTCGCAGACAGTTGACTTTATAGGTACTTATTACCTATAGTCTAATCATTCATGGGGGGGTGACTGATTATTCCATTACACCAGAATTTAACTCAAGCCTTCTTTTAATGTCTAAATTAATTATTTAAAATTTGACAAAACTTGTTCAAAGCATATTTGAATTATTGAGGTTTATTTGATTTGCATAATAACTTCAGATGGACTGTAGATTTCATCTTTACAATTATAAATGTAAGCAAAAGTTCCAACCATTACATTTATATAAAATTAGAAAATATATTATTTACACTATTTATATTCAGACTGTTGTCCATATCTTTGTTATTGTTACCACAGCATTTCACCTGTTGTAGTCTCTTGCCTTCATAAGGTGAATATCAATATGAGTGACCTACAGGGAATTTTGAACTGAACCCTTTATTTAATCTAGGTGGGTAGATTGTTCCATGGCTCATGTCTAAGGATATTACCTAGTTTTTTTTTTTTTTAAGCATTACGCCCCAGCAAGGTGTGAAGCCACTAGGATGCAGGGGGTTGCAGAAGATTTGGAGCGAGAGCAGATAGGAGAGATAGAAGAAAGGATGAGGAGAAGGATAGTGGGTAGATCAAGGTTACTGGAGGTGTCGATTGACATTACATTTGAATAGTTGGAGATTATAGCTCTCATTTGGAAGTGTGTTCCACAGGCGAGAGGTGCGAGATATGAAGCTATTGGAGTAGAAGAGACAGCTACATTTAAAAGTTTCTACAGTGTAAGGGTGGGAGTGGGATGCGCTTGAATTCATGGAGTCTGAGAACCAGTGAAAGCAGCTCATCGGAGCAATTACCATGAAAGTATTTGTAGAAAAGACAGAGAGAGGCGATGGCACGTCTGTGAGAGAGAGACAAGACGCCAGATCAGGGCCAGTTATATTACATATCCGCCTCTGGATCTTGTCAAGAACTCTGAGGTAAACAGAAGGTGCCCCAGACCATATATGGCAGCAATACTCTATGCAAGGGCGAATGGTTGATTTGTATATTTGAAGTATCGATTCCGGGGAGAAAAATTTCCTGGCACGGCACAGAGAGCCAACTTTCCTCGCAATTGAAGAAGCAATTGACTCATTATTTTTATTTAGTACTGTTCAGTTATTGTCCATTTCAACTGAGTGCAAATACACACTGCCCGACCCAGGGATTGAACTCACAATATGCAGAGTATAAATTTTGGTGTTAATAATGATGACCTCTAATCCCTTCCTATAAGTAACCCTTAATTTTGAACACTCTTTTGTTGGTATTTGCAGCAGACCTTCAGTCTCTTTTTTGTAATCATTTCACCCCAAGCAAGGCAATAAAGGGTTACTGAGAGAAAAGAAAATGAGAAAATGCTGGTGAGGAGAGAGGACAATAAAAAGACAAGATCCAGAAAGACAGAAGATAACAATTGATGTTGAATTTAAATTATTGAAATCCAACAACAAAAATGATCTTGTAAATTACTATGTCACTTTTGTAACCCTAAACATAATGAAGAAAGATGTATTGAAAACACATTTAAACGTTTCCAATATCCTAATTGTTTCATATCTAATGTAAAGAGGAATGCTCATCAAATTTTTGGAAATAGAACAAATAATTATACTCTTATTACATGAATAATATAGCCTTAATAAAACTGGAAGGTGCATAATACTACAAAGTAAATCAATCTATAATTGAAAGGAAAATATGTCAACTTAGTAAAAGGTTTATTGCAACCTTTTCTAAACCAATCAGAAACTTAATTAATGCAATGCAAAATAATAACAACCTCAAACCTGAAGCAAGAATTTAGACAATAAATGGTAATAAATCTCAAGGGAAATTCAGAAGTGAGACTTCTAGGAATTAAAATAAAAGATTATATGAAGAGAGAATGGATCTTTTGCAAAATAACAGTTTCAATACATAATCAATATATTACATCATAATGAATCCAGGTATAATTTTGACTTAAAGAAGGCAGTTTTAATTAAATGATTGGTTGATTTTTTTGTTTAGCATTTTATCAACTTCCATTGGTTTTTAATGCCAAAGACCAAATATGTTGAACACAATTTTATGGTTTCAACTGCTGATAAAATGTATTTTTGGCCATTTTGCTATAAAATGTATTGTTGGTCATTTTGCTATAAAATGTATTGTTGGTCATTTTGCTATAAAATGTATTTTTGGTAATTTTGCTATAAAATATATTATTGGTCATTTTGCTATAAAATATATTATTGGTCATTTTGCTATAAAAAATAAAATGTATTGTTCATCATTTTGCTATAAAATGTATTTTTGGTCATTTTGCTATGAAATGTATTGTTGGTCCTTCTATTATAAATAGATGTTATTTGCAATTTGTTTTATATGAAAATCTATTGTTGTAATTTTTACTATAAAATCTATTTTTATACTTTCATAGAGTTTTGTTTTTGTTTGGGAGTTCACTATTTACCCATAGCTGGGCACCCTAACATGTGCAAACACCCTTGATCAGGGTGGACCTGGGAACAACAGCAATTAAGAGGTGGGTCTATGCCCATCAAAACCTCGAATCACCTGATCAAAGGTCTTGCTGCCAGATGAAGTTTATCTTCATACTCAGGACTATTATTTAAATGAAAAAGTAACTTACTAAGGCAAAAATGTATAGAAAGTACACTGAATTCTGAGTCTTCCATTAAAAATTTGCATCCAGGTTCAAGCAGCAGTTAAATAGCATCACTTAGATCAGGAATAACTCAGCATTAATATTCTTAAAGACGTCTACTGGAATTTTATCTGGACTAGTAGCCTTCTTAGTGTCAAGACTTTTGATAAGTCTTGAAACTTCCCGGTCTATGATAAAAAATATCTCTGAGATTGTGCTCTGTGAAACAGGGAAAGTTGGGAAGGAGATGGCCTTTGTCACCTCATGTGGAGTTAGAGGCAAAGTTCATAGCAAAGAGCTTTAAGTGTGAGTAATCCCCAAAATTTCACCAAGTACTTATTTTTTATTACCAATCCATGTCTACTCACTTATCTTCATACTCAGGACTATTAATTAAATGAAAAAGTAACTTACTAAGGCAAAAATGTATAGAAAGTACACTGATTTCTGAGTCTTCCATCGAAAATTTGTATCCAGGTTCATGACACATTTCCCAGAATGTTTTAGGAATTCATCAATAACTGTGCTAGCATGAAGTTAAAAGTCAGCATGACAGAGTGTTCGAGTGTACTGACCTTGTTCAATCTGTTAATCATGCCAGTCTCCCAGAAACTGTAACTAAGGGTCACTGAACATAGTTTCAGTATAACTAAATGACAGGTGAGCTATGTGGGTATTAAACAAACACAAATATGCTGGAGCAGGCACCTGCATCAAAAATTTACTAGCTGACCTAACAGACAGGTGTGTTTAGAAACATGTAACCTGTTATTATATGTATGTGTGTGTGTATGTGTGTGTGTGGCTCACATAATGACTTGTACATTGGTTTATCAGACAGGGAAGACAGAGGTGCAGCCTCTCAAGTAAGTGTATTTACTTGACCCCCTACTGAGTCAGTTTGTGACACAAGGTGAGTTTTTAACATGGGGACCCAAGTGTTTTCACTCGGGCTGCTGGTCCAAGCTGGTCTTAGCTGGTCATAGCTTGTCCAAGCTGGTCAGAGCTGGTCTAAGCTAGCCATAGCTGGTCTTGGCTTGTCCTAGCTGGTCCAGGCCGGAGCCGGTCCAAGCTAGTCCTAGCCATGATACCACCAGCCTAGGGACAAGCCCTGTGCCAGGTAAGTATCTCAGCCTCACAAGTAAGTAGAACATTTTAATTTTGTTGAAAGAAATGCTTAATGGGAAAATAAATAAATACAGGATTTCATAACTTAATTGCATCAGAATGAAAATAAAAACTGAAATGGTGAATTAATCCTCACTAGCTGTTAAAACCCTGGAGTGATTATGTCAAGCAAGTAATTACCATAGAATCTGTGACCTAACAATCTTGGTGTAAATTAACTGGCTTTGATTAATAGGGGTGATTAGTTAAACAATATCAGTTATATGAAATAATTTGTTACAAGTGTATACAACAAATAAATCACTAAATGACCTCTAACCTTTTAGTATTAGACTATGTAGGAGTATGAGACCAAAATAATAAATTATTAATAATAAAAGAATAATTAAAAGTTAAGTAATAAAATTACTTTAAAATATAGATAATATTGATAATTAATAATAAATAAAGAAAAAGTGAGATTATAACAAAAATATTTAAATAAATATGAAAACTTCTATCATTTTTGCTGCCATTTGAAAAAGAAATCAAATTTTCTCTCTCCTCATTTTCAACAGCCAAAGCAGATGTGCAAGAACAGCACACTGACAGACCATGTGGCTGTCACCAGAAAAGCAAAAACAATTTTTATCTCTGTATACATTGTATTTACTTGACAACCCCCAATGAGTCAAGTTGTGACACAAGGTCAGTTTTTAATGTGGGGACCTGAGTGTCTTCACTCAGGCCACTGGTCTTATCTGGTCATAGCTTGTCCAAGTTGGTCAGAGTCAGTCTAAGCTAGTCATACCACCAGTGCAGGGATGGATCCCTGTGACTGGTAAGTATCAGAATGTGTATACCACTTGAGACAGAGGAATTTACACACTATCTTATCTTTGTATACATATATGTTCTTCAAAATATACAATTTTTCTTCAATGTATACAAAATTATCTATCGTTTTTCTTTAGTCTTATTGTGTTGTATCTTGTATATGATTTGTTTGTAATTTATATATTTCCATTATGGGGCTGATGATGTCTTTTTAATCCCTAAACAAAATTACATATTATATATATATATATATATATATATATATATATATATATATAAAAGGTGGACATTCAGACAAGACTGGCACATCAGAAAACAACCCAAAACATGATGTATTTAAACAAATTCATTTATTTTCTTTTTCAATTTTGCTCTTATTTTTGGCTTCAATTGCAGAACAAATTATTGATTTGGGTTTATTTTTATCAGAAATATGGGCAACTTATGATGTATGAAAAGTGTTTTAATTTTTACACACTATGCATCCAAAGCTTATTACATGTACATATTTAAAATAAATATCAGAAGTATTTTCATTTTTTACAGACCTTTACTCCAAAGTTGATTTCATTTAAACATCTAAAGACTGACTATGACTCCATGATTATCATTATTATTATTATTATTATTATTATTATAATACCCTAGGGTGTATCAAAAACATTTTCATTTTTTAATGACCTTTACACTAAATTTTATTAAATGTACACCTCTAAAGACTATCTATGATTCTTCTATATTATTAGATATTAGAGTGTATCAAAAATATTTTCACTTTTTATAAACCGACACTTCAAAGCTAATTTTATATTCACATCTAAAACTATCTCTGACACTACCCAGTTGTTTTATGATGGTGAGCTCTGAGATCATGCATGCTTTGATTTCAACTCTCAGTTTACCTGGAAAGAAACAAAACAATTATTAATAAGAAGAGTTGAAATTAATGCATGAAAGATTTTACAGCTATAGTACCATTCCTTCATAGTTAGCCTATTAACTTTTCAGAAGGCCCTCATATATTAGGGTGTGTAATTAAAATTTGGATGATAATTTAATGAAATGGTAAATATATGATGATTTGGAAAAAAATGATCCTAACATGTTTCATTAAACAGACAGCATCATCAGAAAAATACTACCTAAAATATAATAAAGATTAAATTTTTTTAGTCCAGTGAAACATGTAAATACAATAGTTATATGTATATAAAATAAAATAAATAAAAGTTATATATAAAAACTAGCAGCATGGCCCGGCGTTGCCCGTGCTTGATTCAAAAATCATACGACTCATATAGCAATCACTATCACTTGACTTAAAATATTTTTGCCCTTCTTTGCCTTTAAAGGAGTGCCCTTTACCATGCTGATGTTGCGATATGCCTTACTTCTTGCTTATCTCACACTGCAAATGTTTTCTAAGCTCTATACTAAACATTAAATCTGTTACAAAGAAAGAACTAAACAAAATGAACACAAAACGATCAGCTTTAAAAAAGGACTCGTAACTGGAAAAAACGAATTAATAAAGAATGTTAACAACAAATACTTTTTCACACCCAACCCAGTTCTGCGGAATCAGAATCAACGTTGAGTTTAAGCAAGCGAATGAACCAATTGGAGTAAAGTGCTATGCAGATTTAAATTTTTCCCAGTTGTGACGAATGCAGCTATCGAATTTTTTGCATGCTAGTTAACATTTGTGTCAGTCAGCTGTTGGCTCTCACGCTGACCAATAGAATCTTCCTGCCTATTCATGGCAGCCAGCTATTGGGTCTCACTCTGGCCAGTAGAAAATGCCCGCAAACTACATGAAAACTGCCGTAGAACCATGGAAAATCGATTATTTCCACTATCAACGGGAGTTGGGAAATGCAAGGTTGGTCTTAGCCTTTCCACTAACTTGGAGCATGTGCATGTAAATTTTGGTGCAAATCCATCGAAAATTGTGGCTGTGCATTCGTTACACACACACACACATCCTGCCTTTTATAGATAGAGATAGATAAATTGGCAAATTAATTGAGTAAAAGCAAAAATCATAAAAATAAATGTAGCACTTGCAAAATTCAAACTATCTTTCTTTAACACTAAGGGACTCACCAAATATACACCAAGAAATTTTACATCATAATCACCAGTTAACTATTCCAGTAATATGTAGTAAATATATATTATATTTACTACATATATTATATATAGTAATATATATAATATAACAGTAATATGTAGTAAATATAATAGTAATATGTAAATATAATAGTTCAGTTGTCTATTTGGAGTGATGACTAAAAATTCAGTATGTGCTTGAGAATATTAGTTTCACTCTCTCATATTCTCTCTCTTATTCTCTCTCTTCTCTCTCTTTCATATTGTTATCATGTCACTATATTCATTGCACTCATAGGTACAACTGCTCAACCCCATTGTGGTGTATTATTTTTTTTCTTTATTGCCTTACAAATATTACTATGGTTTTGAGCTTATGGTGCGTTTTAGGTTGGGTGTTGTGGTGACTGTTCTCTGGAGGAGAAACAAAGAGATTATGTCTTCATAATGTGAAGTCAGGCAAAGAGTCAGATGTGATGTAGCTGTGTTATGTGGCTGCCAGTGAAGTAGATTAATATTTATTTTCTTCACCACCAATGAACTAATGGAAACAGGGATAATCCTCCCACCTCTACCAAGGAAGATAATTGATATAAGTACAGAATTTTAGCATTTCATGGCTGGTCAAGTAGAAGTCAAATTTTAGCCTTTTTTTATTTTAATCATTTCACCCCAAGGAAAATGATAAATAGACTATAATTCTGTGCTCTTTCAAATTTAAAAAAAAAAAAAAGGATCAAAGTAAACAGACTGAAGAACTAACATCATCCACCATTATGTAATTATTCCTGTAACTGTGAGTTCAGCTTTGAGCTTACCAATTTGCCAATTCTGAAGAGACTGAGAAGAAATAAGTCAGGTTGTGGAGAGTAATTCCCTATATTAAAAACTGTTATACAGAAGTCTTTCAAAGACTTGGATTTTTCCTTTTCTATAGCATAATAAAGAATCAGAACAGCAAGGCCTCTTATAGAAAATTAAATGATCCTATCTTCAAAGCTCTAAAATTCACTCAAATGGAATACAGTTTTATGAAACATCAGAGATTGTACAAACCAAAATCTCATAGCTATAAAGATGATGATGCAAACCACAAAATTCATTCACTAGAATTTTGGGGATAAGAAGTTATATCATTATTCACGTTTGGACTAATTTGGGATAGGAGTCATTCCCTCGTTCAAATTTAAATTTAATTTAAATCAAATGTTAAAAAAATTTCAGTAGAGGGTGGGTGCAAAGTGTTGCTCATGATGATGGTCGTCTTTGAGTAGAGAATCCAGAGGTTAGCAGTGAATATTTCGAAGACAGTAGGGAAGCGTAGTTCAGGTTAGCAGTGGATATCCTGGTAAAGTAGCAGAGCGTAGTTCTTCCTTCTGTTCCTCTTCGCCTGACAAGCTGGCACTGGACATTCAGATAGAGTAAACAAAATGGCCGCCTTTATACACAACGGATTGAATATTCTACATCTTCTGATTGGTTAATCTTCTATTGGTGGACTATAAAATTAGTCAAGTCATTTGGACTGGCTCACTAGTACATAACATACACAAAAAACTGCAACACAAAGGTAACTTGATTTGACACCTTTAATATGTATTTGATGCAATACTTGATTGAATGAATTGATGAGCAGATTTCAATATTGATATGACAGTTAAATTATTGCAACAAATATGTATTGTACAACACTACCCACGATTGGTGATTTCTTCTTCAACTTGACATCCATATTGTCTCATTTTGATGTTAAAAATGTGACCTCCATTTTCTGACTTTCTTCTTCTATATTTAGGATAGGAGTCATTCACTTGTTCAAATTGAAATTTAATTTAAATCATAGGGAAAAAAATTTCAGTGGAGGGGTTTCTGCCCCCCTAGTACCCTCTTTGTTCAAAATGAAATATACTTATCCAAGTATTCCCTTGTTATTTAAATTTAACTTAAATCAAAGGGAAAATTTTTCAGTGGTGGGTGCCCCTCAGGGACCCTCTTTGATCAAAATGATATATATGGTTATGGGGAATCTATCTCCAAAAAACCTAGGAGGAGTTCAATAACAAACAGACAGACAGAACTAACTTTTACAATATATATATATATATATATATATATATATATATATATATATATATATATATATATATATATATATATGTATGTATGTACATATATATATATATATACAGAGTTTGACTGGTATTTGAGGACATACAGATTTAAGATTAATACTGCTTCCCACTAACTTCTAATGCTTTTATTTTTCAGAAATCAAGAATTGCAAACCTTATGGTAACAAATGACATGAAAAGGCATGCTGTGATTATGGCATTAAAGGCTGATCATAGTGATTTGGATATTGCACGTTTCCTGAAAAATGCAAGATACGA
The DNA here is from genome assembly GCA_903632075.3 of Acanthosepion pharaonis. NCBI lineage: Eukaryota > Metazoa > Mollusca > Cephalopoda > Sepiida > Sepiidae > Acanthosepion > Acanthosepion pharaonis. Next base: position 1,582,655 of record CAHIKZ030002157.1, read on the forward strand.
AAAGAGTTAGAAGATGTTGACAGTTCCCCAATGTCTGTATCAAAATGTAAAAGACATTCTGCACATTCTGATAAAGTGAGAACATCCAAATTTATTTAGGAAATCAAGCAGACAACTGATGAAAACCGAGGTCAATGAGGGCAACTGCCAAAAAGCTACACATGTCTGAAAAAACAATTAGAAGGAGTGTTCATGAAGACATTCAATACAAATCCTACGTGATGAAGAGAGGTCAATTCATGTCTGAAAAAACAAAAGAAAACCATTTAAACAGATCCAAAAGGCTTTTAAACAATTTTAAAAATCCTTCAGAAGCTAGTGTGATTTGGTTTTTCTCAGATGAGAAAAATTTTGCTCAAGATCAAAAACTTAACAGAAGAAATGACAGATGACAGAGGACATGTTATGCTACCACATTTTTTTCCACAATGTCTTAGAGTAAATCCTGCTGCTTATATTGAGCTTTTACAAACAGTTGTCAGGCCCTGGTTTGACAACATATACAACGGCAGGCCTTACATTTTTCATCAAAACTTGGCTCCATCCCACAAGGCTCTACAAACACAAGAATGGATGGCTGACGATCTGTATGACCACATCACACCCAACATTTGGCCTCCTAACTCTCCAGATCTCAATCCACTAGACTATTATGTGTGGAGTGTTGTTGAGAAGGAGTTTAATAAACAGCCTCGTAACACCAAAGACTCTCTTAAAGCTGCAGTAGATCAAGTAATGTCTGATATAAATAAGGACCAATTAATCAAAGCTTGCAGCTGATTTCGACCTTGTGTAGAGGCAGTTATTGGTGCTAGTGGTGGTTTTATTGAATAAAATTAAATAATAGTTAGGTACATTTTATATTTGCTTGTTTGTAATTAAATATAATTATATTCATTTGTTCAGCAAGTTTTTTACTAATCCATAAAATCTGTCCTCAAATACCAGCCGCACCTTGTATATATTTACATTTCCTCATCTCTGTTATTATCACAAACCTTTACCTCTGGCCTATTCAGGTTTCTATGATCCAATTAAGTTTAATGGAATTTTAAACTGAACACTTTATTTAATCTACAGGTGTATATTGTTCTCATTCCATTATACATATCTAGGGATATCTCATCTCGCTTTTTTTTTTAATACTGCTCATTTATTGCTCTTCCTGTTTCCACTGTTTCTGAGTTTGTACTACCTGTTTCAGAAACTGAACTCACAATTACTTTGTCATCAAATTCATGTGTTCAACACTTTAATCCACTAGGCTACTGATATTAGAAAGTCCCAGTACTGTGATTTGAATGGGAATGTCCAAGTAGCTAAAGCTTATCGGTACCCAACCTTCTGAGTCGGTCTGCCAATATGTTTCATGCTGTCTACTCATGAACTATTATATGAGATTTTGTAATGTCATTATGGAATGGCTTTCTGTTCCTACAATTCCTGACCATTTTCAAACAATGAACTTGTATCATTCTTGTTCTATGTGCCATTTTCTTTCAAAAACCATTGCTCTCCACAACTTCCTAATATTCACAACTCTAAGCAATGTTTGTCCCCTTACCTCAGTTCATGTTCTGCCATCCATTTACACAGACTACACAGCTAGGTGATGTTTCCCTCTGCTTCTTTTGCCCCCTGTGAGTAACGATTTCTCCAAGTCCTCTTTTTTCATGCCTCCCAGAAATTCCAACTATTTCTGATTTTAAGTACACATGACCTTTTCAAATAAATAAAATACACTCATATAAGTAAATTTCATGGCCTATCTCTTCAGTAAATAGGCGCTTGTAGCTATCCACAACTCTGTAGCTCTGAATAATACTTGTCTCTAATCCATGTTCTGTCATCTACTTAGCAAAGCTCTTTAAGTAGGTTAATCAATGATTCTCTATGCATCATCAATATGTCCTGTGAGTACCAAATTTTTCAAACATTCTTTCCTCATTATGTGTCCTATTGAGTATTTCCTCATTATGTGTCCTATTGAGTATTTCTTTATTGAGAAGTTTATGACAAAATTTTGCATCTTAACATCAAATGTTTTTTTTCTGTTTTTGAAATTTACTGTTTAGCTTAGCACAAGTGGAAAGGGCTATAGAAAGATTGTGTTATATTATATTTTCAAGTATATATGATCTTCCTGAAGTGCAAATCAGTTTCTAAAATTTTTGGCTCAAACACTTGAGGGTAGCCAATCACTTCTCTCAAAGAACAGACTAAAGTAGCAGAAAAAAAAAACATTGTAAAAAAACAGTTTCACACAAGCAAGCAGTCAAGAAAGAGCAGAAAAAAGTTTTTATTTTCATGAAGATTTCAAATGACTCTCTTACAAGTAAAAAGGCACAAACTTTAGAAACTATTTCTGATGTTGTCACATTAGATTTAATGATATGGAAAATCTGGGTAGAAAAACAAAACAAAAACTGATCAATCCACAGACATGGAATCAGTTTTCAAAGTAACTGTGCTCTTTAAAAATTTCTTTGTAACTTGATGTTTCTGGAAAATTTCCTGTACCATGACTAATTACAACGTATAATCGACTGCCAGGAAAAAAACAACAATAAAATGAGAAAAAAAAAACTTGGAAGCTTTACAATAAAAAGAAAATATTGGATTTACAGTAGTTAGTGATAATGCAGTAAATGTTTGATAATCAGGAATCAAGAGACAAGCGCTGAGAATACCATTTGCAGAACAATGAGGAAGTTTTCAGGAAAATAAGATTAAAAAGGACACTTATTCTTTCACTCAGAAGGAGATAGTTGAAATTTCTGGAATATGGAATGAAAAGAGAAGTTATTTTATATTCACAGATTAAAATATCTGTTAGACACCAGATGACCCTAGAATAAAATATGTATAATTATAAATAGTTTATAGTCACAAATAAAAATAATGTCAAAATAATTTTTTAAAAATCCTCTTTGCCACACTTTGTACACTATGTTTACTTGGAAAGTCATTAAGAGAATTGTAAACATTAGTCTATTGTTCAATTTTTATAAAAATGACAAAATATTGATTTTACAGTATTGTAAAAGTATTCACAAGTTCATACTATACAATCTGTGCATTGTAGTGTGCAACAATAACAATATTCAGTCACTTTGAATAACTCATGACGAATCTTGTGCAATGTTCCTGTAACAGTTTTGCCTACTCTTCTATTCAGTCTAGCTCCAGCTGAGTCAGGTTTATTAGCCACATTTGGTGGACAGCAATTTTTAGATCTATGCAGAATTTTTCTAACAGATACAGGTTTGGACTGTAAATTGGTGACTCTAAAACACTTCCTTTTTTTCCTTCCAAAACTATTTTGCAGTTTCTCAAGATATATATTTTGGATTATTGCTTTGCTGAAATGTGAACCTATTTTGGATTATTGGTTGAACCTATTTCTGGATTATTGCCTTGCTGAAATGTGAACCTCTTCCCCAAGCTTCAGGCTTCAGGCAGACTTGAAAAAGTTTCTTCAAAGATTTCTATATATTTAGCACTGTCCCCAGTGACTTGCACATACAGGCTCTCCAGGAACAGTAGTAGAGAAACAAACATGTGCCATTATGATACTGCCTCCATGTTTTGCATTTGGCATGGTATGGAACAGGTCTATGCATAAATGAATAACTAACACGACATATGGATGGAGGTGATCAAGTAATCAGTTGGGCAGCAATCTTATGATGATGATGATGATGGCAATGATGGTGATGATGATGATGATGGCAATGGGGATGATGATGATGATGATGATGATGATGATGATGATGATGATGATGATGATGGTGATGGCAATGATGGTGATGATGGTGATGATGATGACGATGATGGTGATGGTGATGATGATGATGATGATGATGATGATGATGATGATGATGACGATGATGATGATGATGATGATGATGATGATGATGATGACAATGGTGATGGTGATGATGGCAATGATGATGATGATGATGGCAGCATGGACTAAGTCATCATTTCTGTTGAATCTGTAACAAATATTACATGTTGAAATTCATGTTCAAAAGTTAATTTTTTTCTTTTTTTTTATTGTAGTGAGTCTTTTAGATGTTTTGTAGCATACTCTAGATGAACTTTGAGGTGTTTTCTTTTCTTTTTTTTATTCTGAACTGGTCACAAGAGTGACAGAAAGTCTGGCTTTGGTTTGCTTGACCAGGTTAGATTTGGTTCTTGTTGTCATCTTACATTGGATATCTTGTTCTTAAGTGATACCATGAACTTTCTACTTTGTGAAAAAATATGTCACAATATTATTTTGCTACCTTTAATGAACTGGCTGTATTATTTATAACTTTGTGCTTCTCCAAACATTTCTTTCTCAGGTCTTCTGAAAGCTCTTTGTACTTCATCACTGCTACACATGTTGATTAATTATTGAGCACATTGAGTGATTGTAAACAGCAGAATATTGTCCACTATTTATAAGAAAAAGCCATTTTAAAATTTGAACCTACACAAGTTACATCTGAACTGATTACCATCTACGACAATATAGAGTAAAAGTTATTGGTGTAATAAAACTGTGAATCAGAATTAAAGGTTTTTTACAAGAAATGTGAATATTTAGGCAACATAGATTTCCCAATTTTTTGTATAGATACATTATTTAGTAACATCCAGTTAAATGCATAAAATTTCCTACATTAAAAACATTGTTTCTATTCTCAAAATTTGTGGTTTTTGCTTGGGGTATAAATACAGAATGCAACTCACTTTAAAATAACATGAATTTGCTTAAGTTGATACATAATAAAGTTATACTTTTTTTCTTAATGATACAATTTGTAAACCCCTCCTGCTCGTCATACAAATATATTCATATGCACTTTTTTATCTGTCTATGTATTAATGTAACTTATATCTTTATCTTTCTTCCAGTTCAATGATTTTTTTTCTTTAGGCTGTTATTCTTATCTTTTCCATTCTTATTGCAAAGCTTTAACTGGTGTCCTCTCCAGACTTCCTCTCTGGATAAAAATAATAACTAAGTTGCTCGTCTGAAATAATCGTGTCATAGTAATTTGCCTAATAAATGCAAATAGATGTTTCCTTTTTTATTATTAAAGTATCATGTGTCTGATTGTTATCTTTCTAATAGCTTTTTTTAGTTTATTCCTTTAATCTACTTTCACATCTTCTTTTTGTTGGATTACATACTCAAGAAAGTTGTGGAGAGCCATGCTCATCCCTGTCCTAAATGAACATGGTATGGAAAAGAAGATAGACATTTCTCTACACTCACAGCGTTTTTTATGGATTACATATTCTCAAAAGTGGAAGAGAGCCAAGAACACTCATATCTTGTTGTGGAGAGTTATGATCTTCAATGTCTTTTAGGGCTATGGCATATAAAAGAAAAAAGGCATTCCTTTACTCTTCGACATTCTCATCATTTTTTTGTTGGCTAACATACTCAAGAAAGTTATGGAGAGTCTTGAACATTAACATCCTGTTGTAGAGAGACCTGATCTTCCACGTCCTTCAGGGCCATGGTATTTAAAAGGAAAAAAGAAGGTTCCCCGCTCTTTTATTTTCTCATTATGTTTTGATTGGATTATATACTCAAGAAAGTTGTGGAGAACCATCATCCCTTATGATGTGAAGGTACATGGTACATAAAAAAAGATGTTTCTCTGCTCTTCTACTTTCTGATCATCATTTAGTTGGATTACATATTCAAGGAAGCTGTGGAGAGTCGTTATCACTCAAATTCTGAAGGTAGAGCATACATAAAAGAAAAGTGTCTTAGCACTTCTACTTTTTCATTATCTTTTGGATGGATTACATATTCAAGGATGCTGTGGAGAACCATCATCACTCATGTTCTGAAAGGTCATTTAGATTGATTAGATATCCTCAAGAAAGTTGTAGAGAGTCAAGAACACATTCTATGTTGGAGAGCCATGATGTTCCACATCCTTCAGGGCCATGAGAAAAAAGTTTCTCTGCTCTAAATTCAAGACCATGGAGAAACAATGGTAAACTACTACACTTCCTTTCCCAAGAAATCATGTCAGTTCACAAATATTAAAAAGAAAAGGACGCTGAAGAGAGCCATGATTTCTTTCATAGAATTTTAATATTCCTCACTCGCAGCTATGTATTACATGCACACAATGCACTAGGCTCTTTAATTATGGGATGAAGACCAAATAGGATGAGAACAACTCCACTATCTTTCCCAAGATATCATGACAGCTGACAGACATTAAAAGGGAAAGAAAACAGTAGAGAAACATGATTGCCTATGTCCTGAAGGGTCATGATATTTTTTCTTTTTTAAAGTTTGTTAAGTAGAAGTCATGGTCCAAATGCAAAATAAATAACAAAACTGTACAGTGAACAGAATTATTAATATTTACAATAGAAAAAAAGCGGTCCAAATGAAATCAGGCAAGCTAGCAAACAATATAAGTAAATAAACAGGTAAGAAAGCAAAAAGGCTTACAAACCACGAATTAGCATCTATACAGAAAAACTAGGTCAGAAAAATGAACGCAATGATCTTTCATATAGACAAGGTAAAACTGGATTAAGTGAAATCAAGTTGTAAATCGACCTATTTTATTTACTAAAAAAGTATCCCAGCATGCACTTTTGTGGATTTTTTCCTATAAAAGGGGTGGGGGAAAACTTATGCAGTCAATCCCACAGATTGATAAACATTATTCTCATCAAGATCTAGATGGATACTTTGGGCAGCAGCTCAGAATGACCATCAGATCTGATAGAAAGCATTTGATATCGACAGATTTCAGTGAAAAATGGGTATCTATGGTGAGCCTGGTACACGTGAATGGGGATAACCTTGATTTTCTCTTTTAAGTCCCCTGGAGTACAATGAAGCAGCTTCCTGTGAACCCTCCCCTGGTTAAATTAATGTGAATAAGTGTTGTTCTTGGCATGTTCCCAGCACTCTCTTTTTTTATGATCCATATCAAGATTCCTAACCTCCTCAGTTTGTTTTTGTCCCCTTTTTATCTTGGCTGGGTCAAACTTTATTTTTCCCACCCTATGGGTAGAATACAGCAGCCACTCTTATTATTTTGAGAGGAGGATGGGTCCTACTAACATCTGTTTTGTTTCAGTTTGAATACGCTGTATTTTTTAATCTCGTTTTCTGGGTTCATTCCCTTCCCATCATTTGCTGCTTCATGAAAATTTTTTATATATTTTTGTAAAAAAAAAAAGAAGAAAAAACAGAGACATTTTGAACATTTATTAAATATTTATGCCCTGAGATGTTTTGTAGGTCCCTGGTGAATATGTGGTATTTTGGTATATGTCGGATTGAGAGGAGATGGACAAGTTCTTGTGATGAATGAGTAGATTGTATTGATTCAATGGGTCATGGTTGTGATTAACTCGAAGAAGGATAATCAGTGAAGACCAGCCTTTTTCCCACTTCCCTTTCAGCCTTGTGCCATAATTTTGTATTTTAAACAAAATAAATATACACTGCGTGCCAAATTATTATCGAGATAACGTTTTTCCTAATATTTCAAGAACCGTCCAATCAATTCACACAAAATTTTCACACAATGTTGGCAACACTGACCTGCGCAATCACTGAAATTTTCGTACGGATCTGCGCAATGTAAACAAACTGGCGCCATATTTGTTATCAGCACGATGATTTGAGCGTGCCAAATTATTAGAAAAGTGTAAGAATTTAGTGAAAAGATGGGCCGTAAAAGCAGTTTAAGTGATGCTGAAAAGAAAACTATCACCTCAAAACTCTCAAAAGGTAAATCTACCCTAGAAATTTCTAAAATGATAGGGAGGTGTCATCAAATTGTGAAAAAGTTCACCGCCGACTCTACACAAGTACACAAAAGGGCAGATAAAGGCAAGTCGAGGGTTATTTCACGTCATCTCATGTCATGACTTAAACGAGAGGTCACGAAGAACCCTAGACTTACCAGTCAAGAGCTTTTCAGTCGCATTGGGGATCCTACTGTGTCTAAAAAATACTCGGTGTCGGTATCTGAGGAAAATAGCAAAAACAGTCAAACCTGTATCGAAGTCTCCGTTGACGAGAAATCACATTCAAAATCGATTGAAATGGGCCGAGGACAATATGAAGATTGACTTCTCTAAAGTTTTGTTCACAGACGAAACTCGAGCAACACTTGATGGGCCAGATAGGTGGTGCAAAGGCTGGGTAAAGAACGGACAAAATCGCCATCAGAGTTTGAGACGCCAACAAGGCGGTGGAGGCATAATGATCTGGGGTGGTATTATTGGAAAAACATTAGTGGGCCCATGGAGAGTACTAGATGGCGTCAAAATGACTGCTGATGCATACATAGCGTTTATGAAGGAGCATCTTGAACCGTGGATGAAAAGGCAAAGAGTTGCCTTCAGAAGGGCCATTGTTTTTATGCAAGATAATGCTCCCTCACATGCTGCTCACAAGACTACTGAATATTTGAAACAGTTAGGCTTCGATGGACCTCGAAAAATGAAGTGGCCAGAAAATTCTCCGGATTTGAACCGAATTGAAAACCTTTGGAACATCATGAAGCGAAGACTGTACACCAACGGACGACAATTCAGGAGCAACGCTGAGTTGTGGGAAGCAATTTTTGACATATCTCGCGTCATTACAGCAGATGACATCCTACAATTAACAAATTCTATGGATCGTCGACTTCTTCAAGTAATTTCAAAACAGGGAAAGCACATTCCCTGTTAATTTGTTTAAAACTGTGCCTTTGTTTGTATCTGTTATTATTTGTTTGATTATCGTATTTATTAGCTTATTTTGATCATAAACATTCACGTGCAACATTGATAAACGTTTTGTTTGCTCAATTCTGGGAATTTTACTAAACCTTTCTAATAATTTGACACGCTCAAATCACCGTGCTGATAACAAATATGACGCCAGTTTGTTTACATTGGGCAGATCAGTACGAAAATTTCAGTAATCTCGCAGGTCAATGTTGCCAACATTGTGTGAAAATTTTGTGTGAATTGATTGGACGGGTTTTGAAATATTAGAAAAAGAGTTATCTCGATAATAATTTGGCACTAAGTGTATACATTCCCACAGTTTAAAATTTTACAAAATAAATATCCATTTCCACAGATTGGAAATCAACAAAATTTGTACAAAATCAATGAAATTTTTTTTTATAAAGTATGCATGGCCTCCAGGAGAAATTTTTCAAAGTCTCATGGTCTCGAGACAGGCAAAGATGTTCCTCAAAATTGAGAATTTGATGTCCAGTAAATCTACATGTAAAATCTCATAAATTTATTTCCATGATCAGATATAACATACATAAAGACCTTGTAAAACAAAATAATAATACATAAAGGCACATGATAATGTGAAAATTATTGTGTCAAAGCATTATGCTAATTTACACATCAATGCATCTACCACAAGCTGTAGTGTTATCATATGTTTATACAATACAATAATTAATAATAGATACTAATAAAAATAAGTAATTGTGATGTGACAAGTATAATGATGTTTGGGTGTGTGAATGTAAGTTTATGTCAGGCTGGGGGTAGTAGAAAGTGCGTGTTCTCAAGTGGGGATGGATGTTGCATGATTGCTGTGGGCATTTCTTAGTTCTTAGGCCAGAGAATAAAGTACCGGCTGGACCCCTTTCTCATAGGTTCTGAAAGTATGTATTCAGGATTGACATTATGTTGCAAAAACAAGAATAATAGCAATGGATAGTTAAAAACTTCTCTAAAGATTTGAATAACTTCAAAGTCTCACCAAGTTACCCAATTTGGCAATTTTATCTCTACTTATCAGAACGCCTTGACTCAAGAGGCATGAATACTTTATTTACTATGGTAATTATTCTCTGCTGTGTATACAGTTGTTCAGTGAATATAAAGAACAGTTAAACAATAAATCTCCTGGGGGATTAGCTGCACCTGGCTCAAATAACACTGAAAGCCAATAACAAAGGGCTCCATTCTACAGCAATCATTGTTTATTTCATTATATTCATGCTTTGTCATATTGCAGATGTTAGCTATAACTAACTTTGAAGTTTAATTTTTTCAACTAAATGACTTAGGTTAAATAAAGTTTCTAACAGTAAAGATATTAAATGACAAATTAGGTTGAGATTTGTATTCAAGCCTATTATGGATAAGCAAAGATTCATTCATGACAACACTTTCTCTACAAATAAATCAAGTATTTCTGCTGGAAAGTGATAAAAATTGATAGTTACATATAAAATTGAGATGTTTTCCCTATAAATTTGTCTAGAAAATGGTCAGGAAAAAAGATTGGTCAGAAAGAAAAGGATTGATAGGAGACAGAAAGCAAAAGATTGTCAGTGGTTCGATAGCGATAGAATGGCTGTGGTCAAGAAGAAAAGGATTGTCAATGGTCAAGAAGAAAAGGATCGATAGTGGTCATGAAAAATTATTGTCAGTAGTCAGGAATTGGTGACAGTATGTAGTCAGATTAGAGCTATTATATGCATAATGTAAATTTATTGCTAACGGTTTTAATCATAGTAAAATATTTTATTATAATAGTACATTGAAAATGAGGAAAGGAAATGATTATCAGTAATCAGGAATTAATCCATTGATAACTGGGGAAACTTAGTGCTATTATATGATTTTGAATTTTGATTATGGGAACATTTAATAGTTCCCAGTGGCGTAGCTAGTGTTTTTGCTGCCTTGGGTGGCCCTCAAGTTTATCCATTTCTCAGAATCTAATGCTCATATGATGCCAGGTTTTTTCCCGTGTTTTTGTTAATGAGGTATTTATAACTCCTCACTGATAAATTATGAAATAAGAGTACAATTCAGTTTATTTATTTATATATTTTTTAAATAAAACTGGAGATATGAAAAAAAAAACAAAGACGTTACTTCTTTTTTTCTAAACTGGGAAAATTTTTTAAACTTTTTACGATATTAAAAGAAAGATAACTTTTTTGTTTATATACTCTCAGTTTTATTTAAAAAGAAAACAAGAAAGCACATTATAATAATTTATAATTTATCAGTTTTTTTAATATTTATTTAAATTCTAACAAGTGAGGAGTCATAAATTAAATGCCATGTTAAAACAGAAACAGTTCATTTTTCTTTTAACAATGTAAAAAAGCAAAGTCTTTTTAAATTATTTTGTTTTACGTAGTTGAAGTTATTATTAGCAAAGTAGTAGACTATGAATTAAAAGTTTGATAAAATTAATTTCACTTTTAAAAAATGAAATAAATGTTATCATACTTTTAATTCTTAGTCTATTTTGCTTAATAAACATTCAACTATCTAAACAAAAAAATAAAACATTACATTTTTTTTACTACCATGAAAACTTGTAAATAGAAAAATTGGATAAATGCCCATTTTTGGACTTTAAATAAATTTACTGCACTTTAAAAAATATATTAATTTTCAATTTTCTTTTAAATTTCTATACGATACTTTTGGAAAATATTGCAATGCATGCGATATCCTTAAAGCATTAGAATTATTTCAATTTATTTATCTATCTATTTTATAATTTATGAAAAGTAATGATTTTATATCCATATTAAGCTAGGCTTAGGATAAGATAAAAAAAACAGTTGGTTCATTTATTTAATTTTTTTTTTCACTAACAGTTCACAGATATGAAAAATCAAAAAAGAACTGACACCGGAAGTCTAGACTTCTCACACAGGTGTGAAAAAAACTGTGGATTCACTTAATCCAACCCCACATCAAACACTTTAAAAATGTTCAAATTTTATTCACACTTTTCACTCACGTCTAGTAAGTGGGGTTTATCCGCACCAGCTGACAGTGTATGTTGGAGATATTTTCTTTTATTGCTGGCTGGCTGACTGCCTTTAAGCCACTATATCAAACCCTATCTTCTTCTTTATCACTGCTTTTTTTAAAAAAAAATATTGGTATTATGCTATTGCTTTTTTCCTTTCTGAAAACACACCACAGTCCAAAAGTGTCACCCAGGGCAGACTGAACCATCTGCCCTGTCCTAGATATGCCATTGTATATACCCCAGTAATAGTTGTATTAATTCCTGATCACTGAGAAATCTAGTCTTTCCTCATTTTCAATGTATTATAATAAAATATTTTACTATGATTACAACCATTAACAATGATTACAATACAAATGCAGAAGGACATCTACCTGTGCTTCATAGATTCATACACAAAGGCATTTGATAAAATATACCACAATGATCTATACAATTGTTCATCAACCTGGACATATTGGGAAGGACATCAGAATAATTTGTATGCCTGTAGTTGGCTGCCAGTATAGGTTCTTGATTATTCTAATATCCTTCCCAAATATGTCTTCGTTACTAAAGCTTACTAAATATTACACCATGAAAAATATACTATAATTGGTGACTTCATTTTATACAAGTTAGCAAATTTTAAATATTAGTTAAAAAAAATATATCAGATATATTTAATAAAATCATTCAAGAAAAGGGTAAAATTCTAGTTGGCACCACTCCAAAGAAACCTGAGCACTTTTTAGAGATATTCTTATATCCCTAAAAATCAATTCCAGAAGTGATTGTTCTTTCAGTGATGTGTGGAGCAGGGGTTAGAGATCGGCATGAAATATCAGACATCAAAACAAATATCAGACGACAATAGCAAAAGACAGTGTCACAACTTAACAGGTTATAGCTTGGTGCTATAATAGATTAAAAAAATGAACTAAGAAAAACTAAAGTTTTTCAAGTCATATCAGAACTTTTGTTCCCTCTCCCTTGCCTCCCCACTCCAAAAACTGTCAAAATAATAGAGTGTGGAACCTTACATTCTCTCTGTTCTTGTGATGACAGATGTCGCATAAACTACAGCAAAGTTTTGGGGTGGGAGGAAAAGAAAATGGAAGAAAAAAAGGATTCTCTTATTTTTAAGACGGTGCTTTTGATTGATAACAGTTACTGGGAAAGATTTATTGATGAAAGCTGTAAAATCAAGGCTTAGTTATAACATAATGCTTAGGAAATATGGAAAGAACAAAAATATGGTTGATAAAAAAGTCGGATATAAAAGCTGTCAGGAAAGGAAAGAGTAATGTGTTTGATAAAAGGGATTGATTTACGAAAAGGAGTAAAAGAAAAGAAATCTTTTTGTATCTACATTTTGGTAAAAGGAAGCACTTTTAAAACTGCACAGGTCATCAGTATTTAACGTTGAATAACTTCCAAAGAAGCGTAAGATATTATCTGACAAAAATGAAGATAAAATATAAATAAATAATCAAGGCTAAATCATTTGTTTGATTTACAAATTTTCTTTGAAGAATAATAGGAAATTGTATCAAGGCTTATGCTTTTTTTTCTTCAAACTTGTATTTTGAAGAATGGTATGATATTCATTCAAGGTTTTATGCTACGCTTTCTTTATTCGTTCAGCCTTTTGTAACAAATGTCTTTGCTTTCAAGAGAAACAAATATAAATTATTCCTGTTCTGATTTTATTACTAAAGATAGCATCACATAGTAGTAAATTATTTCAATTATTTAGCATTCAATCCTACCATTTTTCTTTTTACAGAATAGCGTTAATCCGATAGAATGGACAGCAGCCACTCAAGATAGAGTTTTATGGAATTAAGTGTGTGAAGGGTGTATCGAAAAAAGTATGCAGGTGTAGGCTTTAAAAAAGCTTTTTTCAACTGAGAATATAAGGTTTGTGTATAGTGTCATTTTATAGTCCCAGTAAACAGAAATAGTTCTCTCAAAGACGAGAGTAACGAAACAAGTGTAGACCACTCTAGACTATTCATAACAAAAGAATCGTAAGAAGAGAAATTTAATGCAGATTATAAGTATATGTAGGATAGACAATATTTGATACTACTTGAAGAAGTTAAGATTGTTGTGATTGGGGAAGCATCCAAAATTTTTGGCCTAGTCTGCTATGTTTATTTTTGAGTAAATACTCATGGAAAAGGTATGAATCTGTTTCTTCACTATCTTCAATCTTTCACATATTTCTGTATAAAAAGTACTCCTTACTCTTACCACTCACAGAACAACTATCTTCTGTAATCCTCTACCTTGACTGCCACATGGGCCTTGAATAGGTTGAAAATTAATAAAAAAAAAATAATTTCTCTTAATCCCTGTTCTGCAAATTATTTATGCAAGCTCATCAGGTATGCTATACGCTGCTTTTCTCTACCCTTCATGCCTTCAATATATCCTATGAGTGCTGAATATTCTAAGCCTTCTTTCCTCATTCAAACTATTATCTTCATCTTTGTTGTTGTTATCACAATGTTTCAACTGTTGTTCCCTCTGGCCTCTATAGGCGGATATCAATCCTAGTAACCTAGAGGAAATTCTGAAAGAATCTCTTTATTCGATCTACATTGACAGACTTTAGTCATTCCACTGCCCATGTTTACAGATATCTCATCTAATTCTTATGATTTTAGTACTGCTCAGTTATTGCTCACTGTGTTTCCACTCAATCCAAGTTCACAAGATTGAACTCGCAATTACTATGTCACCAAATTAATAAACCAACGTGTTTATCCACTAGGCCATTTTTTCATAGCCTAGTGGATTAGAGGAGACTGTCCAACTTCACTGTTATATAGAACTGATGTTAATTACATAACTGTTTAGTATTCTTTTTTTTTTCTTTCTTCACCACTCTTTAAGATTAATTGTTCACAAACTGTCTGCTTAATTCTTATAGAACAATTCAATTTCTATAAGGGAGCTGGACCCCATGTGGGTGCAATCTTAACAATTTAAGATAAGCAGATGAGACTATGTACAATAACGGACACAGACAATTATATCTAATATTATATTTTATTAAATCTAATTCAAAATCAGTATCTTTATTCAATAGTTGATATGAGATTAAGATTGAAGTGATTGTGTAAGCATCCACACAGGAGTCTGTTCCACAAATTATGGCCTAGTCTGCAATATTCATTGTTGCATAAATACTCTTGGGAAAAGTATGAATCTATATCTTCTCCTCCAGCTATGGGTTAAATAGCAAAGTAAAATTGGCTCTTTCATTTTGGATGGAACCAGCCTAGGAGAAGTAATATTCTGTATACAGAACCATGGAGAGGTTTTTGGGAAACCACTCCATCATGTTTCTTAAGATATTGTGGTAATTTACAGGTAATAAAGAAAAGGAATTTCCTTAGAGCCATGAATACTTATGCTATGAAAGGGTATGACATTGATCATCAGCATGATTTATTTATTATATTTTATTAAAGCAAGAATGTAATTCAAAATCAGTTTGCTTATTCATAATAATGTATGTGGTCACAGCTTGAACTAAATGATATAAAAAATAAACTGATGTAAAAAAAAATGAGAAAACTATATTAATTCATTGAAAGCAATTAGAATTGTCAGGAAGACGAATAAACTTGTTTGCTACCAAATCATCTCTACAGAGTCTAATTATAATACCTTATTTAGCATATAGAAATGAATTCAATAAATGCACAAAAATCTAAAGGGGTGTAAGTCTCGAATATGACATCTTACCAGACTTATTCAACCTTTACAGTGAGGCAATGTTGAAAGAATTAGAAGTTCTCTCAGGATTTATTATTGACAGACACAATCTTAACTGTTATTGGCAAAACAAAAAAATGAAACTAAAGGACCTCCTCCAGGAGATAGGAAAAGAAAGTAAGAAGAAAGGACTAAGTATCAATTGTAAGAAGAGAGAAAGGATAGTTGTCTGCAAAAGAAACAGGTCAACTACAAACTACATGTGACGTACAAACAACTTCCTGTTCTTTGCATCACTTATCAAGATGTGTCTTTTTTGCTATTCTTCCTAATCCTTGTTCTGCTAACCATTTACACAAACTCCATATAAAGTCTATTCATTGCTTTTCTCTCTTCCTGTTGCCTTCACTATGTGCTGGGAGTGTCAAATTCTTCAAACCCTATTCACTTCATTATGTGCCCTGGAAAAGTTAACTATCTCTTTCTGATGGTCTTTTGTTTTCATTTTCTTTCAAATTTTATTGTTCCTCAGATGTTCAGTCCATGCCATTCTCTTCATCCTTCTACAAAACCATATTTCTAATTACTCTCATCTCTTCTTCATCTATGATAAAATTGTCCTGCATTTGCTGCCATAGAGAATTAGAATTTCTACCAGGATTTATTATTGATAGACACAATCTTAACTTTTTTTGGCAGACACATAAAGGAAACTATAGTACTTCCTAGAGTGAGAAGAAATGACTAAACATTAATTGTAAGAAGAAAGATTGTATGGTTGTTAGCAGGAGAAAAAATGCCCAAAATGTGAACTCCAGCTTAGAGATATCAAAATAAATCAAGAACAGAAGTTTAAATATCTCAGATATTTTTTCAATGAAGAAAATATTTTGAATATGAGAAAATTGTGTGGCATTTGCTTCCATTCAGCAGGACTAATATCATTTAATAGTCCAGCACTCTTTTCATTGTTTCTATTAAATTTTCCTGTTTCTTAGTATTTTTCTTAGCTTTTAGAAGGAATTTTTATCCTGTTCCATTGCACCTCTGGATTCCAGTGTCATATTTACAGTTTTCTTGCTTGATTTTGCTGTCTTGCCTTTGTAGTTCACATCTTGGGATGTTCCTTTTGTTGATAACCATATATGTGTGGTCCTCAACTTACATCAGAGATCCGTTCCTAAGGTATGATGTAACCTGATTTTCAACATAAGCACAAATGAGTCTGCCTTACACCTGGCAGCCATAATGAAAAGCAAAAAGTTCCCCAAAAATGACACAAAGGAGAGATAGTGAATGTAGCATAATCCAATATGGCATACATCTGGTGAAGAAAAAATGCTGTCTTCCTCATATAGCGTCTGCATGAGAAAGTGTTATATCATGGGAGATGGTTACCTGAGGACTTTCTACATTCTGTCTTCTTACAAATGATGTTGATTCTTTTTTTACCATCTCTAGGACTTCCTGCAGTTTTCTTTCTGTCTGCTATTTACAATGTATCATCTGGATATTGCATGTTGTTAAGATTGTGTCCATCCATTTCTGGTAGGTCTTTTAAAAATTTTTCTTTTTAATAATATTTTGTTTAGTTTCTGGAAGCAACATTTATTTGGCTTTAATCACAACAGGTAAATATTGTTTTACAAAGTATTTTACAACAGTCTCTTTTCAAGCAAATATTATTTGACAATTACTATCATAATTATTACACTACACACTTAATGCATTGATGTTTCATTGTCATCAACCAACAAAGGTAACTGTTGTAAAGTTCTATATTGAGTGGCCACTACTTAAGTAAATATTCACAAAAAATTATATTTAGAGTTTCCACATGTATAAATGCCATGCATGGCACAAAATGATCCTCAAGTCAGTATATGGGACCACTCAGCATCAGCATGTATTTTAGTCCAAAATGAAATTATTAATTTTGATGATGTTTATTTTCAGCCAACACCACAAATTGTTACAAAGTCAAAACATTAACCTAGAATCATGTCCTTAAATTGTCATATCAGATCGAGATTTCCAAATAGATGTCTTGAATAGCTCCATACTTGTACTTAAATTGTCTTTTTCTTGTTGATGATTAAAAATGGCTTCAAGTGAATGAAATATGTAAGTTTCATTGAGGACCATCCTTCTTCATACCTCATAGACTGGCACTACAGAATCACAAAAATCTGTACCAAGGAAAAGAAACCACATCTCAGTGTAGCATGGATAGACTACAAAAGGTCATAAAAGAAACCACATCTCAGTGTAGCATGGATAGGCTACAAAAGGTCATAAAAGAAACCACATCTCAGTGTAGCATGGATAGACTACAAAAGGTCATAAAAGAAACCACATCTCAGTGTAGCATGGATAGGCTACAAAAGGTCATAAAAGAAACCACATCTCAGTGTAGCATGGATAGACTACAAAAGGTCATAAAAGAAACCACATCTCAGTGTAGCATGGATAGGCTACAAAAGGTCATAAAAGAAACCACATCTCAGTGTAGCATGGATAGGTTACAAAAGGTCATAAAAGAAACCACATCTCAGTGTAGCATGGATAGGCTACAAAAGGTCATAAAAGAAACTACATCTCAGTGTAGCATGGATAGGCTACAAAAGGTCATAAAAGAAACCACATCTCAGTGTAGCATGGATAGGCTACAAAAGGTCATAAAAGAAACCACATCTCAGTGTAGCATGGATAGGCTACAAAAGGTCATAAAAGAAACCACATCTCAGTGTAGCATGGATAGGCTACAAAAGGTCATAAAAGAAACCACATCTCAGTGTAGCATGGATAGGCTACAAAAGGTCATAAAAGAAAACATCTCAGTGTAGCATGGATAGGCTCAAAAGGTCATAAAAGAAACCACATCTCAGTGTAGCATGGATAGACTACAAAAGGTCATAAAAGAAACCACATCTCAGTGTAGCATGCATAGGCTACAAAAGGTCATAAAAGAAACCACATCTCAGTGTAGCATGGATAGACTACAAAAGGTCATAAAAGAAACCACATCTCAGTGTAGCATGGATAGACTACAAAAGTCATCAGTACCATCCACCAACAACTGTGAATTTTGTATGATATGGTATGTCATTCTGGAAGACATATCTGTTACTCTTGTATTCTGATATAATGGAATATGCATACACATGTGTTCCCCCTCACTGGAATATCATTGGCTGGTGTCGGTCATAGATACAGATGGATGTGTAGGTACGACAGAGTTTAAGTCTATGACGATGCTCATTGGACTATGCCATTATTGTCTATCCCATTGGTCTACACCTATTAACTGTGACTATGATGCGTACCAGTCAATTACTGCTACCGTGTACTACTTGGTTATAGTAGCCAAAACCACTTAGCTACTTCAATTAAATATATTCCTTTCTGGGACATATCATATTCTAATGATGTGCAATGATTAAAGATAGCTTTGAGCAATTGAAGCCTGTAGGTTTTAGTGATGACCATTCTTTTTCAAACCTCTGAAGTTATTTTTCAAATCCCATAAATCACAATAATTCAAATTTGGTTTGAACAGTTAAAGAATTAATTTATAAGTCAAAACAAAGCGTGAGTTAAATTTTTAGGTAGTTTGAACATGTTTTATTAGAAGACTTGCTTTGTTTTGACAGCTAAATCATTTAAAATTTGACAAAGCAAATTCTAGTTATTGAGGTTTAAGTGATTTGTATCATAACTTCAGATGCAGTACCACATCCCAAATATAAAATTTTATAGAAAACAATGAAAAGAAAATCATTCATAATACTGTACAGAGTAGTTCTACAAAATCATAATCAAAGAGTGCTAACAAATAATAAAAAATGCATCACTTGAACACTTCCAACAACTGCAGCAACAACAAAAATGTGCAGCACATATGAATAGAATGCTTGCAGAAATGTATCTGTTACTGTTGTTACAGTCTTCCTAAATTCATATCTTCTAATTCACACTACACTAATTTCCATCACTAGCCAGATGTGAACACTTTGAATGCCCAAAACACAACTCATACTCCATCAGCCGCACAAGGATCCACACTAAAAAAAACAAACCAGCAATACAATCCAGAATTTTAATCCAATAGCACCCACTCCTGCCTAAAGATGCAAAATGAAAACAGGAACTGATTTGACCCTCAAAAAGGACATAAAAAGTTCATCAAAGGGACATTCAGCAGGTGAAGAGCATCTTGACCCAAGTTCACACATTTTGTCAAAAAGTGACCTCCTATCTACAACAACATCAGACTCGACCAGCTCGCCAACACCGTCACCCCAGTAAGTCAGAACTTAACCTCCCTGTTCTTCATTATGCCTCACCAGATGCATTTACAACTACACTTATCTCTTTTTTTTTTTTATCTATCCTGATTTTTTGCTTATTATATTTTATGTTAATACAATTGATTATTGCTTCAAATTTTCATTGTTTCTTCTTCATCCTGACCAAATACCGTTAGTAACATGAAGACACATGATCATCTAATAATATTACTGTTTTACTTTTAGTACATTAAGTTTCTGTTGTATTTTTTCTGTCTCTACCATCAGTATGGTAGCAATTTCTAATCTTGAGAAAAGAATAACCTCTGAACATCGCTAAATGCATAGATAGATGGATAAAAGTAACCTCCTATCTCCAAACACATCAGACTCGACCAGCTCACCAACCCTAGTACACCCTATTAAGTTAAAAATTATCCTTCCTCTACTTCCAGAAGCCTTTAAGACTCCACTTATCTTTTTTCTTCATAGGAGAGATATTTACCTTGATTTTTTATTTATTGTATTTTATGTTAATAGAATGGATTATTGCTGAAAATTTTTATTGTTTCTTTGTTCAGCCACCATATGCTTAGTCATGTGAAAACATATGTTCCTATCATAACAGCGTGATAGTATTATTAAATATGTTTGTGCGTAATCAAATAAGTTTAGGGTATTGATGTGCTGCGTACTATACCGTGTTACATCCAAATGTGACATTAGGCTGACTAGGGACTGTAAAGTGTCCCACTCCCAGAAAGAAACATGCCCTATGTATAAGATGTCTTGTGGGAAAAGAGAATAAGCACTCTTTTCTTATATACTGCTTTGGCAATGCTATTTAGTGGGCATTAGAAAACTTTCTTTTTATTTTAACTGAGGTATGTGCTAATCCCACAAACCATCGTACAAATCTTTGAAGATATTCTGTTATATAGAAAAATAACAAGCACATTTTTCTTGCAAACTAGTGTTCTGACATGGATTCTCACCAGGTGGCCAACTTTTGTATTACTGTACAAGACAAAGTCAAGATCAGTAAATATTTGTAATACAAACTTTAAATACTGATTTCACAACCATACGGACATTATTATTAATAAATAAAAATATAAAAAAATAATAATATTAAATACCATAAATAAAATGAAATAAAACAAAAAACTTTCTTTAAAATAAAATAAATAAAACCAAAATAAGTAAAGTTAAAACAAAACTTTTCTGCCTGAAAGCAGATACTTTACACCAAAAAACACCAAACTCCCTCTCTTCACTACTGACCCTCAAAGGTCAAGATGTCTATTTTCTCTCCTCGACACCTTGCTTGTCATAAGATGAAATTGACTTTCTCTATTACAGAAAACCTTAAAACACATATAACTAAAATGCACACATGCCAGTACATAAAAATAAATAAAATTATATGATTTAACTTTACAATTTAACTTGCTTTTAGTGTTATTTCCTTGTATGTTTTTATTTCTGTGAACATGAGACTATCCCTGCTGGTATGATGTGAGTGACCCCACACTAGCATGAGGATCACAACCACCCACTCTAAAATTAAACTCTTTGTTCATATAAAGGTTTCTATTCACAAGCTTGAAATATGGACTCCTCCACCCAGAGAAACCTTCCAGGAAATCTTTTAAGATATTCTGTTATATAGACAAACAGCACTTTTAGACATTTTTCTAAGTACTGATTTCTTTACTTTTATTCTCTATTTTAATCTTGTTTTTTTTCCCGCCATATTATATCAAATTATAAGATGTTTGTGGTATTTTAAAATTAAATTATGCAGTCATACATTGGCTACTTTTATATTAAAGTAATCAGCTTTACAACTTTATAAAGAGAGAAAGATAGAGACTATTCTTAATACTGTCAGGAATGTTTGAAATTGTTACCGCAACATTATGAATAATTGGAGTGAGTAGTTTAAAATGGATAAGTACATAAAAACATGAGAAATTTACTTCTTTTAACCAAAAGTTATCAGACTATTTGCTTTGTGTTTGACAAGAAATCTTATTCAGGAAATGTGAATTCATTGCTCTTCACAATTTACTGTGCTAATGGCCATATCACATGAAACACCAGCACTCATGCAATCACCAAAGTTAAGCAAAGGCGATCACGGTCAGTACTTTGACAACTTTGAATAAGGTGCTGTAAACACGGGTGTACAGGTCGGATAATGGTTAACGGTTTGGAATTGGAAATCAGAGAATCAAGTTGTTATATTCACTTATGTGCAAATATCATTGGAAACAGTATTAATTCCCTTCTTATCCTCCAGCTATGGGTTAATTAGTAAGACCTGTGTTAGTAAATCATTATTATCTCCCCACAAAATTTTACAGTTTAAAAATATTTTCTGGTTTTAAATAACCTGCAAAAAGTTAATAAGGTGTAAAAATCAAATTAATCAATCAAAAAAAAAACCCTTTTTAGCTCTTAGTAAATTTTTGTCTTTTTAGTATCTCTCTTAATCCATGTTCTGCCAACCATTTACACAAGCTCTTTTGGTAGGTTATGTATTGCTTTCTTCTATTCTCCATAGTCTTTAATATATCTTGGGAGTGTCAAATTTTTAAAGCTCTCTTTCCTTATTATGCGCCATAGAAAATATCTTACTGATGTTAAGTATGTGTCCTTTTTGTTTCCATTTTCTCTAAAATGTTGTCATTGCTAACATTTTCAATCCATATTTGTTACTTCTTCATCTGTGAGGAGATTGTCCAGCATTCACTGCCATATAGGAGGACCAATATTACATAACACTTCAATACTCTTTTCTTTGTTTCTAATGAAATTTTCCTGATTCTTAATACTTAGCTTAGCTTTTGGCAGACATCTTTCATTATACTAATATGCCTTCAGATTTTGGTGCTGCAAAACCTGATAATGTGTCCTTTAAGAAAAAAGATTTAATCTGGATCACAATTAATACATGATTCATTAAGATCATAAAATTAAAAATTAATTTTGGTATTTAGCAGAATGCCCAATTATTTCAATTGATACACAAAAAATAATTAATAATTCTATATATACTACAAGCAAAACATTTTGGGCCAGCCTGCATTTCTTTAAAAAAAACTAAAATAAGATATTTTTGTATTTTTAAAGTAAAATATAAAATTTCAGTAACTATAATATATTTACTTTATTTTAACAAAAATAAGCATTTAACTAGAAAGATTATCATATAACAGCATTAAATTTTGTTTTTACCAATAAGGCACTAACTACCACCTGCCTTAGTTACTGTGTTACAAATTCCTGGCATTATTTCTAAAAGTTTTGAAAAAATATAAATGGCAGATCTTCCAAACCATTTTTGAAGCACTGAAGAAGCTCATTCTCACACTTTTGGTATTCTCTCTGAACTCTCCAGTCCAATTCAAAAGAAGATTGGTATGACCAAGTCATAATTTCCAAATTTTGTTCTTTTTGTTTTGACTCAAGGTAATTTTGATATAATTTAGAAGAATCTTTTGGATTATTGTCTTATCGGAAGATAATTTTTTCCAGTTATGTGCAAACAGGATGGTATGGCATGTCTTTGCAAAATTGAATTATATTGTTCTTTTTTGCTGAATCCCTTGACCTGAATAAAATTCCAGCTCTTTTGGCAATTTCAAAAAGCCTACTGAGGGGTTAATGGTGTAAACAAAATATAATGTTTCGCATACAAAATATCATAACATAGTAAAATGTATTATGGACAGATGAATCCAAATTTGAACTTTTTTGTAACAAGAGGAACCTGGATAAAGACTGAAAATAAAAACAAATACACAGTAGTTACTGAAATTTTATCTTATTTTAAGGTGGTTTTTAAATAAGATGGTTCCAATCTTTTTGCCTGTAGTGTACTTCCCAAGATGATTAAAAAAATATATGTATATATTTTCTTATAGGAACAAATATTTTTTGATGTTTGAACAGTAGTGAATTTTATTATAATTCATGCTTAATTTTAGATCAAATATTGTCTATATGGGTGAGGCTAGAAAGAATCTTCTGTATAGCATTTCCCTTACAAATGAAGGTGAACATGGCTCTCCACAATTTCCTATTTCTTGTAATTCTTAGAAAGGAGTTTTACCATCTTTTGGTCATCGTCATCTGCCATTCATTTACATATGTACTTCAAGTAGGTGGCAGTTGCCCCCCACCACTATGTCTGGGATCATCAAATTTTCCAAGCATTTCTTTTTCATTATATGTTCTAGAAACTTTAATTATCTATTTCTGATTGGGTATAAAAATGTCCTTTTCATTTCTGTTTTCCTTAAAACTTCCTCCTTAATTTCACCCAGTGCCCATGGTATTCACAGCATTGTTTTGAAGAACCACATTTCCGTCTTCTCTATATCAATGAGAAAATTGTCCAGCATTCATTCTTATATTGGAAAACTGATATTACAAAGCAGTTCAGGATTCTTTTCTTGGTTTCTTTTCTTGGTTTCCTGTTTCTTAGTACTTTGATCAGTTTTTGGAATGCACATTATCCTATTCCAGTACACCTTCAGAATTGGGTTTCACACTTTCCATCCTATATTTAAAAAAACATCTGAGATATTTAAACTTCTGTTCTTGATTTATTTTGGCATCTCTAAGTTGCAGGTCAAATTTTAGGCATTTTTTCTCCTGCTAACAACAATACAATCTTTCTTCTTACAATTAATGTTTAGTCATTTCTTCTCACTCTAGGAAGTACTATAGTTTCCTTTATGTGTCTGCCAAAAAAAGTTAAGATTGTGTGTATCAATAATAAATCCTGGTAGAAATTCTAATTCTCTATGGCAGCAAATGCAGGACAATTTTATCATAGATGAAGAAGAGATGTGAGTAATTAGAAATATGGTTTTGTAGAAGGATGAAGAGAATGGCATGGACTGAACATCTGAGCAACAATAGAATCTGAAAGAAAATGAAAACAAAAGACCATCAGAAAGAGATAGCTAACTTTTCCAGGGCACATAATGAAGTGAATAGGGTTTGAAGAATTTGACACTCCCGGCACATAGTGAAGGCAACAGGAAGAGAGAAAAGCAACGAATAGACTTTATATGGAGTTTGTGTAAATGGTGAGCAGAACAAGGATTAGGAAGAATAGCAAAAAAGACACATCTTGATAAGTGATGCAAAGAACAGGAAGTTGTCACATGTAGTTTGTAGTTGAGCTGTTTCTTTTGCAGACAACTATCCTTTCTCTCTTCTTACTATTGATACTTAGTCCTTTCTTCTTACTTTCTTTTCCTATCTCCTGGAGGAGGTCCTTTAGTTTCATTTTTGTGTTTTGCCAATAACAGTTAAGATTGTGTCTGTCAATAATAAATCCTGAGAGAACTTCTAATTCTTTCAGCATTGCCTCACAGTAAAGGTTGAATAAGTCTGGTAAGATGTCATATTCTAGACTTACACCCCTTTAGATTTTTGTGTATTTATTGAATTCATTTCTATATGCTAAATAAGGTATTATAATTAGACTCTGTAGAGATGATTTGGTAGCAAAAAAGTTTATTCATCTTCCTGACAATTCTAATTGCTTTAAATGAATTAATATAGTTTTCTCATTTTTTTTTTACATCAGTTTGTTTTTTATATCATTTAGTTCTAGCTGTGACCACATACATTATTATGAATAAGCAAACTGATTTTGAATTACATTCTTGCTTTAATAAAATATAATAAATAAATCATGCTGATGATCAATGTCATACCCTTTCATAGCATAAGTATTCATGGCTCTAAGGAAATTCCTTTTCTTTATTACCCGTAAATTACCACAATATCTTAAGAAACATGATGGAGTGGTTTCCCAAAAACCTCTCCATGGTTCTGTATACAGAATATTACTTCTCCTAGGCTGGTTTCCATCCAAAATAAAACAGCCAATTTTACTTTGCTATTTAACCCATAGCTGGAGGAGAAGATATAGATTCATACTTTTCCCAGGAGTATTTATACAACAATGAATATTGCAGACTAGGCCATAATTTGTGGAACAGACTCCTGTGTGGATGCTTACACAATCACTTCAATCTTAATCTCATATCAACTATTGAATAAAGATACTGATTTTGAATTAGATTTAATAAAATATAATATTAGATATAATTGTCTGTGTCCGTTATTGAACATAGTCTCATCTGCTTATCTTAAATTGTTAAGATTGCACCCACATGGGGTCCAACTCCCTTATAGCAATTAAATTGTTCTATAAGAATTAAGCAGACAGTTTGTGAACAATTAATCTTAAAGAGTGGTGAAGAAAGAAAAAAAAAGAATACTAAACATTTATGTAATTAACATCAGTTCTATATAACAGTGAAGTTGGACAGTCTCCTCTAATCCACTAGGTTATGAAAAAATGGCCTAGTGGATAAACACGTTGGTTTATTAATTTGGTGACATAGTAATTGCGAGTTCAATCTTGTGAACTTGGATTGAGTGGAAACACAGTGAGCAATAACTGAGCAGTACTAAAATCATAGGAATTAGATGAGATATCTGTAAACATGGGCAGTGGAATGACTAAAGTCTATCACTGTAGACCGAATAAAGAGATTCTTTCAGAATTTCCTCTAGGTTACTAGGATTGATATCCACCTATAGAGGCCAGAGGGAACAACAGTTAACACATTGTGATAACAACAACAAAGATGAGGATAATAGTTTGAATGAGGAAAGAAGGCTTAGAATATTCAGCACTCATAGGATATATTGAAGGCAAGAAGGGTAGTGGAAAGCAGCGTATAGCATACCTGATGAGCTTGCATAAATAATTTGCAGAACAGGGATTAAGAGAAATTATTTTTTTTTATTAATTTTCAACCTATTCAAGGCCCATGTGGCAGTCAAGGTAGAGGATTACAGAAGATAGTTGTTCTGTGAGTGGTAAGAGTAAGGAGTACTTTTTATACAGAAATATGTGAAAGATTGAAGATAGTGAAGAAACAGATTCATACCTTTTCCATGAGTATTTACTCAAAAATAAACATAGCAGACTAGGCCAAAAATTTTGAATGCTTCCCCAATCATAACAATCTTAACTTCTTCAAGTAGTATCAAATATTGTCTATCCTACATATACTTATAATCTGCATTAAATTTCTCTTCTTACGATTCCTTTGTTATGAATAGTCTAGAGTGGTCTACACTTGTTTCGTTACTCTCGTCTTTGAGAGAGCTATTTCTGTTTACTGGGACTATAAAATGACACTATACACAAACCTTGTATTCTCAATCGAATAAAGCCTTCTTAAAGCCTACATCTGCATGCCTTTGTCATTACACCCTTCACATGCTGTTTATGTGTATATGTATGAAAGATAACAGTTAACCCTTTACTCAAATAGTTTAAAATTGTAGTGATCAGGAAAGCATCATTGTGGGATTCTTTTCTACAACTCAACAGTTCTTGAGAAGATGCTATCTAACTTACTCCTTACCAAAGGAATACAAATTGATTGAGGGTGTTTCACCTCAGTGTACATGGTGTGGCAGTTCTCAGTTGGGAGGGCTAGAGTTGGGGGAACTAATGACTGTAACTTGTCTGATATTTTCCATGGAAATAGTGATAGAATATCAAGAGGCTTGCAACTATTGGAGAAGTAAGGTGGAATATAATTAATCTCCAACAAGGATGTGCAGACGCTTTTGAACTTTATCAGTCCTGGAAAGTAAAGACTGGCCAACAGGATATGGACAGTAAAAGGCTAAGAAGACAGGGAATTGTGGAGAGCCATGACTGCCCAAATACTGAAGGGGTATAGCACCAAGATGAAAGAAGGAATATTTAGCATATTTTCCAAGGTGAATAATAGCTGTTAATTATCATGGATTTGATACAGGAATACATGTCCGTTATATTCTTTGATTGACTGAAAGAAAGCTTGTTTTTTTTTGTTGCTGTGAGAAGGAAAAAAACACATAAAGAAATAAAATTTACATGAAAATAAAGAGAAAGTTGCAATGTACTGGAAATGAGAAGAATCGAAGTATACAAATATATCTGGCCTGTATCCTGTGAAAGCAATATAAGATTATTTTACCTGATTTCGCTAGACTGCGACTTAACTCAATTAAAGAAAGAAAAAGAAAGTTTTACACTGAAATCTAATTTTCCTTTATAATTTGCTAGCAACTTTTGTGAAATATTCTCATGTTTTCACTGTTACAATTTGTTTTATTTTCCTTTCTTTTTGCTTGTTTTCATTCCAAAATCATTTCTTTCTGCTTTTTCTTGTTTTCTCTCTTTTCTGTTTTTCTTCATTCTTCACTTTCTTATCTTCTTCTATTGTTACTTTATTTGACTTTTATCTTTTATTCATTTTTTGAATCTTATTCCTCAGTTATTTCATTCTTTTATATTTATTTCTTTTATATTTTCATTTATTTTTTTTCTCTTTTTCTACATTCTGCTTTCAGTGACACTAACTGTTTTCTTTCTTTATTTTTCTTTTTTTTTCATTTAATGTTTTCACTTTATTATTTATTTCTTCATTCTACCTTCTTCTGTCTTCTCTCTGTAAATTTCCTTCTTTCTTCAATACTTCCCTTTTTGTAACAGGTCACCATTTTTTCCTTTTTTATCTACCTTTCTTCTCTCATCTTTCTTTTCTATCTCTTTTTCTTTTAATTTAATTTATGATTTTTCTTTCTTTCATTCATTTGATAAATCTTTGTCTCTCTTTCGTTTTCTGCTTTTATATTTCTTTCTTTCTATATTCATATTTCTATTCTTCTACCATCTTTTTTTGAGTTTATTTCAGTTCTGGAATGCTGTTTTTTCTTTTGATAAATCTTTGCATTCCTTAATTTCTCTCTGTTTCACCAAAATTTGTTCAATTTTCTTGTTTGATTTTTGTTTCTTTTGGCTTTAATGTTACCAATTTTCTCTTAAAGGTAAAATATACTGAATGGTTGAACATTTCCTTTTTGAAATTAGCACATTCTTATATTAACTTGTTTCCCAGAATAAATATCCTTCTTTTTGTGTGTTTTATCAGAGAACTTATTCCCTATAGATATTGATATATAGTCAGCATTCCTCATAGCTTTTTGTATATGGCCTAACTCAGCTTTTTAATTTCTTGTTTGGTTGATTTCTCACTATTGTTTTCATAATGTAGGTCAGCTGAAGTACTGAATCCTTTCCCAACATTTTAGCATCAGAGTTTCACATAGATTTTAACATGCCGAGGTGGAAAGTGTGAATAAAGGAACTTACATCAATTTCAAGAAAACAGACTGCATGGTTGCTAACAAAAAGGATAGCCCAATATGCAAATTACAAATTGGAGATACTAAAATAAATAAAGTACAGCAATTTAAGGGTCTGCAACACTGAAATCTGAACTTGCATTGGGATAGTGAAAGATGCCTTCCAAAGCCTAAACAAAGTATTAAGAAACAGAAATTTCATTAGAAACAAAGAAAAGTGCACTGAAATTTTATGTATTATAGGTACTCCTATATGGCAGTGAATGATGGTCAATCCCTCACAGAAGAAGAATTATTTTTATTCACATTATTTATATTCTCTCTGTGCTTATATACATATATATATATATATATATATATATATATATATATATATATATGTATATATATGTGTGTGTGTGTGTGTGTGTGTACTTATATATATATATATATGTACATATATATATATATATATATATATGTATATATACACACACACACATATATATATATATATATATATATATATATATATATATAAGAAAAGGCTAAAATGCCAACGATGTCACAATCCAGGTTTCGACTGTAAGGTCTACACAGGCAAGTGGATATATATTAATTGCCCATTCTTTCTCTTAAATATATACAAGTCATCTATTTTAAATACTTTTAAATGTGTTTTAATGTACGCAAAAATATAATTTTTTATTTACCGTATATACTTGTGTATCATGTGACTTTTGAAGACCTAATATGTATGGTATCTATAAAATGATCAGGCTATTTTCATACTTAGCAATTTGGAAAAATCAACAAAAGGAATTAAATTAATTTAAACTGTTAGCACATTGAAAAATCTGAAAAGAACCATTGATCTCAGGAGTGTTCAAAATAAACAGGCACCCATTTTGAAAAATCACTAACAGTGAAACAGGATGTTAATGAGTAAACAAATCAAAAATGCTATATATATATATATATATATATATATATATATATATATATATATATGTGTGTGTGTGTGTGTGTGTGTGTGTGTATATATATATATATGTATGTCATTTATGTGAATCAGTAATAGTAAAAAGTTTGAGAAATTCGAAAGCCAGTCTATGTTTTGACAAAGGAGTGTAGAAAGCTGTTGCTGAATATCATATTCAAATCAGAGATAACGAAAGCTTAAAATCTGGATTCTAAGTGAATTTCAAAGAAGAGTTCATTGAAGAATCATTAACGGTATTTGAACTTTCAGCTGATAGTTAGAAAAAGGTCGAATCAAGTTTTCTCTTTTGGAACTTAAAAATATCTGTTTCAAACAAAAGTAAATCAGTACACCTCAGGAAACATTTTTGTCATTAAGAGCAAAGATTTACTTGACAAAATCTGTGATTTCAGTACAATACTTGCCTCTCAGTAATCTTACAGAGATATCTGAAACCAAAAAAAAATAAAAATAATATCTGCTTTTCTTTCAAATCTATCTTTTAACTTTCTAATTTTTTTCAATGAATATAGAAAGCATATTTGAGTCTCGGTATCAAATAAAGTTGTCTTTTACAGAATTAAACTACTTTTCTAGAGATTAATTTTGGCATTAAATCAAAGCATTTTATTGGATCTATCAGATATATTCTTGTTATATGACCTTACCCATAATAACATAATGAACTATTCCATACGTAATAAATACTGTGCCTCAAGAGGAAGCAGGGAGTTCAGTCCGAAGTCAGGCAACTGGCTGACCGGCTGATCGGTTGAACTCTCTGCCTTCGGGCGGGGAGGAACCCGAACGAGGCTACGCTGAAGGGCGGAGTCTCTTTCGAGGAGGTAAACCGACCCTGAACCTGTTTATATCGGTTCAAAGGGCATATTTTTGGCCAAGCCCACGGGCTCGGAGATCCCACGTTAAACCAGCCTTGTGCCACATGATGCCCTCGTGGGGGGGTGACTAAATACCATTCAGTCCAAAGTCGGGCAACCGGCTGATCAGCTGATCGGTTGAACTCTCTGCCTTCAGGCAGGGAGGAACCCGAGCAAAGCTACCCTGAAGGGCGGAGTCTCTTTCGGCGAGGTAAACCGACACTGAACCCATTTATATGTGTTCATAGGGCATATTTTTGGCCGAGCCCACGTTAAACCGGCCTTGTGCCATATGATGCCCTCGTGGGGGGACTAAATACTGTTCAGTCTGAAGTTTGGAGTGAGGTCCGTCAGGAGTCTGTCAGTCAGTTGATTCAAGAGTTAAGTCAGAGGCAGTCCGAAACAGAGTCATGTTCAGACAATTACTACAAGACATTGGAATAGTGATACTGCTCAAGACTACATTGTTCTTCCTACTAAACCTGATTGTTCGTACTAACACTTTTACTTCTCTGTATATATTCCTGTTTGTAATATATCTGTGTTATTACATATCCGTGTTCGAGTTCTTCTTTATTGGTTCTACCTTGGACCATCATCGTGGTACAAGGAACTGGACCCTAACAATTCTCTGCAATCATTTTGTAGTGATTTTAGTTATTTCGCCCTGGAAGCTTTGTTGAACAAAGAATGATATTTTAATAAGGTGTCATTAAATCTTCAAACACATCCAAACTAATTTCTCTTTCAACTGCTTCTTAAATCTTTAATCTAACAAAAGGTAACACTGTTCCCTTCCAACCCAACTAACATTCTCCAAAATATTTCAAATAAGATTATTAACAGAAAAACACTTAAAAAAAGAAATAACAACTATATATTGTTCACTCTGCGATAGCATTACAAATGAAAATAGTATTAGGCTGAAATATGTTTTGGCTTTAAATAACACAAAAGGGTTGATAAACCATAAAAAACAAATCAATCAATCAATTACACAAATGTCAAAAAGTTTCATATCCATTTTATAGTAGTGTCAAAAGGTGGTCATAGGTCCTGTTTACATGGGTTTAAAAAGGTGAACATAGGTCTTGTTATACATAAGTCAAAAAGGTGGACATAGGTACAGTTTGCACGTAGGTCAAAAAAGTGGACATAGGTCCTTTTTACCTAAGTATGAAAAGATGCTGAACATAGGTCTTGTTTAAACATGGAACAAAAAGGTGGACATAGGTAGAGTTTACACATGGGTCAAAAAGGTGGATATAGTTCTGTTTTATACAAATGTCAAAACAGTAGACATAGACAAAAAGTAGATGTATTTTTCATTTACACGTAAGTCAAAAGTAGATATTAGCTGGTTCTGTACCCAAATCCTCATGTATGTAAAGAGATAGTAGCTTTTCGGGGAGGTCTTAATATTCTGCCGAAAAAAGTAATCTCTAATCGTTCCTCTTTAGCAAACAACTATTCAGTTGTGTGAACACACTATTATGTAATATTCTCTTGAATTCCAATGTATTGACTTCTTTCCATTTATTTTGAATTTTTGCATCAAATCTAATTGCAGCACATTCTTTTAAACTTCAAATTGAGTCAATACAAAATAATCATTCTGTTTGCACTTTGCCCTTTGGATATAATTTCAACAGATCTGAATTTAGTCTTCAGTTACAAAGAGTCAGGTTATTTCTCAGTTAAAATGGAAACTAAAATTCTGCAAGCATCTGGAGGAATATCCTAACACATTCTAATAATATCTAAAACCATGATGAAAATGATTAGTGTACAAGAAATGCATTGACAAATTTCTCTTCAATTGGAATTCGAAATAAATTTAAACCAATACAGCCCCCAGCAGTGAAACTGAGAAAAAACTCAGATCTCCCTTGCAACGTTTTTTTCCTGGAATTGGTATTCATTTCATATTTTGACTTTGCTTTCAAAAAGAAACAAAAAAGATGATGCAAAAATGATGCTGGAGATGTTGGTTCATGTTAATCTCTTGTACAAAATTAAATAAAGTTGTTTAAAATCTTTTAGAAATTTGAATGAAAAAAAATACTTTTGGGATGGAGTTTTCAATAAAATATTGTCATCCATTGTGACTTCTTATTTTTCTATAGAAAAGATAATTTATGCATATAAACAGAGGAGACAATTTATACATGTAAGAGGGAGAAGGAGAGAGAAAGTGTGTGTTTCTGAGTAAAGTTGGATGGGAATCCAATGAAATGGTAAATTGATTACATATAATTATACAATTCTGTACAATTACAATATTAACATGGAAAAATAATAAAAAGTGAAAGCAATTTACTCATACAAGATGTATTGAAGGTGTGATGATCTCTGAATCCCTTACAATTCATATAGAATAGGATAATTTTAATTTATCTTTTTTTTTTATTAGATTACTACTGAAAAATAGGCAAAGTGAAACAAAACAAAAATTCTGAATAAATAAAATAGGATAAAGATAAAATAAAAACATAAATAAAAATAAAATGTAAGTTGTAATTAGTTCAAATCTAATTCCTTTAATGATACATTAAAACAAAAATCAAGCAATCAGGCAGTTAATGTGAATCATTTTCTTCTCATTAATTTATTTTTATGAAATAAAACATATATATATATATATATATATATATATATATATATATATATATAAAAATATAAGGAGGCATGGTGGAGTAGTGGATAGTGTCTGGGATTGAGGAATCAGAGAGCCGAGTTCGAATTACATTCGGATCCATTGCATTCACTTACATGCTAACAGCCTTGGAAATGGTATGAATCCTCTTCTCCTTCCAGTTACGGGTAATTAGCAGGACAGACTGGTTTCTATAGCCTTAGATGGCAGCTGGTCTAGGAGAATTCAAAATCTGTAGAGGGTCATTTGTAAAACTTGTGGCACATAGAGCACCAGGTCTCTGCATTCAGCCATTCAAAAGGTGTGGTTGGTTCTGCATAAAGCCTTCAACACTATAATCAAATCATATGTTCTGGTGTCTGGGCTGTCAGTTCCTAGGAACTGAGCTGCTTGGCCCTCAAAGGTCGTATACAAAGGGAGAGTCCACCATATATATATATATATATATCTGTGGGTGACGTTATATTGGCTGCTGAAATATCAATTTCAGTTGAGCTCTCTGGGGATGAGGTGTGGGTTGGTAAACAGTGACTATTATAGCTATATAGCGAGACTCTTCGCAGATGCGAATTGAGTCACTGTCGGTCACTGGGCGTGTTTGTAAAAATAAATATGCTAAAAAATTCACTTTCATCCCTACCGTGCGCCGATGGCTTAATGGTTAGAATCTTCGACTGACACCAATTCAGTAAGGGTTTTGATCCTGGCTAGAGGCAACCGGATGTCTAGCCACACTGATGAGCTGTGAAACAGTGAAACAGTCTGTCTGTGGATGACGTTATATATATATATATATATATATATATATATATATATATATGTATGTGTGTGTGCATGCATGTGTGTGAGTGTATACATATTAATAAGAGAAATGACATGAGTAAACCCTTTTATGCTGTCTAGTTCCATTGCTTGATGAACTTATCAAAAGCAAATGTAAAATCTTCTTGAGAAACCTGTACATATGGAGAAAAAGTATATATATATATATATATATATATATATATATATATATATATATATATATATATATATATTTAAATAAAAATAGACCACTTTAATGTTCCATGTAGTAAATTATTTCCCCACAGGCCTTTTAAGGACTGCGGATCATCAGACTTTACTTTGTTTGGAAGTAAAGTCTAATGATCCGCAGTCCTTTAAAAGGGCTGTGGTGAAATAATTTATTACATGGAACCTTAAAGTGGTCTGTTTTTATTTAAATTTTTTACTCTGGATTTTCATTGAGCTCTCTGGATTTTATCCTCCTTAGGTTTACCCATAAGGATTACCTAGTTTTTCATAAACTTACTAACTATATATATATATATATATATATATATATATATATATATATATATATATATATGGTTGGATAGATGTGAGTTTGTGACCCTGGGTTTCACACTTTAGCTATCGTCAGACAAACTGATGAATTTTTTAAAAAATTTTGGTTTTATGTAGATTGTGTATTGGTGTTATTGTGGAAGTGGTGGGGGAAACTTCGTCGCTTATGTCATCGTACTAACGCAAACTCACATCTATCCAATCAAATATGTTAGCTCTATCCCTGATATTGAGCACTTTCTAATAAGGGCTGCGCATATAATATATAAATAATTATACATATATATATTTATTTATATTTATATACACTTTCACACATATATATATATATATATATATATATATATATATATGTTGTGTGTGTGTGTGTGTGTGTGTGTGTGTGTGTGTGTGTGTGTGTGTGTGTGTGTATCATTTCATCCCAGGTAAGGCAACAAAGCTAACTAAGATGCAGGGCTTACTGAGTGAGAAAGCATATAAAATAACATTATTAAGGAGCAGGAATAATAAAATAAAAAAACAGAAAGACAGACAATAGTGACATTGCATTTAAATTTTTGAAGATCAAACATGACTGGAAAGATAGAATCTAGAAGAGACTTACACTGATGTAAGAATTGCATGAGAAGAAACTGTTAACATAGAACTAATGTTGACATCTTAGTGTAAAATGCTCAGATCTTGCTGCCAATCTCGTACTGCACTTAATTTCATAGAAAGTATTTATAGAGAAATCACAGGGAAGCTACAAGACCATTGGGTTCTAACACATTTATTCTAGCCTCCCTGCCACATTTTAAAAATGAATGTAAAATTCTCTTTGGGGATCACCATTTACTAATCCATCAACTTGTCTCATTCCCTAAGTTATGCGGTTAATATGATATGGGAAATGAACTGAGGAGAAGGTTATTGCGAAGTTCAGATACAAAACTGAGATGACGCTTGGCGAAAAATGAGGAAGCATAACATAACCCTCATTACTGACAACACAGAAGATCATCACAGACAACAGGAATTTTCTGAGGTCTTCAGTGGGACTAGTATACAGTCACTTCTTATTGCTTTTCACTTTTTAGTCTTGAACACAGTTCTTCTCATCTGAGAAAAAACAGAGTATGTTGTGTTTTTCACTGTGCTTGACATTATTTAGCAAGTATTTTATCCATAACATCCATTTCTCCCAGGCACTAACAGGCATTAACAGCCCTCCCCTCATAATATAGGATTTGTAGCAATATCTTCCTGAGCCAAACATCCAATTATTGACTTCAACACATGGAGATGATTGGAAATGGCTCTAACTGATTTTCTGGGCTTTCATCAATGATTTCCTGGAATTGGTGGATGAGTTCAAGATTCCTAACAATAGCTGACTATCAAGGATATTTTTTTTCTTTTGCCAGATGCCTGGATCTCATTTCATATCATGTAGACAAAGTACCCAGTGGCATTTAAGAAGGTTGCAATCTCCAAATCTGTGTGAGTGATAGCTAAAGTAATGAGAATGACAAGCCTTTAATCTCCTAATTTAGAAGATTCCATGACAGAGCTGAAAAAAGAGACAAAATTTTCAGTTAAAATTGGTCATTTATAAGATGTGTTTTGACTTCAATGCCCACTTTTATATTTACATATGCTTTATCTCTGATATTCAGCACTTTAACCCACAAATATAGCATACCTTAAAACTGCATTTTATCATATCTATCTATTTATATATATATATATATATATATATATATATATATATATATATATATATATATATATGGGCAGCCTGAAGCCACAAGTCATCATGGCTGAGGGTTTGAGCATGCTTGTTCAAATTGTTGATCACACTAGATAACTGTAACTAAGGTCTGCTCAGCATAGTTACAGTATAAACCACAAGTGGGCTCTGTGGGTGTTGAGCTAACACAAACGTGCCTGAGTGAGCACCTGCAATAGGGATTGGCTAGCCGCCCTAGTTGACAGGTATCTTTGAATAAGAGTGGCCAGTTATTATACATACACACACACATACACACACACACACACACACACACACACATATATAATATATATATATATATATATATATATATATATATATTATAAATTAACTGATTTAAAATATGTTTTTTTCGCGATACAGTTCTAACCATGTTTCAAAAATGGAAGATAAAAGCTTCAAATTTAATTTTGTAATTAAATTAAAGACATTAGTTCCATTTCATCCTCAAGTGAATTTTGTAGTAACTTATTTTTAAATTTACTGAGTTTTAAAGGCATGCCAAAAATTCATAATTCACGTTTCCAAGGATACAGAGAAGTCCACTTATCCAGACAAGGGGTGGTTGCATGTTCATTTTCATTAACTTTTCTTGTATCAGTTATTCAAAACATTCAAAAAAGGGGTTATGTTTACGTTAAGGTTTATTTCTACTACTCTCTGCAACAATGCCTATCCTTTGGACATTGTCTAATCCATGATTAAACATAAAATTTCAGAGTTTAATAAAGTCAAACCTGCTTCAGTACAGAAAGGTCTAGTGTTCTACATCTTCCTTGGCTAATAATAGATTTGCTAAATGGGTTTCCATAGCAGTTCAACAATGTTACTTTGCTGTTAATACATGTGTGGTTTTCTTTGCTAAACCTGTCCTTCCATCCATGTGCAAAGATTTTCTTCAACCTCACCATAATTGTTCACTGACTGATTTATTTAAATGTAATTGCAGTATGCACTACATAGGAAGAATGACCCAAAGGCTGGATGCTAGGATTAAACAACACGTGCCTACAAATATCCGGAAATCTATTTATTCATCATCAGATCTTCTGACAAAGATATACAGGTCTTCCATAGTGGAACACCTTATAAATAACTGCAATTGTGTGGCTAATTTCAATGTGGACTCATTTTCCATCCTGAATAGTTCCCACTCAAATTACCATTTTAAAATATTGGAGGCCATATATATTTTATCCATGAAAGATCACTCAGTAAAAAAAGGATTTTGTCCTTGGTCTCCACTTGATCTCCATCTAATTTATATATATATATATATATATATATATATATATATATATATATATATATATTATTAGTGATACAAAAGTTAATAACCTCCATAAACAGAAGGATTTTGTCCTTGGCCTCCAATTGATTTCCATCTAATTCTTCCTTTAATTTTTTTTTATTTGTTTCCTCAGATTTCATTCCTTTTATTGATAATATATACATATTTATTAACCTCAATTTAGTTTTGTTAAGCAAGGTTCGAAAATGGTTAGCTAGCTTGTGAAATGGGCAAATTATTGTCATTTTATACAGTGAAACCTGTCAAACTTACGCACCCTCAAAGTTACGTTCTGTCAAACTTACGCACCCTCAAAGTTACGTTCTGTCAAACTTACTTGAATTTTGAGGGCCTTGTTCGATTTACTAAAAAAAACCTGTCAGACTTACCATTTGTCAAACTTACGCAAAATTTTTTGGAAAAAAAATCATGCCATTCTTCAAAAAAGCAACTTATGATCGAAAAAAGCCAACTATACTGACAATTGAACAAAAAGCAGAGATAGTGGACTATAAAAACAAACATCCGGGGGAAAAGGCGGCTAAAATCGCCCTGTTTTTCTCTAAAAAGTTCAAAGTTAAGATTGACGGAAAATCTGTCCAAAATTATATAAATTCTAAGAGTAAAATCAAAAGTGAGAGTGCCAAAAAATAAATCGAACAGGCCCGTAAAATATAAAATTATTGATGACGCTTTATCAAGTTATATTTCGCGAATAAACTCAAAAGGGGGTTTTATTGATGATTTTACAATAATCACACAATCAAAGAAGATTGCACAAGATAATGGAATAGAAGATTTAAAAAAAATCTTTAAAAAAGACACAAACTGTCTCTCAAACCTCTACATGGAGAAACATACTGTGAGGAACCAAAAAACCACGATGAATTTTTTAGCCAAATTGACGAAAAAATCCGCATCTATGGTGAGGAAAATTTCTTTAATATGGATGAAACCGGATTATTTTATAAATTGATTCCATCTAAATCAGTTTGCCAAAGAGCACGAAGAGGATATAAAAATTTTAAAGATAGAGTTTCCATAATGCTCTGTTCGAATATGACAGGATCCATCAAACATAAGCCGATGCTGATCGGTAAAACTAAGAAACCAAGATGTTTTAAAAATTTTACTTAGTAAATTTTGTTTGTTCAAAAAGAGCGTGGATGACGTCTACTATTTTTTCTGATTGGCTAGATCAATGGAATCAAGATCTTGTTCGTTTCAACAGAAAAGTTGTACTTTTGCTTGACAATTGTCCAGCTCATAAATCTCTAAAAAATTATTCTAATATTGAGCTTGTTTTTCTCCCAAGAAATAGTACTGGTGACTTACAACCTATGGATATAGGAATTATTAAGTCCTTCAAAAGCCATTTCAATCGAATTAAATTTGATAAAATCCTAGAAATGATTGAAGGTGATGATAGTGTTTATGAGAGCTATAAAAAAATAAATCCTGCTGATGTGATCACTTTTACGGATATGGCATGGGAAAAAGTGAGTAAAAAAGTGATAAAGAATTGTTTTAAACACCTCAAGGGAGAAAAAAATACTGACACCGATTTTAATGTCAATATCGACGAAGAACACCTCGAAGACTATTCAAATTACGCAAGGTTTATCGAAAAGGGAAAATATTAGATGGGTTAGATTTAAAGGGCTTCAATTCAATAGAGTACACCGAAAACGATGAAATTGAAGAGGAAGTTTATGAGATAGAAAACTCGAAAAATATCGACAATATTGGGAGTAATGAGTCAGAAGAGATTAAAGAAACTAAAACACCTATAATAACACACAAAAAGTCTTTAGAAGTTATAGAAGAACTTTTATTATACATTTCACAGCGTGAAATGACACCGGATGACTATAGTTTATATAAATCATTAATCAAGAAGAAAGCAAGTATTAAGAAAGAAAAAGTTGTCCGAGTACAGAAAACTTTATTTGATTTGGATTTTAAGCGTGTCTAGGGGTTATTAGGTGAATTTTTTTTAAAAAATTTTTTCGCTGTCAAACTTACCAACTTTTTTGTGGTCCCAACTTTGGTAAGTTTGACAGGTTTTACTGTAGTTATTTGTTTTCGATTTTGTCAACTGCACAGTATAATAGTCAGTTAAACAATGATCACTAGTGGTGATGATGTTATGGCTCCATACTGACTCAACACTGAGGCCTACATCAAGTGCCTTGAGAAGGTAATGTTACCCTGGGTCAAGAGGGTAACTGCTGGAAGAGCCTATATATGGCAACTGGACTCTTCACAATGCCAGACAAACAAGAGACCTCAGTCATGGCTGTCAGACAATTTCTGCAATCACATCACCCCTTACATCTGGCCACCTAACTCCCTAGACTGCAACACCCTTGATTATTATGTGTGGTGCACGGTTGAGTGAGAGGCCAACAAAACCACTTGTAATACCAAAGATGAACTGAAGGCAAGGATTATAACAGCATTCACCAACTTAAACAAGGAGACCATCCAGAGGAGTTGCTGGAGATTCTGAAGTAATCTGGAGGCCATGGTTGAAGGCTATGGCGATTTTATTGAATAAATATACTATTTAGTAATTCAAGATATTTTTGTTTAATTTTGGCAAATATATCTGCCAAAATGAGATGTCAGTGTTGTTTGCATTTTTCCATCATTTAGGTGACAATTTATATATCACACCCTGTATATAACATGAGAACTAAGAAAATCAATGAGTTCACTGTTTATTGGTGAAAAAGAAACATGTATTTGACATAACAAAACTTTTTCAACATAATCTTCTTCCTCGTCAATGCACACAATTAAGGGATGAATATTACTCACATGGATTGAACTTTATACAATAAATATTTCAGATAAAATTCAGCTTATTTTTTTATTTAAGCAATTCACCCCAAGCAAGGCAGGAGTGCCACTAGCACGCAAGGAGTTACAGAGGATTGAGAACAAGAGTAAAGAGGCATGTTTGGAGAAAGGATACAGAGAATGATGGAGAACAAGCTCAAGGTATCAGATGTCGATTGACATTACACATGAATATTTGAAGATTATACTCATAGGGGAAGCAAGTAAGGGGAAGCTAGTTCCACAGATGAGAAGTGTGAGAGAAGAATATGTTTGAGTAGAAGAGTTGGTTACATTTAACCGTTTTGACAGTGAAAGTTTGGGACAAAGATGCCAGCCTAGTAGCTTGTTTAAATTCATGTAGTCTGGGAACCAGCGAAAGGAGCTGTTTGGAACAGTTGCCATGAAAATACTTATAGAAGCCACATAGGTAATCCTTGGCACATCTGTGAGAAAGCGACTGTAGACTAGATGCCAGATCAGGGCCTATCACATTGCATATTCATATCAGTCTTCTAATAAACTGATGCACTCTCTACTCAAAAATATACACACATATATTTTGAAGATGATTTGAAAGGTATATCATTTAATTGGATGACAAGAATGAAGTAGTTTAATCAGTGAAAAATCCAGTTATTTTCAAATTGGTATGATAGTAAATATCATTAATCAGCAATGTGCTCCCCAATGATTGTGCGATGGTTGTTAATTACTATGGTTAAGGATTACCCTTTTCTCCTGGATAATTTAGTTAATGTAGCAACCATAGAAAAGTTTATATAATATCATGGCATCTTTTTGCAAGGCCATTCTAAGCCATAGAATCTCTTGCTGCAACAGCAATAACTTATAGAAAGTTCAATTAAACAATCTGGATATTATTTAATAAGAAGATGTGATGAATGTTGTAAAACTGAAATGTAATAAGACTTAAGTTTGACACAAGATATACATGAACTGTATCAATGTTGTAATATGTTATCTTTATGTAATGGAACTATGAGTAAAATAGTTTCAATGTATCTTTAATATTGTAACTATTATTCAAATTCAAATTCTCTCAC
The DNA here is from genome assembly GCA_903632075.3 of Acanthosepion pharaonis. Classification (NCBI taxonomy): domain Eukaryota; kingdom Metazoa; phylum Mollusca; class Cephalopoda; order Sepiida; family Sepiidae; genus Acanthosepion; species Acanthosepion pharaonis. Next base: position 1,624,519 of record CAHIKZ030002157.1, read on the forward strand.
AGATGTGCCGTCACCTCCCTCTGTCTTTTTTACAAATACTTTCATGGTAATTGCTCCGATGAGCTGCTTTCACTGGTTCCCAGACTTCATGAATTTAAGTGTTCTATTAGGCTAGAATCTCGCTCTCACCCTTTCACTGTCAAAACTGTTAAATATAGCCATCTCTTCTACTTCAATAGCTTCATCTCTCACACTTCTCGCCTGTGGAACTCCCTCCCTTTTTCCTGTTTCCCTGGTAGCTATAATCTCCAACTATTCAAATGTAATGTCAATCGACATCTCCAGATGCCTTGATCTATCCACTATCACTTTTCTTTGCTCTCACTTTCCCCTATCACTCCTGTTTGCTCTCGCTCCAACTCTCTGTAACCCCTTGCGTGCTAATGGCTTCCCACCTTGCTTGGGGTGAGGAAGAGACTTGGAGTAACAGAAATGTCATTATACAGAAGGATACTTAGAATACTATGTACAGAGGATGTAAGCAGCAATGATATTTTAAGAAAACAGAAACAAAAGAGATGCTTATACTCAGAATCAGAAAGAGTTCAAATTTCAGTATCTGTCTATATTTCTGAGATGAGGCATTATCTACATTATTTACAGTATTCAGACTATTGTCCTCATCTTTGTCGCCATATTTATGACAACATTTCGGCCATTGTATGCTCTGGCCTTCTTCAGGTGGTTGGAATGTCGAACTGAACCCTTTATTTCACTCACTGGGGTAGACTGTTCTAGTTCCACATGCCATGTTTAATGGATGTCAGTTATGAGTTATCTCCTGATAATTTCCCTCTGCAAGTTCTTGACTGCCTTAACCGGGTATTGAACTCTTTTGAGTTCTGTCATGAGTTGAAATTTCTAGGATGCATAATGAGGGAAAAAAGGTTTGGCAAATTTAACTCTGACAGAATATACTTAAGTCAAGAGGGAAACAGTAAGTTATCTACTTTACAAGTTTGTGTAAAGCAATGGCAGAACGGTGAGTGGAAGGGATGGTAAAAGGACAAACCATGCTAAGAGTTACAAAAAAAATAAATTTTGGAGAGGCATAATTGCTCATGTCCTGAAGGAGATAGGCATCAAGACTGGAGCAGAGAATGCATCTGCTTGCACTTTGTACACCTTAAATATAACAGAGAACCGAACAAGGCCTGGTGTTTTTGGGAAATATTGCTGTAATGTCCTAGGTAATGAGGCCGTGGCTCTAAAACTGTGCATGAATCTGCAGTCATCAAGTAATATTGACTTTGTTGGAGATGCTGCTGTTGTTTTGACAGAAGGTATATGAATTTTTACTAGACAGAGTCATTTGGAGATACCTTTTCCTCAAGTTACTTATACTGAAAAACATATATATTTTGCCTACTCTTCTTTGTTGAATGGGATGCCAGATAAATAATGTAACTCTTAATAAAAATATTTTAAGGATAATTAATTAGGAGATTAATTGGATAATTAGATAATGTTTTCATCCCAGTTAGAATTAGGTTTCCAGTTCTTTCTAAATTCAACTTCAACTCTATACTTCTAATGTCTCTGCCTGAACTTTAAAATTTTATTTACATTTTTTTTTCTCAATAGGAGTAAATAGGTTCACATTCCTCTCCAGTTTTTTAAACAAGAGTAGAAGTTCATGCCTTTTTTCCTGTTTACGATTGGATTTCCAGTTTCTTCTAAAGCCTTTTTCTTCTCTTTCACTTCCAGTAGCTTCTTTAGACTTTATGGTTTAAAAAAACATTAAATAATTTTTTTTATAATTAATATTCAGTCTAAGGCTCATACCAGAATATAGTTTAAAAATGTTGCAATTTAAAAGACTTATCTCTTGTAAGAATTCAATTTCAAACTAAGCCTTTGTTCACTGTTTAACAAATATATTAATCACACTTTAAAGAATTTTTTCCACTTACTTAGCTTCTTGATATAAACAAATTTTGACATTTTGAACTGGCAGCTGTTATTCCATTAGTGGAAGCTGAAGCATAAGCCAAGGTTTTTAATAGCTATCTACTCATTATTCATCAAGGCAATCAGACTTGGTGCTTGTTTAGATGCCCAGAAATAATGACGGTATTTCTTAACAGAAAAAAGAACATCAACTGAATTAGGCATAAACATTTGCTGCAAATTAAGTCGAGTCAGAGGTTTTGGTATCCTGCCCATCTAGAGAACCTTCAGCAAAAGTTCACTTCAGATAAGATCATAAATTAACAGATATTCTTATAAAATAATCATTATAAATTTTGATCTTAAAGTAATTATCATAAATTGACAAAATAAATAGTGTCATAAGTTCTGGTGTCTTGCCAGTCCAGAGGAGTTCCAGCAAAAGTTCAGATGAGATCAAAATTAACAAATATTCCCATACAATAATGATCATAAAATAACAAAATAAGTTCGGTCATATATTCTGGTGTTGTGCCAATCAAGAGATCCTTCAATCAAAAGTTTCAGTTCATATAGATTAAGAAATATTCTCATAAAATTTCAACATTAAGAAACCAGCTGAAATATTGGTTCTGATAAACAAATTTGTGTACTTTATTGTGTATTATGCTAAACGAGACAACTTAAAATAGAAATTACATAAGGATTTTATAAGCTCTCATCACTAGTCATACATATCTCTATCTATAAAAGGCAGGATGTGTGTGTGTAACGAATGCACGGCTGCAATTTTCGACGGATTTGCACCAAAATTTACATGCACATGCTCCAAGTTAGCAGGAAGGCCAAGACTGACTTTACATTTTCCAAATCCTATTGATAGTGGAAATAATTGATTTTTTCATGCTTCTACGGCACTTTTCATGTAGTTTGCGGCCATTTTCTACTAGCTATTTTCTATAGCTGGCTGCCACGAATAGGCAGGAAGATTCTATTGGCCAGCATGAGAGCCAACAGCTGACTGACACGAATGTTAACTAGCATGCTAGCATGCAAAAAAAAAATTGATAGCTGCATTCGTCACAAGTGGGAAAAATTTAAATCTGCATGGTACTTTACTCCAATTGGCTCATTTGCTTGCTTAAACTCAACGTTGATTCTGATTCCGCAGAACTGGGTTGGGTGTGAAAAAGTATTTGTTGTTAACATTCTTTTTTCATTTGTTTTTTCCAGTTATGAGTCCTTTTTTAAAGCTGATCATTTTGTGTTCATTTTGTTTAGTTCTTTTTTCGTAACAGATTTAATGTTTAGTATAGAGCTTAGAAAAAATTTGCAGTGTGAGATAGGTAAGAAGTAAGGCATGTAGCAACATCAGCATGGCAAAGAGCACTCCTTTAAAGGCAAGGAAGGACAAAAATATTTTAAGTCAAGTGATAGCGATTGCTATATGAGTCGTATGATTTTTGAATCAAGCACGGGCCAAGCTGCTAGTATATTTTAAAATTTACACATCATTATTGTATTCTAATATCAAATTTCATTATGAATGTGATGAAATCAGTATGCCACAACTCTTCTTATGATCACTACAGCTGATAAAAAAAATTAGACAATGAATATAAGAAAGCATATTGCTTATGCCAATATCAAATTGATGAACATCTAAGAATTTAAATGGCAAGAAAATCTCTACCCACAAAGGAGATAGTCACAGATTTGGCATATTTTGTAACTTTAAATTTAACATTAAATATATGTATTTCCGTTTGTGCAAGTCTCTTTTTCATCTGTGAGAAGACTGACGATTGTGCACTGCCATATAGGAAGACTGGTCTATGAGTTGATCTTTTCCTATAATTTGCATTCTGTCCTTTGTAGCTCTCAATATATTTTGTCTTTTTGTTATCTCTCCAAAAACCTTGTTCTGCCATCCATTTACTCAAACCTGCTAGGTAGGTTATAGTGTGACTATAACAAAGGAGACATGTTTGCTCAGATGAATAGAAAGGCATATAACAGCAATAACAATTCCTCACCACGAAAATGAAATATTAGTTTGAATAGATTATAGAATGATGAGAAGAATTCATTTTGATACTTCAGAAAACATCAAGTATCATGATTATTTTGCTTGCAAAATATATGTTGTGTGACTGGAAATCATTTTCACTTGATGTGTATGCAAAGCTGTATGTCTATACAAATAATGTTGGTCCCAACTGGATAGAAAGTGCTCTTGGACAAACACTGGTAATTACTCTAACATCCTGTTACAGAATATGACTCCCTGATGTGATTAGACAGTTTATAACATTAATAATATCTGTGAGCCATAATGATGTGAACATGGAGGCTCTTTTTTTTATTTGCTTACATTATTTTTTAACATTTTAGATGCTGAAATAATATTGTATTATTCAGTTCCCCATCAAATCATGTAAACTGCTTTGTAAAATTGAGAGGGACAAATCTAGGAACATTTGGACAAAACACAATAATATTGGAGAAAAGTAATTGAGAATTTACAAAGCAAAGTGAATATTTGTCAGTTCCTTATCAATTCCTTGATTTTGAAATTAATGAGATAAAAAGGATATTAACCTATCAATTATACAGAATGCAGTAGAAATGCCTCCCATATAATGATAAGAGATTAGTGGCCATGGTGTCTTCTATCATTATGGATTATGTGTTATTGCATGGATGAGTCCCAGTATAAATAGTTATAAATAATTGTTGACCAATTTTATCATTGTGATACTTTTACATTATATTGGAAGGAGGGATTTATCAATGATAATGCTCTGACCTCGAATCTGTGGTTATCTCCCTTTAAAACTCTCTGTTATTTTTACTTTTAAATGTACCTGTTATATAAAATTTAGAGAGGCACAAGCAAGACTTCATACCAAAAATGCTGCCCAGATAAAAAAAATTGAGAGACCACTGATCTAGCTAATCTCTTAACATGATGTGGGAGGTATTTCTGGGAGGTATATGTGGGAGATATATAAGTCTGTTCATATGTATCTATTGTTTATTGCTTACTCAAATTTGTTTATTTACTTAAATTAGTTGTATTTTTTCACCAGTGCTGGTTATGTAAATGTAAAATAAAATTTAATAATAAAAAAAACAAACAATTAATAATAAATAACAAATAATATTTTAACAACACTATAAAATAGTTTCAAATAACTGCATTCAGATCCACAATTACTCCTACTCAATATCTCCCAATAATTTGAAACATAACCATTACCACTTAAACAATAACCATTAGGATAATACAATTGACCTTACTACCCATAATGCACCATTGAGTAGCATATATAAGGAGTCAAGCCAAAACACAACAAACATACACACACACATAGGAATTAGGATTATTCCATAATACTGATGATCATAATTTCACCTTCTAAACTTAAAATTATTTATTTTGTTCTTTCTTGTTAATATGATGGATTTGAAAATCTTTGTAATTTAACATTCATTTTAATTTTACAAGGTGAAATGATGATCATCAATATTATTGAGTAATCATAATTCCTATTGTTTATAATATATATATTACTAGCAGTACAGCCTG
>CAHIKZ030002157.1:1635000-1835000 GCA_903632075.3 Acanthosepion pharaonis
AGATTGAAACCCTCTAAGGTTAGTTGTAGTATGACATTCATGGATCACTTCAGAGCAAATGTGGCACAAAGTGTTTCAACACAGACTATTGGTAATGGTAATGGCAATCAGCCATTTTCTTGTAACGAAACATTCAGCATTCATTGACTGAGATGCCAGTGTTACTATTGGATGGAACTCATAAAATTTAATATTTGTTATGTAGGAATAAAATGTCACTGCCGTCATTTAGGTTTGAACACAGATCACCAGAGAACAAACACAGGTGATCTCATTTAGAATAAGTAGATCACATGATGGTAAAGGAAATGTATATATGGGAATTAGCATGGCATCTAAGTGATCACTATTTCTACACTATCCTCTTTTACTATATGGATCGTGATTCTCTATACTATCCTCTATACTATTTCTTTATAGTGATCACTATATGAATTACTATTCGGGCCTCTATACAGATCACTCTTCAGTGGTTACTTTTCGAGTTAGTATTATCAAGCCAGTACTATTAGTGTGAGTGTTATTCAAATGTGTCTGACACCAGTATTGTTCAACAGCATTACTATAGTTGTATTGGTGATTACAAAGTCTCTACTACAATGGGCATTACGAAAGTGACAATGAGTATTCGTTGATATTACAAAAGTGACAACAAGTGTTCATAGACATCACAAAAATATTAAAAACTGTTTTCAGAAAAATAGGTTTTCAAGTTCATTTTTTTTGCATTTTCAGTATTGATGGGAATTCTTTCTAAACAGTTTTTTAATTTTATCACCATGCATGACATCTATATGATAGCCTCAGTCTAATGAGGCTATTTAAAAACATGACTCAAGTTTTCAGGGTAATGTTTTCTTTTTGTCGCAACTTGTGGGTTTGGATGAAACTACCTTAGCCCAGTCTATGTTAAGTTAATTTCCTTATCTTATATAACAAATTTGTTATCATCTGTATGATCTCATGCCTTTAAAAGAACATGCCAATGTTAAATCTCAAGAGGAATATACAATGTATTAATATGGTTTCTAGGTACTGATCGTATTTGTAATCTACCTACACTTGTTGCTGTATTACCTGAACAAATAAAAGAAGGTATGTAATAATATATTGTAGAATAATGTCTGAGAATCATTGATACAACCCATATTTAGGAACCTACACATTAACTGTTCTGCTTATGTAATCATCTGCTCTAAACCAACAATATTAACAGTATGTTAAATCTTGAGTAATGAGAATATGTATTTAGTGTGTTGCAGTCATATTTTCCATATGTATATATATATATATATATATATATATATACACACAAATATATGTTCTATTATTTATGATCAGTTCATTACAAATACTTTCATGGTAAATGCTCCAATGAGCTGCTTTCACTGGTTCCCAGACTCCATGAAGCGCCCTACGAAGCTGGCATCCTGCTCTCACCCTTTCACTGTAGAAACTATTAAATGTAGCCGTCTCTTCTACTCCAATAGCAACATACCTCACACCTCTCACCTGTGGAACACCCTTCCCTATTGCTGTTTCCCTGAGAGCTATAATCTCCAACTATTCAAATGTAATGTCAATTGACATCTCCAGTTAGCATGATCTATCCACTACGCCTCTGCTCATCCTTTCTTCTATCACTCCTATCTGCTCTCGCTCCAAATCTTCTGCAACCCCCTGCATCCTAGTGGCTTCATGCCTTGCTCGGGGTGTAATGCTTAAAAAAAAATATATATATATATATATATATATATATATACAAAGTGAAGTATGGAGTTGTTTTTACAATACAGAATTCCTTTCCAAAACTTTAAAAAAATAAACTTCACATTTTAACTGAATACACCACACAGACACACACACACACAGACAGATGCACACAGACATATATATATATATATATATATATATATATATATATATATTATTGCTATAGACATCACTTTAGCGACTTGCTATCCCTGCTTTTTATTTCCTTAATCAGTGAAATTAATAACACTTAGACTAGATCAAGAAAAAAAATTGTGTCTCCTAACAAGAATTGAACTGGCATCACTTTTTCCTTCAGACAGACTGCTTCTATAACTTAAGTTTGCTCTTACCAATTTGGACACAGGAGACCCCCCTACATGAAGCAAAGCTTGTGTGACCATTTATTATATAAATATACATATATTTGCTGGTCATTTATCCTTGAGTCAGTTGAAACATATATTCAAAATGTTACAATTTTATTTTTCTTTTATTTGATTTGTAAAAATGATTGATATACATGTTCATGTAAGAAAACTACCCATAAAAAATTTCCATGTTAATTTTCATCCTTTTTCTTCCTTTTTTGATGAGATCAAATCTTCAACTATTTTTTTATTCACACTTCTGTTAAGTCTGTTATTAATTCTGTGAAAGGGCCATACATCTTTAAGAAAATGAATAAAAAAATCTATAAAAAATATGTTTTCTATTACACCCAATGGTTTTGATTTTTTTAACATTTTTCAGAAATATTATAATTTCTTTCTTGGATGACAAGAATTTTGCTTTTATCTTTACAATTGTCTCCCATGAACATTTCATCCATATTTTAAAGGTAACAGATTTCTCTCCAGGTATCTTTCTGATCTCAAATCAATTCAAGCTTAAAAAATAATGTTCCAAGTTTATTTTGAAATTATAATAATTTCATAATTACACATATATGCATACATACATAGACATATATTTTGTTGAGGCAGGACTAGGATTAATCTTGGACAAAGAAATGTAGGTGATAACAGCTTTCCACACTTTTTTATACTATATAGCACTAAACCAGTGGTTCTTAACATTTTTTGAGTCACAGACACCCATTAGTCATGGACCCCTTGAACCACCGACTCTCATTAGAACTAGTCCTTAATAGACAAACAGACAGACAGATAAGCAAATATTCAGAGGCAGATACGCAATATAATTGGCCCCGCTCTGGCAGCTCGTCTGCAGTCGCTCTCTCACAGATGCGCCATCGCCTCACTCTGTCTTTTTTACAAATACTTTCATGGCAATTGCTCCAATGAGCTGCTTTCGCTGGTTCCCAGACTTTGCGAATTCAAGCGTCCTATGAGGCTGGCATCCTGCTCTCTCCCTTTCACTGTTGAAACTGTTAAATGTGGCCGCCTCTTCTACTCCAATAGCTTCATGTCTTGCACCTCTCGCCTATGGAACTCCCTTCTCTATTCCTGTTTCCCTGATAGCTATAATCTCCAACTTTTCAAATGTAATGTCAATTGACATCTCCAGTTGCCTTGATCTATCCATTATCCTTCTCCTCATCCTTTCCTCTATCACTCTTATCTGCTCTCGCTCCAAATCCTCTATAACCTGTTGCATGCTAGTGGCTTCCCACCTTGCTAGGGGTGAAATACTAAAAAAAAAAAAAATAGACATTTCTTCATACTGCACCCTGATGCATGTTGCAGAAACATCACTTTTCAGTCGGCCATTCTTGAAAGAAATTGTAGTCAATAAAATCCTCACCAATACATGAAATGATAATCAAGCCATGGAAAATGAGAATTATCACTTGCTCTTATGGACTGAGTAAAGATGTTGGCCATTGAGAGAATGATGACATGTTTAAATAGTAAACATGAACACAACAGCAAGTCAAGTGATGCCTTGTGTTTGCCATTATAAATAGTGGCTGGGTGCTTTTTCTTTCAAGAAGTGGCAGGATGCAGTTTGTTTTATTCCTTTTAGTGAGAAACTGTTGAGTGGTACAAGGGCTGTATGACACATGGCACAGTGGATAAAAGCATTGGTTAGATCCAGTGATAGGGCACAAAAAGTATGAGTTCAATACCCGGTTAAGGCAGTTGAGAACTTGCAGAGGGAAATTAACAGGAGATAACTGACAACTGACATCCATTAAACATGGCACATGGAACTTGGACAGTCTACTCCAGTGAGGGAAATAAAGGGTTTGGTTTGACATTCCAACCACCTGAAGAAGGCCGGAGCATACAACGGCCAAAATGTTGTAATAAATATGGCAACAAAGATGAGGATGAGAGTCTGAATAATGTAAATAGTGTACATAATACATCATCTCAGAAATATAGACAGATAATGAATATAAATGTTAATTTTTATCTGATCATCACAGACCTCCTGAAGCCAATGTACCCCAGATTTTTAAAATCTCTGCTATGAGCAATGTTTATTCCCTTATAATGTAATTTCATACTGTTATGGTTATCAAAAAATTAGATCATTATTTACATATGGTTCTGAACTGTCTAGGAGTAAAGTACATGACAGTAACCCCATAAACTTCCCTATTGAATATAGGGCCACAGATAGGTTTTGTTGCTGGCTTTCAAGAGCAATTATGTTTTTATAACATTGTTAGCATTATGTCTGATCTGTTCTGAATTCAAAGTGGTTCCTCACTTAGACTGGCTACCAACAAAAACTCGAGATCCAAGTCTTCCCTGCTATTAATCCTTTGCTGAGAAGTAAGAAAAGGTGGACATACATTCTTCTCTATGTACCTGGTCCCTTCAGGACATAAATGATCATGGCTCTCAATAACTTCCTACTTCTTCTAGCTCTTAGTAACATTTGTATTTTTACCATCACTCTCACCCAACTTTTTGCTATACATTCACAGTAGCTTGTCAGGTTGCATTCTGCCTTACCCTTTGATATGTCTTGTGAGTACCAAATTTTCTAAGCTATCTGTCTTTATTATGTAGGGTTCCTGCTCCATTGATAGGCTATGTCAATGATATTTGTGTAAATATGAATATAAAAAAAACTGGCTTGACATGCCAATTCTCTTTTCAAAACTGATAACTAAGATGATACATAGAAATCAAGTTTCTATTCTGTTTACACTATGATAATAGTTACACACAAATATATATATATATATATATATATATATATATATATATATATATATATATATAAAAGTTATGAAAAACTTGGTAATCTGTATGGGTAGCCCCAAGAGGATGAAGTCCTGAGAGCACAATGTAAATCCAGACCTTTTTCTTTTTTTTTTTCTCTTTCTTTTCTCTCTCTTTTTCTCTTTCTATTTTCTCTTTTCTTTTTTCTTTCTTTTTTCTTTTTTTTTGTCTCTTTTCTTTGTTTCATTTTTTTGGAAGTGCTATCTGATGATCCGACATCCTTTAAAAGGGCTCTGGTGAAATAAATTATTATAATGGAACCTTAAAGTGGTCTGTTTTTCTTTTAAAAATATACATACATACACACACACACACATATATATATATATATATATATATATATATATATATATATATATATATATATATATATTGTGTGTCCATAAACACCTAATCTATTTTTAGACATTGAAATCATAAAATGTTTAATTATAAGGTAAAATATTAATACTGTAGCAAAAAAAGATATAAAAACTGATATGAAAACAAATGTAAAAGATGAGCAAGAAAGAAGACAAAAGATATACATATATAATTACTGTTAGGAGATAAATTAGCAAAAACAAAAATAAAAAAAGGTAACCAGTTCCTCATCATTCCTTTCTGTTATCAATGCTGTGTCATCTGCATATCTAATCTTATTAGAATTGTATATAATACAAGAAAAAATCATGAAGTGTTACATGAAGACACAATAAAAAAAAACAGATATCATGTATGCAGACATGATATTTGAAAAATGATAAAACTGATATACCATATAAAAATCTCTTTGATAATAAGTTTTGAGAGATGAAAGTACTCAAAAAATGAACAATTTATATTTAAACTTTCCTTGAAACCTAAGAAAATGGTCCAAAATATAGAAAAACATCAATTAAAATATCTTTAACAAAGAACTGATATAGCGCTTTAACCAAAATTTCAAAATATATTAAAAAAACACTATGAAAATCCTGTCGTAATGGCATAATCTTTTTCTTCTTCAAGCAGAGATATGCTATATATGTTTTGTTTACAATATTAGTCAGTGTTGAGTTAACATTTACAACCTGCATTAATATAAAGGGTGAAAATTTTGGTAATCTCAAAAAGTCTACTGAGGGGTTAATGGTGCAAACAAAATATAATGTTTCACATACAAAATATTCATAACATAGTAAAATCTATTGTGGACAGATGAATCCAAATTTGAACTTTTTAGTAGTAAGTGGAGTCTGGAGAAAAACTTAAAAATAAAAGCAAATACACTGTAGTTACTTTTAGTTTAAAAAGATGCAAAAATATTTCATTTTAAGATGGGTTTAAAGAAATGTATGTTCACCTAAAATTTTTTGCCTATACACATACACACACACTGGCTGACCGGCTGATCAGTTGAACTCTCTGCCTTCGGGTAGGGAGGAACCCAAACGAGGCTACGCCGAAGGGCGGAGTCTCTTTTGGAGAGGTAAACTAAGCCTGAACCCGTTGATATGGGTTCAAAGGGCATATTTTTGGCTGAGCCCATGGGCTCGGAGATCCCACATTAAACCAGCCTTGTGCCACATGATGCCCTCATGGGGAGGGTGACTAAATACTGTTCAGTCTGAAGTTGGATGACAGGCTGACCAGTTGAACTCTCTGCCTTCAGGGGGGGAGGAACCCAAAAGCGGCTACGCCAAAGGGCGGAGTCTCTTTCGGGGAGGTAAACCGACACTGAACCCGATTATACGGGTTCAAAGGTCATGTTTTTGGCCGAGTCCATGGGCTCGGAGACCCCTCGTTAAACCAGCCTTGTGCCACATGATGACCTCGTGGGTGGGGGTGACTAAATACTGTTCAGTCTGGAGTGAAGTCTGTCAGGAGTCAGTCAGCGAGCCAGAGGCAGTCCGAAACAGAGTCGCGTTCAGGCAATTACTACTAAACCTGATTGTTCGTACTAACACTTTCTACTTCTCTGTATATATTCCTGTTTGTAATATATCTGTGTTATTCCATATCTGTGTTTGAGTTCTTCTTTATTGGTTCTACCTTGGACTATCACCGTGGTATTAGTCACCCTAAACACATATATATATATATATATATATATATATATATATATATATATATATATACTTATGTATATATTCAATATCATTGTATTGCTCAAATCTTTCAGGTGCATTCTGAGAGACATTCACTGCAATGCTTTCTCATTAACATCCTTTTGTAAATGTTTATGTGAATGTTCCACAGTCGTAATCCCCATTTGGTACACATGTGATTTGCTATAATCCTAAGCAAAGTAATCCAAAGAGGTAAGATCCGGTGATCCAGCTGTCTGTGGTTTGTTATTTCCACAATGAATCTGCCAATTTCAAAACTGTTCATTTAGGTAATCCTCAAACTAATGACAAGGAGCGATGTCTTGATGAAACAGGACACTACTAATTATCTCATCTGCAACCAAATTAGGTTCAAAGAATTGCTGTAAACAAGTCAAATTAAACGAGCCTTTGTAAGTGTAGACTCAGAAAAGTTAAAAGTCCATAAATCTTGGGTTTTGTTAAACACGTCCACATATAAAAATTTTGGTGAGACCCATTCTCAGAATTACAGTAAATTTTCTACAATTGCAAGAATGTAGGCAAATGCTGCAGGATGACTTTAAAAATGTTGCTGAAAAATTAGACTCATCAAAGATACTGAAAACTGTCAAGTCAAATTCTATAAATTTTTTTTCTGTAATAATGTTCTTTTCAATTTCAATATCATTAAAATACATTGGGACTTTATTGATACATTCTCTCCCTCTCACTGTTTGCCTTTTTCCATACATATACATACATACATACATACACACACACACACACACACACACACACACATATATATATATATATATATATAATAGATATATATATATCCATGACATGAAGCATCTGATTAGTAAGGTCAAATTGCTGTTTTTAAACAAGAAATTTCCCACAATATGACCGTTCCATGTAGCATAGAGGTTCAATTCCTGTCAGTTGGCACATATTTTCTATGAAAGTTATCAAACATTCAGGCTGGTAAACATTGTTGATACTGTTTATTATAAACAGAGCATTTACTTAAATATTTGTATCTAGAAACAGAATTTATATATATATATATATATATATATATATATATGAAGAAAAATATATATGGAAAAAAAACAAACAAAAATCTTTATATACAATTTATACTGTTTTAATGTTAATATGTCAACGTCGGATGTTTCGGTCTAATAAACCATCTTCAGGACATATTCATAAATTATAACATTATCAATACAACATGACAAAGACGATGTACATAAGAACAGGACTTATCCAAACAAATAGCTGAAAGTTTTATAAGATCAGCGCTCCGTTTAAAACATGGTCACGTTGTTGTCACGTGGGCGACGCTGTGAAAACGTATTCCTAAAATTTGAGTATTTTGAAGGATTTTTGTTTGTTTTTTTCCGTATATATTTTTCTTCATACTGTCGGATCTATATCCATATATTTATATATATATATATATATATATATATATATATATATATATATATATATATATATATTAATGCATGTTTCATTAAATAATATAGACAAGTTTTGTCTATTTATTTTAAGTAAGTTCCTTTCATATTGTCTGATAAGTTTAATAACATTATCATTGAAAGATGAAAGGAAATCACCATACTGATAAATGTTTAAATCCAATCTAAGCTTTCGGCTTCCCATACTTAATACTTCTCATTTTCACTCTCATTTGGTCATGTGTGACGTTACAAGCTGCGACGCAATTTTTGCTTCCATGTCTTGTATACACGAGTTAGTTGTTTGAAATTTTTCATGCAACAAAAACAGACTGTCATTATTGTTTCATCCGTGTATTGGTTGATATATTGAAAAGTAATTGTCATCTTTGATAATGGCTAATGTAAGTTTTAGCATGTAGCCTGATATCTAGGAAACATACAGCATTGTTTTCTTCCCTTTTGTATGTAAATTGTATTGTATGTTCAACTTTGGTTAGTTTATCTCACAAGATCAGGTAAATCACAATCACAGCGATATATTAATAGAGGATCATCAATATATCGGAAGTATTTTGATTGTTCAAGTAAAATATTTTAAAAAGGAGCAGATTCAATAAATTCTAAGAAAATTAATGCCATCACACACCTAAGAAGCAATTCTATTGGTAATCCAAATTTTTGTTTATAAAAATTATTATTAAATGTGAAATAGCATTGACTTGTGATGAGATGGAAGATTTTTAATGAGACTGAAAACTAATTAAAAGAGAAAACAATTCTATAATACAAATGTATTTAGAAAGTGCTTTAATAATTTTCATCCAGATTCTTGCAACCTTTCACCATTCTTGACAGATCTTCTATCACAACAATGTGGGATATTTAATAAAAAAAGGTGCTGAATGAAAACTGATTATTGCATAATTTCAATTTTGATACATATACTGGTTTATAATGATAGTGGAGCAGACCATATTATTTATGGTTGGTTTTAAAAAAAATATTAAATGTAAATAAATAAATAAAAGATATATAAAAATAAACGTAAAAAAAAATTCAGTTAAATAAATAAAAATAAATACTATATAAATATATGTACAAAAACACCCTCCACACAACCCATATACCTTCAACTACAAATATGTAATTATAATTCAAATGCAAATATGCATATCTAAATAATTATAATTTTTTTTAATCAGTATCACTCCAAAAAAAGGCAGTACAGTCACTAGCATCCAATGGGTTACAGGGTGTGGAGGAATTAGGAACAGAAACATTACTAATGAGAAGAAAGATATAGAGCAATTAGAACGACAGTAGATAGCAATTGACATTGCATTTAATTTTTTTCAAAGTTGGCCGGAAAACATGGAGCCAGGAGAGAGTTCCACAAGCAAGAAATGTGAAATAAGAAACTGTTAGCATAGACGTTACAGCTAACCCAACTGTAAATTGATGAGATCATGCCACTAGTCTAGTATTGTGCTTAAATACATACAGTTTAAATTATTTACATTATTTGGACTCTTGTCCTCATTTGTCGCCATATTTATTACGTTTCAGTCATTGTATGCTCCTGCCTTCTTCCGGTGGTTGGAATTTTGAACTGAACTCTTTATTTCACTCACTGGGGTAGACTGTTCTAGTTCTACGTGCCATGTTTAATGGATGTCAGTTATCAGTTATCTCCTGTTAATTTTCCCTCTGAAAGTTCTCCACTGCCTTAACCGGGTATTGAACTCTCACTCTTTGGGTCCTGTCACTGGATCTAACCAACACCTTTATCCACTGTGCCATGTGTCCTTGAGGAAAACGTTGTAACAAATATGGCGACAAAATGAGGACAATAGTCCGAATAATGTAAATAATGTACTTAATACCTCATCTCAGAAATACAGACAGATATATACAGTTTAGGCATTACAGCAAAGAGCTCATCTGAACAATTACCATGAAAGTATTTATAAAAAAGTCATAGAGAGGAAATCTTATGGCAACAGGAAAGTAACTGAAGCCAAGCTGCCAGATTAGGACCAATAATATTGCTGCTTTTTCCTTGGTTCTTATCAAGGATATCAAGGTAAATCCTAAATGGGGAAAATAAGTATTTCATCACCTGCTGATTTTCTGAGGTTGCCACCTTACAAAAATAGGAACGGTCTATAATTTTCAGGGTATGTCTGGCTTGGAAGTGAGAAAATATAAAAAAAATTCAAGAAAATCATATTATAATAATTTTTGAATATTTATTTCTTTTTTATTGAAAAAAAAAAAATTTCACCTCCTACCAACCAGCAATGATTCATGCCCACAGACCGGTTATGTGACCAGGAGGCATATAGATTAGTCCTATTACTCAATTATTACTCCTAATCAAGTACTCATTATCTGTATAAATGACACTAATTCACAGAATCCTTCAATGAATCAGAATCTAATCTCTCCACAATGGGCAAGATGAAAGAATTGTCTAAGGACATCCGGGACAAAATTGTATACCTGCACAAGACTGGAATGGGCTTCAAGATGATTGGCAAGAAGCTAGGTGAGAAGGAGTAAATTGTTGATGCAATAATAAGAAAATGGAAGAAACACCAATTGACTATCAATCTCCCTTGGTCTGCAGCTCCATGCAAGATCCCCCAACATGGAGTGAACCTGATGATGAAAAAAGTGAGGAAACAACCCAGAACTATGCAGCAAGAGCTTGTTGATAATCTCAAGGTAGCTAGTACCACAGTCACCAAGATGACCATTAGTAATACACTACATCGTAGCAGACTGAAATCATGTAGTGCCTGAAATGTCCCTCTGCAGAAGAAGGCACATGTACATGTCCGTCAGAAGTTTGCAAATGAGCACTTGGATGATTCAGAGGAAGATTGGGAGAAAGTGCTGTGGTCAGAGGAGGCTAAAATTGAGCTTTTTGGCATGAAATTGACACTGTGTTTGGAGGAAAAAAGGTGACTTGGACCCCAACAACACCATCCCAACCACTAAGCATGGTGGTGGAAACATTATGCTTTGGAGCTGTTTCTCTGCTAAGGGGACAGGACAATTACACCAGGTCAAGGGAAAAATAGATGGAGCTAAGTACAGGGAAATCTTGAGTGGAAACCTCCATGCCTCAGCCAGGACACTGAAGATGGGTCATGGATGGGTGTTCCAGCATGGCAATGACCCAAAGTATACAGCTAAGGCAACAAAGGAGTGACTCAAGAAGATGCACATTAAGGTAATGGAGTGGCCCAGTCAGCCTTCAGACCTTAATCCTTTAGAGAATCTGTGGAGGGAGCTGAAGCTTGAGGTTGCCCTACAACAACCTACAAACCTTAGGAAATTGGAGAGAATGATCCAATTCATCAGACCTACAAATTCAAAAAAATTGAATTTGTAGGTCTGATGAATTGGATTGTGATTACAATTCCAATGTAATAAATTATAACCATGGAATTTTAGTGTTTGAACCTTTTATATATATATATATTTATTAAAGATATTTTTATGTTTAACGTTCTTTTTTATAGATACAAGTATTTAAGTAAATGCTCTGTTTATAATAAACAGTATTAAATAACATTTACCGGCCTGAATGTCTGAGAAGTTTATAAGTTGAAGTTTATAAGCAGTAAATTCGACCTTGCCTACCGAATGCTCCTTTGTGGCCAAAAGGTTAGGCACGTCAGTGTAAATGACGGTTCCTTATAGGATGCAGGTTCGAATCCTGTCAAAGGACGAATATTTTCTATGAAAATTTCTCGGACTTTGTCCATTTCTTAATATATATATATATATATATATATATATATGAAAAGTATATATAAATATAAATAAATATATATATGTATAATTATTTTATATATTATATCTGTAATACTTATTAGAAAGCGCTCAATATCAGAGATAGAGCTAACATATTTGGTTGGATAGATGTGAGTTTGTGACCCTGAGTTTCACGCTTTAGCGATCGTCAGACAAAATGATTAATTTTTTAAAAATTTGGGTTTATGTAGATTGCATGTATTGGTGTTATTGTGGAAGTGGTGGGGGAAATTTTGTTGCTTATGTCATCATACTAACGTAGATATATATATATATATATATATATATATATATATATATATATATATATATACACAATTTAATGAAACAAATTAAAATGGTCAACGTGGGGAGATAAATTAAACAGTTTGATAGTCAATAGCAATGTAGAGAATAATATACAATATACATGGAATATCAGAAACAAAAACAATAACAAAGTAAAAAAATAAGCATGATTCAATATTAAATAAATAAAAGAATAATTAAAACAGACATTTCCACATTTAAAAACTGTATTTTACTAGTATTGCATCATTTCTCTGAAAAATTGACTTTCCCTTTTTGAGACAGGGCAGTCAAACATTATCCTAAATGGTGGAAATTGGTGAAAATTTGCCCGACTCATCTAAAATGCTCTCAGGCTTTTCACAGCCAAATCTCTCACTTCAGGTAGGTGGTTGTGGTGGTGGTGATGGTAGTCCGGAGCCTTTCACTTTCAAGGTGGAGGTGGTGATGGTACTAGGGTTAACTATCTTTTACTTGGCAGGTATAGGGGTTCTTTCAACTGGTCATTTACCTTTCCTTTTTTTTCTATATTTTCTTGTTTTATTTATTTTTTGGCTTCTACTAAGAAATTTATTACAGTCATTTGACAGTCATCAAAAATAATAAGTCATCCACAAATGAATGCCAATTTTCAAATAATTAAAGTATAATACAAATATGCACAAAATATCATGGCATATCAACATATTTGTGTAAATGTAATAAATATAATATATATATGTGTGTGTGTGTGTGTGTGTGTGTGTGTATACACACCTGGTCAAAATCTTAAGACCAGCTACAACAGGGTTAAAAAATATAAAATACTGTTACTTCAACGGTAATATATTTGAGAAACATTTACATTTAATTAGAAAATGTAGTTTATCAACAAACAAGTGAAAATTTTAAGCTTTTATTTGATTAATTTAAGCAAACATGTAAAAAGTATTTTTTTAGATTGTCATAAAGATAAGACCATGCGTGAAAAAATAATTGCGGAGAAAAATTTTAGATCTAGTCAGTGTGCTTATAGCTTCAGGCATCTAGACATCTACTTAGCTCATTTTCAACAAATTTCAGGTTTTAAAATGGCTAAGCGTAAAATTTTAACTAAGTTCGAACAGAACAGGATTGTTGAATGCTTCTAAAAAATCAAGCCATCAACCCAAAAAATCTCACCATCTCTAGACAGATACATTAGGCAAGAAGTTAAGAGTGATTCAAGCCTAACATCAAATCAGATAAAAGTGGATACAGATGTTGAATGCAGCTCTCGGACAATTCAATGGCATTTAAATAAGAAATGGTTTAAGAATGTGAAATGGCTGCAGAGGCCTTACCTTCTTCCTCACCATAAATCCTTCCATTTACAATTTGCTTCCAATTATCAAACGTGATGTGGATAAATGAAAAAAAAGTGTTTTCAGATGAGAAAAATTCAACCTTGATGGCCCAGATGGTTTTCAGCATTACTAGCATGCAAAAAATGTCCAAAAGAAATTTTCTCAACATGACACAGTGGAGGTGGATCAATTATGGTCCGGGGTTCATTTTTGTACAATGGAACTCTTGAGTTACAGGAGGTAAAAGATTGTCAAACAGCTGCTAGTTACACTGACATGTTAAGAAGGTATCGTTAATTACTGCAGGCCCTCATCTATGTGGAGAAAACTGGATTTTCCAGCAGGACAATGCTGCAATCCACAATACTCAAAGGTCAAAGGATTTTTTTTTTATGGCAAACAACATTCAGCTTTTGAGTCATCCACCATGCTCGCCAAATCTAAACCCAATCGAGAATGTTTGGGGATGGATGGTAAAAGATAAACATTGATCGCAATTTGAAACTGTGGATGCTCTTCGTGCTGCAGTTTATGCATCCTGGGTGAGCATCCCAAGCACCCTCATGCAGAAGTTAATAATGAGTATGCCAAAGTGAATTTTAGAATTAATTCACAAAAATGGACATTATGCTGAATATTAAATTTTCATTGTGATTTATTTGTTCTGTATTTTCTATTTTTTATGTACATGTTCCTATCATTATAACCAACCAAAAAATACCTTTTCAATATTTGTTAAAATTAATCAATTAAAAGCTTAAAATTTTCACTTGTTTGTTAATAAACTACATTTTCTAATTAAATGCAAATGTTTCACAAATACATTTCCATTAAATTTACTGCATTTTATATTTTTAACCCTTTTGTATCTAGTCTTAAGATTTTGACCAGGAATATACATGGATACATATGGATATTACCACATTTACAAGAAAAATACAAAAGTATACAAATAAAAATATATTTGTATCTATCTACATATCAACATGCTCGATATAGTATTCATATAAATAATATGCATTGCTCCACTCTCATTAGAGTCCAGTATATATGGACTCCATTATCATTATGGTTCAGTAAAACTACATCACTTTTCATTATCTAGGATTAAATTTTCCAGAATTTATTGCCATATAGGTCAACCTTACATTGCATCTCATCACTCTTTTCTTTGTTCCTGGGCCATTAAGACATATGATTTTATACTCTTTATCCTCTGTTTTGAAAGTGTCCAGCATTTTCTTCCATATAGGAAGGTCAACATTACATAGCAGTTCAGCACTTTTTTTTCATTTCTAATGTTTCATTTTATCCCTTAATATTTTACTCTGTTTCAGAAAATTATATTTAACTGTTCCTATGCACTTTCAGATATCTTTGTTCAACTATTCTGCTTTAGCACTGCCCAGAGAGCAGCATTTCTGCACTTGCTTAAATTTTTAAAAATACTTTTGATTAAAATATGTTTATCAAGGATTATCATGAAAAATTTATTTGAAATTAATCAAATGATTAAATATGTGGATTTTCTTAAAATGTTATTCAAAGTCCTTAATATGTGCATGTATAAATCCATCAGAAAGGTCACATAAAAGGTCATGTAAAATTTCACCTTTAAAATTGAAGTTTTTTTAGAGATTGAAAAAATTAAAAGGTCAGCCCATTTAGGAACATGATTAGAATAAAAATACAGTGAAATATTGTCAGTGAATTTTTTAATCATTTCAGGCAAAGCAAGGTGATAATGACACTGAGATGCAAGGGTTTACTGGAAGTGAAAGAGAATGAGAAAACTTTAATGAGGAGAAAGGACAATAAAAGAACAGGTTTCAGGAAGAACATGCTGATTAATGTTGCATTTACATCTTTGAAGATTGCAGGTGGCAAGGAAACAAGAACCTGGAAGAGAGTTCCACAGGCAAGAAGTGCAAAAAAAGAAACTATTAGAATAGAACTTATAGTTGCATCTAGTTATTTTAACAGTAAAACAATGAGATGTAGGTTTAAATTCATGTGGTCAAGGTACCAAGGAGGAGAGTTCATTGGAACAATTGACATACAGAAAAGGCAGAAGAAAGCCATTTAATCACATCTTTTTGCATCTTAGAAATGATTAAAGATATTGTACTGGAATTCTCCGAGGTTTTTATAACACTATTGGACTCTACTTTGAAGAATAACTTTAGCTTTAAGTTTAAACGATGATCACTCTCGAGGTTGTGCCCTCCTGGTCTAATTTTTCTCTCAACTGTTTTTTTTTTTTACTTATTCATAGTTCACTTGATGCTTACGTCTTATCTGAAAACAAGGAAAAAAGTAACTCAATTAGTTTAGTGGGATTTTTTTTTAGATATTAAACATTTTGTTGGATGGACAAATTTTAATTTCGCACTTGCGGTTTGCTTGTTGTTGATTTTGTCAACTGCACAATATAATAGGGTCAGTTGGGCATCGTCTGTGAGAAAAAGGGGCACCATAACCCTATTCACTCCACCAGAAATTTGGAAATAGCGTACCGTAGATGACTTGGACAATTTTGCTGTTACACCCGGTATACATGTGTGTGCGTGGAGGTGGGGGAAATTACTCATAACTTTAGTCAATGTCACCGACTATGCATGAAACATAATATAATGGGATCCCTAAAGTGGTAAAATTTAATTGTTAATTTCTGTTTTTATTTCAAATTGACAAGTGTATTCCAGAGTGGCACAAGGCCTGACACTGCATGAGCATGCACAGTTAGCATCCCGTTATGAAGTGTGGAATTCCGTGGTACAAGTTTAAAGATGGCGGGACAGTTTTTTTTATGGACGTCGAGCTTCAGTAGATGCCTAAACAATCAGAAATTTCAATTCCAAGCTGATGGTCTGTGGTAAGTACCCCACTGAAGCGGTCGTCCTTCAACATTTTAGGAAATTTAAATCAGGTATTTTCAGGGGATCATGTCATATTCTGGTCAAGTTACAATTCTTAAATATTTACTATTTATCTGACACTATGATAGCTTCATGGCAGCATACATTTAAATTATTTTATACTTAAAATCAGAAAGAGAAGTTGAAATATCTAGCACATATAATGAGGAAAGTGTGCTTGGAAAATTTGAGACACATAAGACATACTGAGAGAAAGTGAGAGGAGAAGGAAATATTTGCCTTTCTATAGACTTAAACAGCACAACCTGATGGGCATTTGATGAAGCCAAGTGGGGTAATAAAATTTCTATGATAAAGGAACTGGAAATTTTATTACCCTACTTGGCTTTGCCAAATGCCCATTAGGTGTACTGTTTAAGTCTATAGATAGACAAACATTTCCTTCCTCTCTCTCATCTTTCTCCAAGATGTAGCAGAATATGAGAAAAAGAAAATCCCCACTGGAAAACATATCTGACAACTGAACTCTAATTCCACTTTCCAGTGCACAGGTCTTCCAAAACCTCCAACTATGAAGAAAAGCAATTTTTTCTTAGGTCGTTCCAACTAAGCACATGTCTGACTTGACCTTATCATTATAACCATGTTTATCAAGTCTTGCCCAAACTTACTTCTAATGCATAACATTTGCACGTGTTTTGCTAAACCTTCAATAATGAAGTAAGACAAGTTTTACTTTGATTGTTCCAACTCAGTGCAAAGTTGATTAACCTTGACCATTATAACTACCAATGAAGTTCAAACTTTCATTACCCCACTTGGCTTCATCAAATGCCCATCAGGTAGCGCTGTTTAAGTCTATAGAAAGGCACAAGGCTGACTTGGGAGTTGACCATTGTAATGATGCTTATCCTTACTTAAACTAACTTCTGGATCAAAAAAAGAAAATGAACTTACTTGAGAGACATTAATAATTTTGTCATTAAAGTTTATATAAAAAAAGAGAATAAATGGTCGATAGTAGAAACTGAGGATTTTGTATGCTTCTTTACATGTGAATATGTATACATCTATCATACACCAACACAGCAATTAAATGCCATAGCTAAAATAAGCTTTGGATTAATTATCTGGGAAAAAAGAAAATATCAGGTCATCCCATATGTTCTGTCCGAAAACAAGTAACCAAATGTTACATTTAATTACAGATTCAATCCACAATGTATTTTCCCTGATTATCTATGACTTCCTTCCATCTATTAACAAGCTTACTAATTCCATTACTGTAAAATTCTTTTGGCTTTGATTCAAAGAACTCACAAATGTCAGTTTTAACCTCTTCCTGTGTTACAAAAGCTGTTTCTTCCAAATGATTCTGTAAGCTATGAAGCAAATGGTAGTCTGAAGGAGCAAGATCGGGAGAATCAGGTGGATGAGGAATTTTCTCCCAACCAAGTTCTTCAATCTTTTGTGGCGTGATTCTTGCTGTGTGGGGTCGCGCATTGTCCTGATGAAACATCACCCCTTTTTGATTCACTAGAGCAGGTCTTTTTTTCCTCAAAGCTTGGTTCAAATGCTCTAATTGCTGACAGTATATTTGAGCATTAATTGTTGCATTAGGTGGTAAGAATTCAAAGTGGATTATTCCTTGGTGATCCCACCAGATTGAAAGAAGAACATTTTGCCCATGAAGTTCACTTCTCAGCTGTGGCTGGGGTCCTTCCCCTTTACCAAGCCACTGTCTACAATGCTTAACATTTTGACAAAAGATCCATTTTTCATTGCCAGTCACAAGTCTATCCAAAAAAGGTGAAACAAGTTGGCGAGAATGGAGAGAAGAGCAGATGTCAACTTGGGATTTGAGGTTGTTTTCAGATAATTCATGAGGCACCCATTTTCCAAGTTTAGGAATTTTCCAAATTGTTGAAGATGACGATGAACAGTTGTATGGTTTGAACTGAGAATCACTGCCAATTCCTCAACTGATAAAGCAGGATTTTCTTCATGGGCTGCTTCAAGAAGCTTTTCATCAAACTCAACTGGACGTCCAGTTTGATCTTCATTTTTAAGGGTGAAATCTCCACCTCTGAATTTTGCAAACAATCTTCCGCAAGTATTTTCATTCACACATTCCTCTCCATAAGCTGAGTGAATGTTTCTAGCTGCTTTGGCTGCTGAGTTTCCTTTCTTGAACTCGTAAAGCATTATGTGCCTCAAATGATTCTTGGGTACTTCCATGTTAGCAGGGTTTTAATCAAACAAAATTTAATTTTATTGTTCTCTGAAATAAAATGTGATCAGTTTAAATGCATCTAAACATAAAAATAATGTTCAGCTCCATTAGGCATTATAAAATACTCTTTAAATTTTGTTCATTTTAACAAAATGTTAAAATTCGGACAGACAGAACTTATGGGATGACCGGATATATATATATATATATATATATATATATATATATATATACATATAAAATAGAGTCAGAATATTAAAGTATATGAAAAGTATCAGGACATCCCATACATACATGCATACATAAAATATATATATGTATGTATGTATATATGGGATGACCTGGTACTTTTCATATACTTTAATATTTCTGACTTCTTTTTCTTGTTCATTGGAAAACCTGAAAATTAGGCAAGTGTTTTTTATGCAACAGATTGCAAAGTTGGAATAAATAATGTAATATTAAACGTTTTCATTAATTCATCATTTTGCAATTTATGTAAAATAATAACAAACAAAAATGTACTTTGCTGTAATTTTATTGATTAATTATTTTTCTCTGCTGTTATTTACCTATAGGAGATAAACTTTGTAGTGTTTTTCTTTACTATTAGTTTTATGAGATCTTAGTACTGCCTTTTAAAACTCCATAAAAATACATATAGTTCCTAAATATAATTTCACAAAGATGGAGGAAAGGGAAGAAGAAAAGAAAACAAAGTGAATAAGAAATAAAATAAAAATGACCAATAAAATATTGAAAAATGAAATAGAAGAAAATTTGTTATTACTTTCTTTAGCTAAGTTCATGTGTCAGCAACATAAGATACGTGAAAGCATATTAATATGAAAAATAAAATCAAGAAACATCGCTAGCACTTTTGGCCTGACATATTACTTTTACTTTTTTCTTTTTTACACTTAGTTGATATTTTTTGTCTGATATGGCAAAAAAGACTCAAGCATATGTTTCCAGCATTTAAAGGTTGAAGAAATCAGAGACACGGGCCCTGGAGTCAAAGAAAAAGAAGAATATACAAGTGGCACCAGCGAAAGACCTCTGCATGATTTGTTTCTCTGATTAGGTTATAGGACATCATGAAATATTCACTTTTGTATCTATTTAATATTTCTTTGGTAGAAAAATGAGAGAAGGGTCTAGTGGAAAGAAGAAGAAAGAAGAAGGGGAAGAAAAGAAAGAGTAACAATGAAAGGAGGATAAGAAAAAAGAAGAGGAGAAAGAGGGGAAGAAAGATGATGAAGAAAAAAGAAGAACGAGGAAGAAGAAGGGGACAACAGTAAAGAAGAGGAGGTGGAAGAGGATAAGAAGGAGAGGAAAATAATAAGAAGGTGGATGAGGAGGGGATAATAGAGAGTAGGAAGGAGAAAAGAAAAGAAGAAGGAGAACAATTAGGAAGAGGAAGAGAAAAATAAGAAAGAAAGGAGGAGGAAGGCAAAATAGAAGAGGAAGAAGATAAAAAGGAGTATAAGAAAGGAGAAGAAGAAGAGGAGTATAAGAAGAATAACAATCTTAATGATAAAAAGAGCAAAAAATAGGTATATTATATAGTAAAAAGAAAATAAAGAAAAAGAATGAAAAATGAAGAAGCAAATAAGGAAGAAGTATTGAGGTAGACAACGCAAAATAAGAAGCAACATGGAACTTATTTAGTAAAAGAATGAAAATAAAATGACAAAGAATACATAAAGTGCAGAAAAATAAAATAAGAATGCAAATAAATGAGATGAAAAAAGAATGAAGGAGAATTCTTGCGTGGGAAAAACTAAAAAGAAGAAAATAATAAAAATAGAGGTCACTGATAAAATAAAACAAAAGAAAAAATGAAATAATTTAGAACAAAAAACAAAAGGAAAAAAAGGAAAAAATGAACAAAATAAGAATGAAAATAGATAGAAAAGAAGAAACGAAGGAAGTAATTACAAAAAAGACAAAAAAAAAAGAAAAATTGAAAAAGAAGATGCAAGTATGAATGGAAATAGATGTCACTGATAAAAAAAAACAAAAAAAAATAAGATAAAAAAGAATTAAAAAGATGAAGAAGAAAAAAGGAGAAAAAGAAAAGGGAATAATTTGAAAAAAAAGTAAGAAAAGAAGAACAAAATAAACAAAAAAGAAAAAAGAAATAATTTGGGGAAAAAGCAAAAAAGCAAATAGAGGAAAAACCAAAAAGAAGAAAAGTAAATAATTTATAAAAAAAGTAAGAAAAGAAGAACAAAAAGAAGAAAAAAAGAAATGATTTGTAAAATAATAAGTAAATAAGAGGAAAAAGGGTTATAATTTTTGATAAAAGTAAAAATGAACAGAAAAAAGAAAAAGAAGAAAAAAGGCAATAATTTGGGTAAAGGTAAAAAAGAACAGAAAAAAAAGAATAATTTGTAAAAAAAGAAAATGAAGAAAAGAAGACCAAAAAATGGTAATAATTTGTCAAAAGAACAAAAAAGTCAGTCAAGATTTTTTATTCATGCAATTTATTTAAGAAATTTTATCTTTATACTTGCCAGATAATCAGGAATATTTTATTGAAATAACTTATTCCTTAATGTTTACCAAATACTTAGCTTCTTAAATAACACTTGACTTTCAGTGATCTTTATAATATTGAAGTATTACAAACTCACTAAATGTCTCTTGACAGGATAAAAAAGGCTGTAACATATATCAATTTTCTCTGTGCTGTTCCAAAAAGATTAACCCATCCACCAGTACAAGTTGCATTTGGACATGGCCTTATATTAGTCAGTGCTACACTTGCATGCATGTCTTTTTTTATGTTATCTCCTTTCAATACATAGCCATTGCATTGCTCTCCACAATGTTTTCTTTTCTGTTGCTCCAGCTAACTCTTGTCTCAATTGAGTTAAACTTCTTATGTAGGTTAGTTGCTGTTAACCTTATAGTATGTTGACAGAAATTAGTAACCAGAGTTATGCCCCTTGATAGGGGACACTTCCAGACATATTCTGACATGGTGTTAAATAAATAAAATGAGAGCACATCATGAGACATAGACACTGTACACACTTTTTGAACTTAGGATAAACACCTGCCAAATGGATCTCCTTTTCTTTCATACCAAAACATGCTGCATGGAAATATTATGCTCCTGTGAATGTTAAATTCTTCAAGCCTTCTTTTCTCATTGTGCATTCAAAATATTTTGGCTGTGCTTTTTCTGATTGTTAGCAACAGTTTACTTGTGGTTCCTTTTCTGCTCAAAACTTCATCATTGATTGCATGTTCTGTGCATTGCAGTCACATCCTTCATTCTTTTGTGTCTCTGTTGCTTCCAGTCTTTTATTGAATAGTCCAACATTCACTACTATGTAGAAGATTAGATATAACATAACAGTTTAGAACTTTGTTTCTAAGAAAATTTTCTTACTTCTTGCTACATTGCTTAGTTTCAGAAAGGCATCTTTCATTATTCCAATATGCCTTTGGATTTCTGTGCAACAAAATCAGTTGTCCGTAGAGGCAAAGGGTCTATGTATACAATGCATGCACTTTAGCATAAATAATTTTTGTGTCAGAAAAAAAAGGAATTATTTATAATTTTTAGTATCCTCCTTGCACATATAATAATTTTAAAATCTTCCATTCCTTCATCTATTACTTTTATTGTGAACATGCAACATTAGTAGAATAGTGTAAGCAGAGAAGACCTCTGCTTCTCTATATAACTTGTGCACCAATTCAATGCCCAGGGACAAAGAACGTGGAAGAACAAAGTGAAAGAAGGTTGAGGGGTTCAGGTTGAGTGAGTGAGTGAGTGAGTGAGTGAGTGAGAGAAGAAGAAAGAAAAAAAAGTGGAGTTAGCTACTTCTTCCTTTTGAAAAAAATGTAAGTAGAACAGTGTTCAGTATTCCATCAGGACGTAGGCGATCATGGCTCTCCACAACTTCCTGTCCTTTGTTGTTCTTAATAAATTTTGTGTTTTAGTTATTTCTCCTGAACCCTGTTCTGCCATCTATTTACACGAGAATTAAGTATGCTATGCATTGTTTTCCTCTGTCTCTCTTGCAGTCAATATGACTTGTGAGTATCACGTTTTCCAAGCCCTCTTTTCTCATTATGTGCCTAGAAATGTCAACGGTCTCTTCCTGATATTAAGTATAAGTTTCCTTTTTGTTTCCATTTTCTTTAAAAATTTGTCATTGCTCACATAATCCATCCTATTTCTTGCCTTAAGCCTCTTCTTCATCTTTGAGGAGATTCTCAAGCACTCACAACCATATAGGAGGACAGATATCACAGAACAATTCAGTACTCTTTTCTTTGTTTCTAATGAAGATTTTCTGTCTTTTAATATGCTGCTTAGCTTATGGAATGAATCTTTGGCTATCCCTTCAGATGTCAGTGTCGCATCCTCTGTTAAAACACTTTCTAGATATTTAAATTATTGTACTTATATAATATATATTATGTATATTATATAATATATTATATATATATTATATATATATATATATATATATATATATATATATAGATAGATAGATAGATAGATAGATAGATAGATATATAGATATATAGATATAAATATATTGAGAGAAACATAGATATTATATATATATATTGATATATTATATATATATTTAGGCATGTCTGACTGAATAAATTACAGACATAATGTCTGCTAATTTTTAATAATATCCATTCATACTCATGAATAAACTTCCATGTATTGATGTTAAAGGATCAGAGAAAAGTGCTGTTTAAGTTTCTTTTATTTTCATTTCCAAAGTACTTTCGATCTTCCAAGATCATCTTCAGGCATGCAAGTGGTACAAAACTATATGTTGTTCATTAGTATAAGTACTTGGGAAATGAAAATAAATGAAATTTAAACAGCTATAGCACATTTCTCTTATCGTTTAAGATCAATACACAGGTTATCAGTTAGTATGAATGGATTTTATTAAAAATTAGCCATCATAATGTCTGTAATTTATTCAATCAGACATGCCTAAAAGAAAATTTGCTACCTAAACACACAAATTTTTATATATATATATATATATATTATATTATATTATATATATATATATATATATATATATATATATATATATATATATATATATATTATATAATATGATATTATATATCATAAAATATATACTATGGCATTTAACAATCAAAATGATGCTGATACCTTTTACAATAAAAGAAAAGAACAAGATTTCATTAATAAATAAATAAGTTTTAAATATGTTATTATTTTCTTAGTCTTCCCTTGTAACAATTAAGTCACCATGGACTGCAAACCCTGGTTTCAAAGTCACTGTTATGGTCTGGTCCCTTGTACCACGGTGATAGTCCAAGGTAGAACCAATAAAGTAGAACTCAAACACAGGTATGGAATAACACAGATATATTACAAACAGGAATATATACAGAGAAGTAGAAAGTGTTAGTATGAACAATCAGGTTTAGTAGAGAGGACAATGTAGTCTCGACCAGTATCACTATTCTTCTCTAATGTCTTGTAGTAATTGTCTGACGGACCTCACTCCAGACTTCAGACTGAATGGTATTTAGTCACACCCTCAATGGAGGCATCATGTGGCACAAGGCCAGTTTAACGTGGGATCTCTGAGCCCGTGGGATCTAGAAGCCCGTGGGATCTAGGAGCCCGTGGGCTCGGCCAAAAATATGCCCTTTGAACCTGTATAAACAGGTTCAGGGTCGGTTTACCTCCCTGAAAGAGACTCCGCCCTTCTGCATAACCTTGTTCGGGTTCCTCCCCGCCCGAAGGCAGAGAGTTCAACTGATCAGCCTGTCAGCCGGTCATCCGACTTCAGACTGAACTCCCTGATTCCTCTTGAGGCGCAGTATTTATTACGTATGGGATAGTCCATTATGTTATTATGGGTAAGGTCCTATAACAGTCACCCAGTGCTGCTGGTTGTCTGGTACTGCACTACACGGATATAAAATTTTCTGCATGTGTTTGATTTTGAAATTCCTGATATGTAACTGACACCCTGGGCTGTCACTTTTGCTGACGATTATTACCCTTAATAGTTTGTTTGTTCTTCTTGCTCTGCTGGACTATGTTGCTTAAAAGTTCCTTCACTTTTTTCTGAGTCTGCCATCATCACTTGCTTTATTAAGATCATGCCCAACAATATTAAATCTTGGTAGGACTTCTAGTTCTTTTAGTATCATCACCCTGTAAAGGATAAAGAAATTCATTGTGAAAACACATCCCTATTATACTCTTCTTTCTTTTTTATTTGTATTCACTCAGCAAATTGTCTATCTGAATGCAAGATGTAGATTTTATAGACTACTTGAATATCTTTTCCATGTAGACCAAGCTTTCCTAATATACAATGATATTAATAATATAACATAGTAATTAATTGTCTTTTGATGTATAAATAAAATAAGCTTTGGAGTAAAATAAAGGTTCCATCTCTAACACTTCTGAAGAAATAAGAAATGTACAACTGCTAAATATTGTGACAGTATCAAGCAAGATGAGGAGACTTTCCCAAGCAAATCACTGTACCAACTCAAATAATAAGAAAAAAGTCATCCGACTTGTCTACCAAGGAAGATGGGTGTTAGACATAGTTTTAGAAGAAATATGACTTTTACTAAAATTATTCAAAGTTATATTATCAGTGTATCAATTTGTCAAGTAGGATTTTTTGTGCAGAGACATGAAAAGTTATTTAACATTACTATCAAGAAATATAATCTCACCTCTTTCACGTGCTTATACTTAATGCACTATATTGCAAAGAAAAAAATGGGAAAAATTCTGCAGATGATCGTATAGGCTTATATTTTGTTTTTACTTCAGACCTTCAACTGGTCACTTATGTTGCAGATATAAAATTGACCTGCAAACAGATATTGAATGACGAGAGACTACAACAAACAAAACAAAAACTTGAGTAAAAAATATATTGCCGTGGCTGATTGTCAGAACTGATACTATGTTTTGATACTTGTCTTTTGACTGCAAAAATTTTTTTTTCATTATTTTGAGGCATTTTTATATCCTGAATCAATCTTACAATAATGCTGGTTAAGCCTTTTCTTTTGGTTGTTTTTAAAAATTTTTGGTGTGCCAACAGGATATGTCATTTATTTGTTTATGCTTGCAGATTAGTCCATTCTGCTAACATGTGCAAAATAGACTTGAGGTATGAACAGTTCTTCTGTAAAATAGAACAGATGTAGATTTTGCTCTTCAAGTAAGAGAAGTCCTGGATTAAAAATTAAGATTTTTCTTACTTCACCAGCCACTCAAGTAGAGAGTTATAGTCAAAATGGTGATGATGAATGAAATGTGAAACATGAGTGGAAGAGAAGGTAGTAAGAAGTGTAAATTATGAGAGCAAGGAGGATAGATTCTTTTATGTGAGATATGGAGGAAATAAGGATGATTTGACTATGTGGATGTAGAGTTAAATATATTGCATAAAAATCAGATGTGATTGGGCAATCTTAATATGCAGACTTGATCACTTCTAAGGATTTCCTAGGAAAAATAGTGAGACAAAAAAAGCAGATTCATTGAGGATGAACATGGCTCTCCTCAACTTCCTATCTTTTGTTGCTCTTTGTAAATCTAACCCATTTAGCATCCCTCTTTCACCTTTTCTACCATCTATTAACAAAATGTTTTTTTCTATGTTTTTTATAATTATTAATGTAGATGAGATGGTTCTGAAACACATACATGAGGCTGAATTTTTTTAAGTCATGATGAACAGTTGCACATTTTATGAAGCATCATGTTCTGAATGTCTATTGGGTTTCAAGCTCAGTGTAGACATGAAGTGGAACTCAGAAATATGATATATTGTGAAAGATACTATAAAAATGGTTGATACCTATATGTCACTCCAGAAAGTAATTAATTCTTTCTGCAATGCTTTATGTTTTAGAAGAATAAAAAATAAAATATTGCTGTCATAGCTGGCCTAGATCTGTCCAGTGCTCACTTTCCAGCCTTGACAGGGTTCAAAAGCATTTGCATAATCTTGTGGGAGAATTATTATGTACTTTTTAGCCTCTTTCCCATAGATATAATATCACAAACCTATTACTATTTCCAAAATGTTTGCTACTTCCACAGTGTTAAATCACCACCATTTCCTCGACAATTTTAACCTTTTCAAGTCAAGAATCAGTCATTAGCAATTCTTCTTGTCCCACAATCGTCATATCCTTCTACCTTCTATTTCATTTATATCACACACTTCACACCTCATAACCATTTTAACAGTAACCCTCTTCCTCATCTGCCTTGTATTTGGTAAACATTAATATATAAAAATCGTAGGAAGTTATGGAGAGCCATAAATATTCACACCCTGAAAGTGTATAGCATATAAAAGAAGAATGCTATAAAATGAGCTAAGCTTTTTTGAAATGTTTGAAATGCTAGTGCTTGTTTTCCTTTATGTATTTTATTTTAAAGTACAAGTCATCACGTTTTCCTTACGGCAGGTTGATTATTCATTTTTTATAGACAATCATTATTGCACTCAGTGTGAAAACTTGGGTTTGATGTAATAAGTATTGCCAACAAAAATTAGATTAATAGATTTTACCAATTTTCGAGTATTTAGTTTTAAAGACTATCTGAAAAAAATGTACAGAAATACCTAATTTCCACAGGTTTTTGCTTATAAACTAACTTCAAAATGTTACTATTTCAAGAATAAATCCAAATAAAGTTAATATATTTTGTATTAGATATATTAAGAGGAAAACATATTCAAACCAGAATTCTAATTATGAATCATCACAAACAAAATCTGCTATTTATTACTGTTTTTGATAAGTAAAATTTATGTAAAAAAATTATAAAAGATTACAAACACGGTTACTCAATCAATAAGATTTTTAGATCATTTGTTAGATCATAATTAATAAAAACAAAAATTAGACAAAAGTGTATATAACACCATAATACTGTTGGGCACAAATTATAAGACAAAATGTTTAAAATTTGCATTGTTTATTGAAAATCGTACTAAAACTACTGCACTGTATAACATATTGCATCATAATATAGCTAAATTGTTCAGTTCAATTACCCTTTGATGTAAAAGAAGATCTTATTTGATATTACAATGATTTAATAATGTGCTTGTGCCATGCATTTTGTCTATATACTGATTACCAGAATTAAATTCCAACATTAGTTTTGAACATAAATGTAATCTTTAAACTCATTTCCTCAAAAAAAGAGTAAGGATTTGGAAAAAAAATATTTTGTCATTATCTACCATGTGATATCTACCATACCCCAAATTACACATTGTGTGCAATACCACATTTCCAAAATCTACATGCCCTACAATTACATAGCAGATCAGTACTTTTTTTCGTTGTTTCTAAGAAGATTTTTCTGTTTCTTAATACGTTTTGGAAGGTATCTTTTGCTACTTAAATATGTCTTCAGATTTCCATGTCCCATTTTCCCTTGTTTGTTAAAACATTTCCCAGATAAACAAATTTCTGTACTTGCTTGGTATATTGGTCTGCCTCTTTTATTAACAACCATACATTCTGTTTTTTTACAATTGATGGCACAGCTCTAAAATAAAAACATACTATTAATGTTTTCCATAAACAGAACAGCTCAGAGCAGTAGATCATTCACAAATTTGTACCTAGCCAAGACAGGTTGGTCACCCAGCAACCACCTATATTGACCAGCTATTTTATGATACAGGCAGCCACCCTAGTGACCATCTGACCTTGATGAAGGGCCATAATGGGTGTCATGATAGACTTATAAATGTCCAAGTTATCTCAACCAAATAATTACCATAAACTTAAATATGCTATGTGTATATTTTGAAAACATCTTCTTTTACAAGTTTCAGAATAAGCAATCTAGATTTAACAGTATCATAGATGTTATGTAATTA
Source organism: Acanthosepion pharaonis (assembly GCA_903632075.3). Lineage (NCBI taxonomy): Eukaryota > Metazoa > Mollusca > Cephalopoda > Sepiida > Sepiidae > Acanthosepion > Acanthosepion pharaonis. The sequence goes on from CAHIKZ030002157.1 coordinate 1,663,952, forward strand.
TCTGTAGGCATCTGTTTATCTTTTAAGATAATGGTAACACCCTGTTTAATCAAAATTCAGTCCTTTTGTGCTCTCACTGGTTGGTGAAACTGGTGTGACCTCTCATGGGTTCAGGTTGAGGCAATGATATAGGAAGACTGTGTGCTTCCCAGAAAAACCCTGATTTTAAGACTCCACAACCTTGTGGCCTTATCCGAACATGGAAAAGATTATGGAAGTAAATCCAGGCAGAAAATCTGAAGTAGGCAACCTGGAAACTCTTACAACCAAGCCAAAATGTATATAGAATGTATTATTATATTTCTTAACCAGGTTGCATTTATTGTAATCTATGCAACCTTTGCTAACGTTCTCCCATAGTGGGCTAACCTTTCCAAAAAGGGACAAGTGCTCCCTTCTCAGGAATAAGGTCAAAATAATAAATACAGAAAATTTATGGAAGTTTTTTCAGAAAATTTATGGAAGTTTTGTTTGGTGCAAAGAAAACTGCATATATGAATTTTTCAAAATTCAATATGAAAGCTAGTGTGGAAAGTAAGTGTGTATATTTTAGTAGTATAAAAGATCAAGTGCTAAGAAAAAACTAGTAGCAGAAAAAAAGAATATCAGGAATAAGTACCAGACAATTTATAGATTTTCAGTTTTGTTGAACCGATGACAGCAGGGTCTGATTTATGTTCCCAACAATAAAATTAGATAAATGATAGAAGAAATTGAAATCTCAAAAATAATTCACTTGTATTAGGATTGTATCAAAAGTAATTTCCTTTTTACAGACTTTGAATTTTATATAATAGTATGGTCAGTGACATGCAGAGGTTTAGTAATACCCAGGATTAACTCCTTGATTGTATTCTCCTAAGACTCAAGTAGGGAATCCTACTCTGGTTTTGCTTATCCAAACACAGATCCACATTCACACCATCTTGTGGGACAGAAGAGTGCTTGTACAGCAAAGTTAACAGAGCTAGTTTAAAATTTCAAAAACTAAATTTTTATTTCACTCTTTGATTGAATGTGTATGGCAGTGAATGATGAACAATCTCCTTAAAGATGAAGAAGAGACTTGAAGCAACAGAAAAGTGGTTCTACAGAAAGATGCTGAGGATAACAATAAACAAACATGTGAGTAATGACAAAGTTTTAGAGAAAATTGAAATGAAAAGGAAATTTATACTTAACATCAAGAAGAGGCAGTTTGAATTTCTGTAAGACATAATGAGGAAGAAGGGCCTGGAGAATCTGATACTCAAAGGACAGATTGAAGGAAAAGAGGGACAGATGAAAGCAGCACATATCATACCTGAAGAGCTTGAGTAAATGGATGGTAGAACAGGGTTTTGGAAAAATAAAAAAGATAAATCTTATTAAGAGCTACAAGGGAAAGAAAAATGTGGAGGACCATGATCGCATATGTCCTGAGGGACATGGTGTATAAAAGAAGAATTCTGCTTTCTATGCTGATAACTTGTTTGTTATCCCAGAATGTCTAGTTTGAACTACTGTTCAACCCATAGAGAGGAACAGAAGAGATTTCCCAAGAATATTACAGCAAATTGAGTGCACCATACAAATTTGAACTTAGCTTCTGGAAACACAAATGAACTTAGCAAGACACCTTAAATAATGAACTCAAAGTGAGTCAGTGGAAGGCCATAAGAGTCAGTCTGCTGTCTGGCTTGCAATTGTCAAGTTTGCTGTCTTCAGTACAACTCAGTAAGGGCTCATCTGTCTACAGACAGAGACTTGGCTGAAAAGGATAGACAATGCAAATTCCCCAATCTTGTGGTTTTAGGGGCTGGATAAATTTTGACCTTTGGCCCAAGTGTACATGCTCATGTTCCCTGCACTAATTTTGACCTTGTGTCGCATCTCATCTCAGTGGGGAGACTGGATAAATACCAGTCTGTTGGAGTCAGATGAGGCATTGCACAAAAGGAAGGGATCGGTGCTTGCACCGAGGCCAGCGCAACCGAAGGTTACATGGGCTGTGGGGAATTTTTGTCCCTTGCCTGGGTGTACACGCTCGGGTCCTCACTTTAAAAAGACCTTGTGTCACATCTCATTCTGGTGGGGGAACGAGTAAACACCGTAATGAAACACTTTGTCCTAGAATTCTTGCAGCTTAAAGTAATGGATGGGATGAGATTTCTTAAATGCTTAATAAAATAGGTGAATGAAATAAATATATCCCATCCATCTCTATTTGAAACTACAAGGTAACATAATTGAAAAATATAAACATCGAAACTCATTCAGGTTAAAATATATTTGATTCATAAGCATTGAACTGAAGAAAGAAAATGTATAACTATCTCACTGCTTTGATGATTTTCTTTTATAATGTTCATGTTGTAACTGATGCTTTGGTTTCCTGTTTTTATAAGATCTTCTTATCTACTCTACAGTAATTAACTATTTTTTCATGGTATATGTGTATTGATATGCTTCAATAAATCAAAAAAATTAATCTTTTTTAAGTTGTGGTTACTAAAATGTCATGTACAAATAATATTCTTTCAAAAATAGTCAGAATATAAATAAAATCATTTGCTTATTCCTTTCTGTCATCTAAATAGGTTGAAAATGTACAAAAATATTAAATACATTAAAGGGATTATATAATGAAAATATTTTTGATCTTGCAGAATCTGAAAAGAGTCTTATGGAACATCAGAATCCTGTGAATTATGCTTATATAAATGCTAGTGTATGGAATGCTTTGAATTTGATGTGATGCAATTTAGAATTCTACTTGCAAGTGGCAATCTGTCATTGATGTTTTTTAGCTGCTGATTTCACTTCAGAGAATGTTAAGCAGACAGAATTCTGTTAATGAAGGCAAAATCATGTAGTGATCTGGCTTTATGATTAAATCGCTTCTGTTCTTCCATACATGTCACATAATTTGAAATGAAACATTTTATAATTCATTAACAAATTAGTATAAGAAAACTACAGAAAAAAAAAACACAACACTTGTCTTTTATACTTCAATACTTTGCTGTCCACTTAACATTTTAGTGAAGAATTAGAAAAATGTTTCATCTTCCTTCATGGACACATACCTCACCCTAAAAAAAAAGAATAAACAGAGCCATAAAATAGGGAGAAAAATATGAAATCTATTTCTCTCATTATAACATATTCATTTTTTTTTAGCTTTTTGCAAATAAAAATGGCTAGATGAAATGCAAATAGCAAGACTTACTCTGTTGAGCAAAGGTTGTTAAAAAGGGATGCTAATGAAGACTGAACAATTACCATTCATGAGAGAAAGAACATTTTGTATTATAAAATGGCACTTTCACACACACACACACACACACACATATATATATATATATATATATATATATATATATATATATATATATATATATATATATAATATACAGTGATGTGTAAAAGTAAGTGTACCCCTAAGATTTAAAATAATTTTCTCTTTTTCCCAGATAATCAACAAATCTTAAACTACAATTTTCAAAGATTTTTATCAAGCTGGAATAAAAAAAATATTAATTCAAAATTAAGATGTGCAAAAATAAGTGAACCCTTACATTTAATATTTGGTAACTGATCCTTTTCAAGGTTACAATGTCAACTTCTCTTTTACTATAATTTTTAAGAAGTTTATGGCAGTAGTAAGTGCCAATATTTAACCTTTCTTTTTGGCAAAATTCCTACAATATTACCTGGGTTTCTTGCATGCACTGCCTTCTTTCACTTGAATCACAGATTTTAAATTGAGTTTTGATCAAGACTTTGACTAGACCATTCCAAGACTGGAATTTGATAACAATTCCTTTTAAGGTTACAATGCTAACCAGGCTTTTTCTATAATTTTGTTTGTGTAAGTTTGTTATTCCATTTCTTAGAAATGTTGCCTCATCTGTAAACAAGGCTTAAAGTACAAACAATGTATTGGCACTTTGTGTAATCAACCATCAGCAAAAATAGTGACACTAGTTGACATGTGCCTGGTCACAATATGAATATGCTGGCATTGTTAAATGGAATACTTCTTGCTACTACACCCATTAAACATTGAAGACAGATGATCCACAAATGTATACAAATGGCAAATGTAACCTAGTCTACATGGTAACATGGTGCCATCTGCTGCAAAATGTCTTTAAAATTATTAACTAAAATCCAAAGGATTTGTGAACAAAGGTTTATGTGGACTTCTTTCCTTGTTTTGATGCAAGGAACCTACCCACAAAGTTTGTAAAAGTATTTTTGATAAACCTGTATAAATGTATGTATTATCTAAGCCCTGTTGACTTTGGCATTGAGCACATAGTTTATTTTGTATTTTTAACTTTTAGCTTATTTTAAGCATTAGCATACATTATTACTATTTATGTGTGTGTGTGTGCGTATAAATATATATGTGTGTGTGTGTGTGTGTGTTTATACATACATACATACACACACATATATATGTATACACACAGACATTTTTCATTCAGAAATCCAACAGATGTTATCATTTTAAATCTTATTTATTGACTAAAATAACATTTACAACTTTTAAATTGACTAAAATGCATATATATATATATATATGTATGTACATACACATACATACATATATATATATATATATATATATATATATATATATATATATATATATATATATATATATATATATATATACATACATATATATTTACTATAGTCAGCTATGTCTAGTAAAAAGCCACAGAAGTGATGTCCCCAATGAGAATCAGCCTCACTATATTCTTGGATTATTAATCAAAAGTGCTAGCTAAGCATTGCACCCCTTTCACCAATAATGTTAACAGAATTATCTCTCTTGTCAAAATGAAATTATTTACTTTTGTTATTCTTTGAAAATCCTTTATATATGCATATAAACAGGCATGCAACAAAAATGTATCTCATCACTTTTATCATTTATTAGATTCTGAGATGAATTGAAACTTACTTCTTTCCAAGACTCCATTTAAAATCAATGACACTGCATGTTTGTCTTGAATTGCATCGTTACCAGTAACCAAGTTCATTCAAAAATGATGTCAAAAAATTTAAAAGTAAAAATATTTTCCATTTTCCTTTTCTATACATGTTTGCTTTCCTCTTGCATTTTATTTCTTTAAGCCAATGTCACACAGCTCCTACCATGCAGCATTCAAATTATGAAGACAAGTTCTGATAAAGACATTATTCTAAGGAAGAAAACTGAAGAATACAAATTCATTTGATTCTTATCTAAGACTTTGTATGGGGTCTGGTAAGCAGACTATATTTGGCAAAAAAATCACTGCATTGAGGTGAATTGAAAGTCCAATCTTGGGCTTTGTATCTTTTCTTCTCCTTCTACCTGCATTCTTGTATTGACACTGGCTGTGTAATCATCAGAGTTTTCGTTTTTATGAGTCACCAACTCGTTTTAGCTTTTGGAAAATCAAGTGACTCTAAATACTGATTCAAGATCATCATTTACTTTGATTCAATGCTGAATAATAAAGAATCAAAGATTATTGTTCAAGATCCTGCAATCCTAAGCATGAAGATTGATTCTGAATTTATTATTTTATATCTATTTGATCCATGGACCACAGACAGATGTACAAATAATCAAGCCTTTTCAAGAAACTTTATTTTATTGAAGTTACAAATTTTAGTCAGGATTTCTCAATGGAGAAACATAAATCTTTTTTCTTTTCTATGTGCTGTCTCCTTTCAGTACATAGGTGATCATGGGTCTCCACAGCTTTCTTTTTTTGTTGCTAAAAGTAACTTTTGCTGCCAGTTCATCCATTCCCTCAAAATTGTTCAGTAGGTCACTTGATGTGTTCACTCAGAATATGGGGGGGGGCGGATCATGTCTCTCCACAACTTCTTATCTTTTGTTGCTTAAAGTAACTTTTACTCTTTTGTCTGTTCTGTCTCTCCATTTACTCAAACTTGCTGTTTCTTCCTTCTTGTCTGACCTCTGACTTTCAATATGCCCTGTGTTAAATACTTCAAGTCTTTTATCTTCTCCTCCTCCTCCTCCATCATCATCATCATCATCATCACCCTTCTTCTACTTCTTCTTCTTCTTCTTTGTATCAAGTGTTTTTACAACTTCCTGTCTATTATATTACACTATTTATATTTGAACTATTGTTCCCATCTTTGTTGCTTTTATCACAATGTAGCAGCAGCAGCCCACAAAGTTTGAAGGAGTATCTTCACCAAGACTAATAAATTTCACTCCCTCAAAACTATTTTTAATCCTTGATCTATCTAAATCGTTTTATGCAGCAGAGTGTTTAGATATTTCTGAACAGGTTTGGCATCATGCATGGCATCCATATGAAAGTCTCGATCTTACAAGGTATTTAAAATCATTACATGAGTTTTCCAGTTAATGTTTTGGTTTTGTGATGTTCGGTGAATGTTCAATTTTCTTATCTTCTATACTAAATTTCTTATAACTGATCCATAGACCAAGGTGTTTGAAGTGTTTACTATTTATTAATTCCATATCCTGAATTTTTAATGTTAAAATTAGCTGTTTCCTTAAAAGATAAAATTTAACATTCATTGACTGAACAGTTTGTATTATTGTAGGTTGAAATTTATTTTTTCTTAAAACAGTTCTTCAGGAAAACAGGTTTCTCATGTCCACTGTTTTTCTTGTATTGAGCAGGTTTTCCTTCCTAACGTTTTGTTTAAAATAGTGTGTAAAATTAACATGTTTATTATGTTCATATTTTCCCTTTTAGTTTCAGTGAGAGCCATTTTAGCTATTGCTGCTGTTGAACGTCCTCAAGTGATGTGGTTTCTGTTATTTGATACAGTTCTTTGTGTGCATATCTATAGCACCAATAAGCAATAATGATCCTTGCTAAGTTTCTGGCTGTTTCCTTCCCTTGCCTTCAATATGACCTGTAATTACTCAGGCCCAATTTCTTCATTCATTTCTTATTGGTGTGTCCCTTCAAAAGGTGCAAAATCATGGCTCTCCATATTTTTATTTTTTAAATAACTTTTAACTCTATCATTTCTCTTTGCTCCTATTTTGCATTCACACAAACTCATTAAGTAGATTTATCACTGTTTCTCCCATTTCTCTTACCTTTTACAGCACATAAAATCTCAATAATGTATAATAAACACGCTACATTTAACACTAAATAATTTGGAAGATATCTATTTTTTGAACCATGTTTGTACCAATCTTATATAGGATGCAGGATGACTATGCATTTCAGAATGTTTGTGTCAGTTTCCTTGTTCTTATTTTTCTTAATACTTCCTTATTTCTCACATCTTCAGTCCATGTTATTGTAGTATATTGCTGCTGGGCGAGGAATACATATTTATAAAAATATATCAATAACTTTATTGTTCAGATTGTGGCAAATGGGTAGATTGAAGGAGAATCACAGATGTTCCGATTGCACACACAGGAGTTGACAAAGGCAAACTCTTGGTGAACTTCAAGCCAGCCTCTCTGTCCAGATCAAGAATTGGACCAGTTTTATAAGCTTTGAACACTCACACAACTTCACGTGGCTATACCTTCTTCTGGTATGTCACCTTCACGACTTTGTGTAGCCACACCACTTCCGGCATGCGCTCACACAAGCATGCATTTCCTTCTGCTCAGGACACCTGTGCATCCTGTTTATTTTAGCCACTGGACACATTTCCTATTTATATCTATCATCAGTTCTGATTTCTGCTCACACTCTGATGCAGTAGAAGTAAGGTCAAAAGTCTTTCCTCAACTGACATCCAACATTATTCTCTGCATTCAACAGTAAAACTACATCACTGTCATTTCTAGTTTCTATTATTTCTAAAACTTCCTTATTGCTCACATGTTATATCAATGGTATTCTTAGAATTCATTGCTTCAAGTCTCTTTTTCATTGCATAGATTGCCCAATATTCACTGACATATAAGAGATTAGATATTAAATAGCAGCTGAACATGCTTTGTTTGTAAATAACATTTTCCTTGCTCTGAATATTTTGCTTAGTTTCTGGAAGACAATTTTCACTATTTCTATATGCCAGATGAAAATTATTGCAAGATACTCCACAATTATAGTTTGTAAATTTCAAATATTGTTCACATAGTGTTTTGTTGTTTTTAGCAGTTGGTCTATCAATGGTCTAATATGAAATAACTACACTGATTCAATATCTATGCTGTTTATACAATGGAATATGGTGGCACCATCAAAATGACCAGAGTCTTACAAATGATCTCTTCTATGACCTAACTTTGAAAGCTCAGTGAAAAAAAAAACTGGCTGGTCATGACCATTGACTCAAAAAAACACCCAAATAAAACTAGTGATGTTCCATCATTGCCGAACTATTTACAAATTTTATATTATCAAGATGAACAAGCGTTCTTTCAGGGAGGCTCAGTGATAGGAGCACCTATTGAGATTTAAGCATAACCCTGACCTCAAGTGGAACTTGTACATACAATCAATCCCCAAAGATGCTTGAAAAATTCTCAGTTCCTTGTAAGTAAGTACCTGAGTCTTTTTGCTATCCTCTATCATTACATGAGCTAGATCAGGCCAAAAAATGGAATACTGCTTCTATATATGTGTAGGATCTGACCAGTCTTCATCTCGATTTTGATGGAGTCCAAAGGCTTCTACATGTCCTTATGGGTGATAAATTATTTTTCCATCCTACAAACCATTTCCCACAAAGGAAATGTAACAAGCATCTTGCTCCTCTTTTGCTATTTCCATGGAAAGCGTTAATATGAACTATATCCCTTAGCTCCACCTGTTCTAAACTTCACGGCTAAAATCTGCCATAGCACACACATTGTAGTGAACCACCTTTATTTCATTCATATTCCATTGATGAGATGTAAGTTCCCCTCAGACAGCTTCTTCCCATGTGATACTTTATGGAACCAACTCCTATGAGGGTGCTTCCCCGATCACTACACTGTTAACCTATTCAAGTCTAGGGTTAAGTATTATCTTCACCAAATATCCCTGACTTAGGGCCATATCATATTAAAACACTAGTTCTCATGCAATTGCTGAAGTTAAGCAACATCAAGCCTAATCAGCACCTAGATGGGTGACTGCTTGGGAATACCAGGTACTGTAAACTTGGATGTGCAGATGGTGTAATAGATACTAACTCAGAATTTTTAATCAGTGAGTCAAGTTCCAATTCCAATTGGGTCTGTTATATTCATATGTTCAAATACATTTGGGAAACGTATGAATTCACATCTTCTCCCCCAGCCATTGGCTAATTAGTATGACTTGTATCACTAAAACATTATTATTTCAGAAAAAAAAATGTGTACAAATATTTACATTTTGGCATTATTTAACCACTAGAAGTTGATATGCCGCTAAACAAAAATGACTAACCATATCTCCCCATAAACTGTACTGCTTATTTTTTACTCTGTAATCCTCTTCTTTGGGTGGCTCTTGAGTCTTGTACAGGGTGAACATTATTGTAAGATTGAGCTGATTCAGAACATTCTTTATTAAATGTCTATCTGAATGTATCATTTTTATTTTTTTCATGATTTCACTTCAAAACAAGTGAAAGAAAATAAGAAGAGTTTTGAAAAGAAACAAGGAATCAAATCCTAAATAGGGAAGAGATAAACCTCTATGCTTGTTCAAAAGACCGGGAATGAGTGTGAAATATTTGTTAATAAAGTTTCAGAGTGTAGGTGTAGATATTAAAAGAAACAATGGTATAATGTGCAGTGACATCATCTGCAAAAATAATCTGGTAGAGCAGTTGCGATACAGATTGAATCAAGTTTCTGTGTTAGGTTTTTCCACTTTCTCTTCTAATTCTGATATTTCAAGCCAAACATGGTAGTGACTCTGGAGACTTTTTTGTTTGTTTACTGGCCTGTTATGTCTTGGTAAATGCCAAGTGACAAGATAAAAACAAGTTCAATTAGGAGAACTGCCTTGTCCTCCAGAGTCACTTCTCCCATATTAGTTGGATAATTGAAAATATTACAAAATTTCTTTGACAACCACATTTGAATATCAGACTTATCATTCCTTTGCTCTGTTTACTTAACTGTCAGTGAAGTTTTAATTTTCCTTCACTAGAGATGAAGTTCATTCCCTGTAACATTTTTATCTAGGTATCTGGGTATGAACAGACAGAGAAATATTGTACAAATAAAGCAATAATAATAACATATGAATTTTAATTTAATTCTGACAAACTTATTTTAAGCAACTAAAAAATAATTATTTTTTTTAACAAATTTTAAATGACCCAGTGGATAAAAGTGTTGGTTGAAATAATTTAGTGACTTGATCCAAAGAGTTCTGAGTTCAATCCCTGGTTACAGCAGACATGAACAAAAATATGAAGAGTTGAGTTGCAAAAGGGAATTAACTGAAACTGAGATATCCGGAAAAAGCATGGCATGCGGAACTAGAACAGTCTACTCACATGAGCTAAATAAATTGGTTTGAAATTCCAGCATATATAACCTGAAGAATGCTGCAGTGTACAGTGGCTGAAACAATGTCAATGTGATAATAACGATAATGTAATAATGTGTTTTTCTTCATGCATTAAACACTTTGTAACCAAAAGAGTTTTTAAATAACAAAATCCATATCACTTGAAGAATTCCAAAAACAACTACAATAAAACCAAATAGCACATGTAATTTGAAGAGAAAATAATGCAATAGTCAACATGTTAACTTTCCACACAACTTTAAACAAACGGTTTTTGAAGGAAACTTCCATCAGTATTAGAAAGAAAAACTGTTTTAAGAAAGAGATTTTATAAATTTCAACTTTTTGTTTAATGGATTCCAAAATAAGAAAATAGCTAATCTCACCATAACCATTTCACTATTATTAAGAGAAATGTTCACCAGAAGGGGCTTTAGCTATTCTTGAATTAATATTCAACAGTTACCAAAAATTTACCTTATTATTATCATTATTATTGTTCATGCATTCACTATTTCTAAAGCAAAAAAGGTTATGAAGAAAACCCCCATCAATACTGGCAAGAGTTACAGAAAAAGTGGACTTGAAAAACCTATTTTCCTGAAAAAGATTTTATAAATTTCAGCCAACATTAATACTGTCTTGTCAATAAATGTTGAATATTCCTTGTATGGATATGACTGCTGACATTTTTGCTACTTCATTCTTTAATAAAAGGAGGGATTACCTGACCTTGGTGGAAGTTAGACCTTAGCAGACAAAGGTCATATTGATCAACCATTACTGGATTACCTAATGCTGAATTTTGTATGGGGCACCCATACAAAATTACTCAGCAGTAAAAAATAACCAATTTTCTATGTCAAGGATCCTCTTTTTTACTTTGGTATCACTGATCACCTTGTCAATTTCTTCAACACGTTTATGATATTATTTTTAAGCAAAAGATTTTATCAGTTTCTATGAGAACTTATAAATTTTAATTCTGATAAATTTATTCATGCAGCTGAAAGATAGCAGTATTTGTTTTATTCTGTTTCTTTTTGAATGTACACTGCAACAAAACAGTTTTTAAATAACAAAAACTATAGCAATATGTAAGCGTTGTGAAAGCAAAGGAAGTATTTGTCGCAGATTACTTCCACAACACAAAGAAAAATCACTGTAAATACAGACTCGACTATCGGGGGCAGAAAGAAATGCTGAAAACTCGATTTGCCGGTACTATCTCAAATCCCAATGTGTGTAACCACTCAGAAAAATAACTCACTCTCTAACAAACGCCGTAGCCAAAAATGCCTGAATTTTCCGCTCTCGAATTAAGAACACCAACTGCTTTTATCAGCAGAACCTATTTTTTCATTCGTCGACAGCTGGGATAGGATGTTCAGTAATTTGCATATCAAAAACTTTTATAGCGACTCCTGCGACGGACTTGTTTTTAAATCAAATATTCCATTTTCAGCATGTTATGCGGAATATGTGCCCTTTTGTTTGGTAAGTAATTTTCTTTTTTGCCACATTTTCCATTGTAGAATACATTTGACGCACTGTCGCTTGGTTTGACAAGGTAAGTCGCCGTTTTCTTTGCTAGACAATAGAAAAAAGTGATAACAGTTATGGAAATAGTGATAACAGTTACTGAACTTGAAAAGTCTATTTTCCTGGGAAACTATTTTCAGTGAAATACTTTTATACAGAAGTGTGACACATTTGCACCTTGAGCTAAATTTTCCCACTGACAGAAAAGTGGAATGATTATATTGAATTAATTACTAGGTCAGCTGCTAGACAAGTCAATTTTATTATGCTAGACAATTTCCCTCCCCAGAATCTATCTTACACATTAATAAGTCTACCACTCATCCATGCATTCAATATTGCTGCCACATCTGGTTTGCCACTTCTGTTATCTATCTAGAGATTCTTGATAAAATCCAAAGAGTAATCTGCAATGTTATAGGTTCTAACTTTGCAACTCGGTTTCAGTTAATTTCACACTGCAGTAATATAGCTTCCCTGTGTATTTTCTATACATACTTTCATAGTAATTGTTCTGATGAACTTTCTTCCTTGGTACCTTGAATTTATGAATTTAAGTGTAGTACCATTTTCCAGTTGAAATTTCAAGTTATAACTGTAAGTTCCATGCTAACAGTTTCTTCTCTCACACTTCTTGTTTGTTGAACACTTTTTGACTTCTTGCATTCCAGTCAACTTTGATCTTCAAAATTTTAAACACAACATAAATTGTCATTTTTTGTCTGCTTTAATCATCTTCTTTTGTTGCCTTCTCTCCTTAATAATGTTTTTTCTCAGACTCTTTCACTCTTAGTAACCTCCTTGTATCTTAGTGGCTTTATTGCCTTGCTTGGGGTGAAATGATTTTTAACCAATAGAAATTGTTTATTCAATGACTGCTGAATGTTTTCTGCATGGAAATGGCTACTTTTATCATTACCATTTTGACAAATGAATCATAAAAGACAATAAAATCATATGAAATTGTCAGTGAATTAAGTCCCTCATTGAAATTTTGGTTATTTCAATTTTTTTATCTTAGTTTCTGCAAGAAGTTCTTGTAACCATTACATTATTTTAATTGTGCATCATCATTTTTGTATATTGCCATCAGTATTTTGAGGGAGATTTCTACAGAAAATAATCTCATTTCCAAGAATATGTTGCTCTTGTCCCTTTATCTGTATCCATTTTTTTTTTTACATGTCTCATGACTATTTCTATATTATTTAAGACAAGATTTTGTAGCCATTGTATTTTGTTTTTAAAGGGCCTGTTGTGTTAGTGCTTTGAAATATCAGACATTTACAAGGGTGATATGTGATCCCCACCCAATATTAGTCACTCCTGAAACTGCTCTTCTTGAACATATAAAGCCTGAGGCATTTCAATGGACCCACTGAATTAGCCTGGTGCTCATACTTCCTATCACTTGGTAGTAGAACATCTGATTTATAGTTTGTTCTTTTTTTTTTGCATATTCTATTGATTTCTGTCTGTTGATTATGTGATTTGAATATGTATGCTTATTCTTCAAACTTTCTAATTCTCCAGTGTTGATCTCTACAAAAAAACATAAATAAATAAAAATAGGCAAATTAATTGGAATGGAAAAATACAATGTCTGCTAACCCTCTTAGGGATGCCATTTATAACATCAGTTTCACTACCTTTTGTATTACCACGCAGATCTCTTGAATTTGTTTTCTTCAATTGTTCCAAGAAACACGACCCAAGAGATTCCTTTCCCAAAGAATTTCTAATACCTCAGTGTATGGATCTATTATAACAAATTTAGTATAAGAGATAAGGAAATTGAATATTATATTATAGATAGTTTTTCCCAACATTGCAAATGACAACAAAATGAAAACATTAACCTGAAAATTTGAGTCATGTTCTTAAATAGCCTAGTCAGATCTAGACATTTATATGAGTATTATACCTAATGACAAACCCAGTCAGAAACTGTCTGTTGTATACAACTGCTTTCGAAGATTAATAGTTAAAAATGACTTTGAATGAATTAAACCTGTTGATCTTGTGGAAGACCATGCTTTTTCAAATCACAAACAAAGATCTGTACCAAATAACAGAAACATATCATTTTGTGAATTGCAAAAGCAGCAATAACTAAATTGTATCTTTAAGAGAAAATAATTATATACGATGTTGACATTCCATACTACTTCAAATAAAAATTTAGGAAGGAATCCCACATCAATGCTGGAAAGTGCAATAGCAGCTACTGGACGTGAGATAACTATTTTTCGGAAAAAGTGGTTAGTGCACAAAAGCACTGCTACCCTGCCAATATCTGGGAGACCGAGCAAACTTACCAGAAGAGTAAAATAAAAACTGGTCCAGGAGGCAACTCCAACCCTAGTGCAACACTGGAAGAGTTGAAAGCTTCAGTTTCCGGTACTGGGACAGATAACCATGCATCTAAAATTTCCAGAGTATTGCACCGGTCTGGCCTGCAAGGGAGGGTAGCTAGAAAAAAGACCCTTCTGAAGCCTATGCACAAGCAAGCTAGACTAAACTTGCCAAATGTCACATCAATGATTCCATGACCATGTGGTGAAAGATTTTGTGTTCAGATGAGACCAAAGTTGAGTTATTTGGCAAAAATATGAAACGCTATGTTTGGCAGAAAAAAAGGCACTGATCACCAACCTCATTACACCATCCCCACTGTAAAGCATGGTGGTGGCTCGATCATACTTTGGGGGCTGTTTTTCAGCTGCAGGGCCTGGAGAGCTGGTAAACATCCAAGGTGTTATGGACAGTGTCAAGTAACAAGAAATATTGGAGGCAAACCTGCTGAAGTCTGCTACAGCTCTGCGCTTGTGTCACAATTTCAAATTTCAACAAGATAATGACCCCATGCAAATGTCAAAAAGCACTAATTCTTGGTTTGCTAGCAAGAAAATCACAGTTTTGGATTGGCCCAGCCAGTCTCCAGACCTCAATCCTATAGAAAATGTATGGCAAGATCAAAAGCTGGCTGTGCACTGATGTTCCCCATCCAATCTGACACAGCTTGAGAAGTTCTGCCATGAAGAATGGCAAAAACTGTCAGCAGACTACTGCAGCAAGCTCGCGGAAGGCTACCTAAGGTGTCTGCAGGCTGTAATTGATGCAGCAAGATCATCCACAAAGTATTAGCTGAAGATATTCCAAAGGAGGTGTAGATTTTTGCAAAGATATTTTTCAATATAATCTTTGTTTAAGAATCAGTTTTAAATTTTTCAAGTGTATTTTGTGTATTAAATAAAAGTGTGATAGACCTGCTTATTAAAACAAATTATTGAAGTTTAGAATATTAATTGTTCCTATGAAAATAAACAAAATACATCCAGTTTTCAAGGGGGTGTAGACTTTTGCAAGCCATTGTACTTCCTGTTCTGGCATCCATTTATATAATCTTATTAAGTAAGATAATTTAATTATTTACATGAAGATTTATCATTGATGATAACATTAATTTAATACAATTAATGAATAGAAATTTTCATTATTTAATTTTTTTAGTTGAAGAATCATCATTAATAAATGACTTGCTATTCAAATCATCGCACTGTTTTGGTTTGTATATTCATAAGGTTTTGGCTATTCTTGAAGAATTAGTCTGTTGATGCTTGCCTCTCTCTGTAGTTGGAGAACTGCTTTTCACTCCATGATTAACTACCTTGACATGGTGGAGTGGCTTGCTTGCTCCTATGACTGAGTTATCTTGGCCAGTGTTTATCTCCTGGCAGGCCCAACCTAGCCAGACAGGTCAATGAGTAGGAGCCAGAAAAAAACTATAGTTACTTAGAGGAGCAAAGCTCAATGAGAGATGCATTGATGAAATATCCAACTAATCTGAAAGTTTCTGTATGGAAGAATAATTTCAAGACTGAATAATAAATTAGTGAAAGCATTTCGGAAACTTATTTAATTATGTTAAAGAAGAGAAATTCTCATATCATAGGTTTCTAAATAATAAAGAGATTTGACAAAAGTCCTGTTGGTAATCATAAAATGATATGAAAATTTTATTGAATTTTTATATGACAAAAGGGAACACCATTAATGAGATAATTAGACGAACAATATAATAAGTAATATTAATGGTGAAATAATTGTTATGTTAATAATAATGGTGAAAGTTGAGATGTCCATAAAAGAAACATTCACCATTCATTGACTGAACAGTTAGTGTTAGTGTCGGTTGAAATTTACACAATCTTTTTCTGATAAAAAGTTTCTCAGAAAATTAATCTTGACAGCTTCACTAAGTCTTTTAAGTCCTAAGGGGAGATTCCTTCCAAACCTTTTGTTTGATGTAGTGTGGAAAGTTAACATCTTGATTATATCAACAGTGTTCATCACAGAATATGAAATATTCCTCATAGAATATTGATATCATGATAAGAATAACATTAATGGTGTTCATCACAGAATGTAACCAAAAGAGAAGTAAAAGTATTTTTAATGTGGGGAAAGGAGAAGAGAAAAAATGCGAAAGGCAAGATTCTTAGTCTGATGTCAAGTTGGAAAGAAATTTATTTTTATTAAATGGCATAAAAAATACAAGTTTGTAAAAAAATTTTCCTTTTTGCACCTTACAATTAATCAAGATAACAAATTGTAAAATATTTTAGGCTCATAAAGGTAAAAATAAAAATAGATTCTGTTATAGACAAGCGTATGGTTGCAAGAAAGAAATACGATAACAGCAGAAATAGATTTACGTGATTTATTTCAATAGGAACATGTGGGTTTGGGACAGCTACCTTGTGGTATAGTTCATAAGCTGGCTGCCGATCTGGGTTGATCTCTCATAGTAGTTCTCACTGGTTGGCGTGGCGCTCCTCCTGTTGACTGCTGCTGACTGCCCAGTGTGACCCATTTTATGGCGTTTTTTATGGCTTAACAGGCTCGAAAAATGACGCAAGTATAATTAGGAGGGAAGCATTTTTATTGGTCGAAAAATAGAAACACTTTAAAATATTATTTTATTTTTCAACTCATGCGTCGGGCATATGTGCAAATGATGATAATGGTCATTTTGTGACGGGGCTTTGTCCTGTTCACATCCGGCTCTCACTCTTGAGTATGTTAGTTTATTTGCCTGCAAATCAGCCGAGATATGTCTTATTTTATTTTATAACAATTCTTTTTTTTAAATATTAACTTATTTTATACGTTCATACTCCAAAATCTTTGAGAAGAACAATGTGGATTTGTTTAAGACACTGGAACATGTAATGAAACATTTTTCCTCAGAATTGTACAATGAGCAATACAAATGCCAAAAGCATGTGTAACTGTATTTTATAGATAATACAAAAGCATATGATAAAGTACATCACAAGTAACAGTTGGAATTGATAGACATATTTAAAAAGTATATTAAAATAACCCAGAACCTATACTTGCAGCAAACCATGTGCATACAGGTAGAAAATGAATTTGGTAAATATACTAAAATAAAAAGGTGATGTGTCTTCTTACTGGACTTATTCAAGTTATACAGTGAGGTGATTTTGAGAGAATTAGAAGTCCTACCAGGATTCATTATTGGCAGCCACAATCTTAACAAGATTAGATATGTAAATAACACATTATTGATAGCAGACAGAGAAAGGAATCTACAAGAATTCTGACAGAAGATAGTAAAGGAAAGTGAGAAGAAAGAGATAAAGCTTGATTGTTAGCAAATGGATTAGTCCCATATGCAAATTGCAAATTGGAGATAGCAAACTCAAAACATAACAATTTAAATACCTGGGATGTCTTTTAGCAGAGGATGAAAAGTGTGATACCAAAATCCGGAGGTACATTGGCATAGCAAATAATGTCTTTAAAGAGCTAAGGAAAGCATTAAAAAAGAAGAAAAATTACATCAGAAACAAAGAAAAGAGTACTGAACTGTTACATAATATGAGTCCTGATATATGGCAGTGAATGCTGGACAAGATCCTCACAGATGAAGAAGTGACTTGAAGCAACAGGAATGTGGTTCTACAGAAGGATGCTGAGAATACAATTAACCAAAAATGTGAACAGCAACAAAATATTAGAGAAAATTGAAACAAAAAGGATATTTATACATAATATCAGAAAGAAACAATGAGGAATGAGGGCTTGAAAATTTGAGACTCACAGGACATATTGAAGGTAAGAGTGAGAGAGAAAAACGATGCATAACCTACCTAGCAAACTTGAGTAACTGGATGGCTGAACATGTTTTAGGTACAATAAAAAAACAAAAAAATTTATGTGTTATGAAGGACAGGAAATTGTGGAGAGCCATGATTACAAATGTCCTGAAAGTACATGCCACATAGAGAAAGAATAAGAGATGAGTGGTAAGAACAAATTAGTTAAAAATCAAGATAATAGTAAATCAAATAAAACTGTAAATTGAGTGATAAATGAAGTATTGTTTCATGATTCTTTGTCAAACACTAACAATCATAATGTTTTAAAGTCTTTTTTTAATGTCATATCCCTTCAGTACATAGGTAATCATGACTCTCCACACATTCCATTTTTGTTATGTTGGAATTGTCATGCATTTGTAGGAAAGATTACTGAAGTGGTTATCCATTGCCTTCTTCAGTTTTTAATTTAAGGTCAGGAGTGACAGAGAAAACAGCATAATCTACCAAGCAATCTTGAGTAAATGAATGGCAGAGCAAGGTTTAGTAGCAGCATGGCGCGGCGTTGCCCGTGCTTGATTAAAAAATCGTACGACTCATATAGCAATCGCTATCATTTGACTTAAAATATTTTCCCTTCCTTGCCTTTAAAGGAGTGCCCTTTGCCGTGCTGATGTTGCTACATGCCTTACTTCTTGCCTATCTCACACTGCAAATTTTTCTAAGCTCTGTACTAAACATTAAATCTGTTACAAAAAAAGAACTAAACAAAATGAACACAAAATGATCAGCTTTAAAAAAAGGACTCATAACTGGAAAAACAAAATGAAAAAGAATGTTAACAAAAAATACTTTTGCACACCCAACCCAGTTCATCAGAATCAATGTTGAGTTTAAGCTTGGGAATGAGCCAATTGGAGTAAAGTGCCATGCAGATTTAAATTTTTCCCACTTGTGACAAATGCAGCTATCAATTTTTTTGCATGCAAGCATGCGAGTTAACATTCATGTCAGTCAGCTGTTGGCTCTCATGCTGGCCAATAGAATCTTCCTACCTATTCGTGGCAGCTAGCTATTGACACTCACTCTGGCCAGTAGAAAATGGCAGCAAACTACATGAAAACTGCTGTAGAAGTATGAAAATATCCATTATTTCCACCATAGATGGGAGTTGGGAAATGCAAAGTCAGTCTTGGTCTTCTTGCTAACTTGGAGCATGTGCATGTAAATTTTGGTGCAAATCCGTCGAAAATTGCGGCCATGCATTTGTTACACACACACACACACATCCTGCCTTTTATAGATACAGATAACAAAATGACAAAATTTATTAAGAGCTACAAAGGACAGGAAATTGTGGAGAGCCATGATTCCCAATATCCTGAATAGACAACACACATGGAACAATAATAATAATAATAATAATAAAAACAATTTTTAAGCACTGAGGAGATAAATTCTCCTACTTGGAGATAAATTTTATTAATAAGAATACATCAATAAAGCTATTACCAATTTGTATAAGGGTCTACTGACTGTGAATTCCATTTTCAAAGGAACTCTGATATATATATATATATATATATATATATATATATATAAACAAAATATCCATCCATCATTATTGATTTGGACACCTGCATGAAAAGCTTTTTATATAAAGCCTGTGGTATATCGTTGGCAATCAATTTTTTTCACACCATACACAATCAGGTTCTCACATGCCACTAACTATTAACAAAAGAGAAAAGAAAAGCTCCCAGCCCATCACCCGCTGAGAAAAAAAACAACCGTAAAATGTTTCAGAAGTAACCAATGAAAATACTTAAAATAATCCTGGCAAAAGTAGTTCTGTCATTCAACATTGATAGCTCAATATCTGTTACAGATGCTTCACAAAAATCACAGACACATGTAAATGCAGTCATTCCAACATCTGCACATGAACATGCACATATGTGCACAAGTATACAAAAACATAAGCTTACACATCTAGGCCCATATAGATGCATACATATACACACATATATAAACTGTATATACATACACACATATATAAACTGTATATACATATATGTAAATATAAACTTAGAGCCATTGATAGCTGTGCTAGCACTGACTCCCAAGTCATCGTGACCGAGGGTTTGAGTGTGCTGGGGTTGTTCAGATTGTTGACCATTCTAGATAACGTTCTCACCCAGAAACTGTAACTAAGGTCTGCTTAGCAAAGTTGCAGTATAAACAACAGGTGGGCTCTGTGGGTGTTGAATAAACACAAATGTGCCTGAGTGAGAGTCTGCAATAGGGAATGGCTTGCTGCCCTAGTAAACGGGTATCCTTGAATACGAGCAGCTAGCTATTATATATATATATATATATATATATATATATATATATATATATATATAATTGGTATATACGGAATGAATTCCAATAACCAACAATTACTATTCTTAAAAGAGTGCTCAATACAAAGTAGAGCAGATATAATTATTATTTATAAAAAAATTATAACATAAATATGTTATAAAATCACTAGAAAAATAGCCATTTTGTTTCAACACCCTCGGTGTCTTATCAAGTGATGATGTTGAAGATAAAATAAATGGTTTTAAAAGTTTCAGATTAATTAACGATCCTACACTGGGGAAACATTGTTACAAAAGCTAGAATAACCATTCAAAAAACCAAGTATAGAAAGATTCAAAAAAGCTTGACAACGGAATCATGTTATAATAGCTATTCAGATCTTTAAAATACGGGTAATATTAAAAATAATTTATACTAACCAATAATTATAAAATTATATGATAAAATTTAATATTAAAATTAACAACTGGCAATTTTAAAATACAAATTTAATCACTATTAAGTTTAAAAACTAAAAAATTATTGAGAACAGAAAAAATACATATGTTATTCAATTTATTTCTTCGTTGAAATTACGTTCGACAAGACGCTACAATATATCCGGTCATTTGACAATACATGTATATATATTTTTTATTCTAAAGTGTGTGAATGTGGTCTTAAACTCATGCACAAAACAACAAAAACACAATCAGATTATAATACATAAGCACCCAGACATATTTAGATATATATATATACACACAAAAAAAAAGCGACGAGACAGGAACATCTCTACAACCCTTTATGAAAAAAGGAAACGGGAAAACCAACACACACAATTAAATGTGAATGCACTCTACATACACATAGACACCGATAAATACATGTACACACATCCACAGACAATGGCCTAGACAATCAGATACCACAATAAACAAATATTTAAGACTTAAAGTATTATTAAATAAATGCTAAGCACTTATTAAATTATAACTTAAGGGAGCAAATATACAGAGATAAAAATGGTTAAAAATAATATTATTTAATATATTAAAATGAAAATTCCCAAACCACAAATATCAATAAAAATATATTTTAATCATATAAGTTGATAATAGTTTCATTATATATCAGGCGAAGAAAAACAGGATAAAGAAACCCACAGAAATAAGTGTACAGTCATACGCATATACATATATACACATGCGGCAGCAAACACAAATTATCACACATAAACATACACACATACATACATATACATACAGAAATACATACATATAAATATATAAGCATAAACATATACACACATATACATATTTATGATAACAAGTACACATACACACACACATATACATATAAACATAAATACACACATATATACACACATTTTTATGTGCACAAACTCACATATATAAATATATGCCCCAATATAAATACATGCACCAATACATATATGAACATATATACACACATAGACTAACTACTGTGGCAGTAATGACATACCAAAGTTTCCATACCTACACATACACACAAACAAACTCATACATAATAGGTTTCAGCACACACATATACATCCACAAACATATATCTACACACATACATATCTACAAATAAGCATATATATAAATATATCTATCTATAATAACAAGTACCAATATATACATGCATACATATAAATACAACAACATTCAAACAAATACATATATAAACGTACTTACATATACATACATAAATATACATTCAAATACCAGCACACATCAATATACATATACCCTAACATACAAATATATAAACACATTCATACAAACAGAAATATACTTAAATATAAATATACATACACAATAAAATAGGACACATACAGATATATACATATATACACACACACATATATATATATACACATACATACACACATACACACATACATATATATACAAATATACCGTGGCACAAAGCCGAAATTAGGGGGCACCCAGTGAGGAACGAACTCACTACTCAGTCGCATTTCGCAATTGATCTAGCGAACCAAGCTTGCCAACCATTATACCGCCTCGAGGTGTATATATATATATATATATATATATATATATATACACACATACGCACAAACATACATATATACACACACACACACATACACATATACATCAACAATTTTTTAACCTTTTCTCTTCTTATCTACCATACCCTCCCACATTATATATATATATATACACACACACACACACATATATACATATACACACACACAGACACACATATATATATCTATATATATATATATATATATATATATATATATATATATATATATATATATATATATAAACACATATAATACTTATATTCAAACCTACACATTCCTCAGTGCAAACATGCAAACCTACACATAAATAAATATATACACATATACACCAACACTAATAACACTATGTAGGTAAACAATACACATTTATATCGTCAGTATGACCATCATGTAATAAAAATACTAATCTATTAAAATTACAGCGACATATCATTATCATTTAAAGTATACGACCCCTACACTAAGTTAAATTTATAACGGTGTTTACAATTAACTGTAAGTTCATATCTTTGATATGTATTTCTGTATGTATATGTATGTATGTGTGTATGTTTATGTGTGATAATTTGTGTTTGCTGCCGCGTGTGTATATATGTATATGCGTATGACTGTACACTTATTTCTGTGGGTTTCTTTTAAGTGTTGTAGAGATGTTCCTGTCTCGTCGCTTTTTTTTTGTGTGTATATATATATATCTAAATATGTCTGGGTGCTTATGTATTATAATCTGATTGTGTTTTTGTTGTTTTGTGCATGAGTTTAAGACCACATTCACACACTTTAGAATAAAAAATATATACATGTATTGTCAAATGACCGGATATATTGTAGCGTCTTGTCGAACGTAATTTCAACGAAGAAATAAATTGAATAACATATGTATTTTTTCTGTTCTCAATAATTTTTTAGTTTTTAAACTTAATAGTGATTAAATTTGTATTTTAAAATTGCCAGTTGTTAATTTTAATATTAAATTTTATCATATAATTTTATAATTATTGGTTAGTATAAATTATTTTTAATATTACCCGTATTTTAAAGATCTGAATAGCTATTATAACATGATTCCGTTGTCAAGCTTTTGAATCTTTCTATACTTGGTTTTTGATTGGTTATTCTAGCTTTTGTAACAATGTTTCCCCCTAGTGTAGGATCGTTAATTAATCTGAAACTTTTAAAACCATTTATTTTATCTTCAACATCATCACTTGATAAGACACCGAGGGTGTTGAAACGAAATGGCTATTTTTGTAGTGATTTTTTAACATACTTATGTTATAATTTTTTTATAAATAATAATTATATATATATATATTATAAATTAATTGATTTAAAATATGATTTTTTTCCGCTACACAGTTCTAACCATGCTTCAAAAATGGAAGCTAAAAGCTACGAATTTAATTTTGTAATTAAATTAAAGACATTAGTTCCATTTCTTCCTCAAGCGAATTTTGGACTCCAAAAATCCATATTTTAAATCAATTAATTTATAATATTAATGCTCTGGTTATATCAACGGCTTCCCATACTTTTACAATTCACTCTCGTGTGGTCATGTGTGACGTCATGAGGTGTGGTGCGATTTTCAGTTCTAACGTCTTATATGCACGTGTTTATCATTGCTTAGAAATCATCTATGTAAACAATCACAGACTATCATCACTGTCACGTCCGTATATTGCTTAATATGTTGTAATTGACATCTTTGATAATGGCTTATGTAAGCTGAAAACTTAGATTGTATTAAAAAAATATGGATCAATATTGTGAATTTCTTTCTTCGTTCAATGATAATGTTATTAAACTTATTAGACGTTACGAAAAAAAATTACATAAAATAAATAGACAACACTTGTCTATATTATTTAATGAAATGTGCATGAATATATATGTGTGTGTGTGTGTGTGTAAACGAAACCACTGATCAGGCAAGGAAAGCATTCACAGCCAAACAAGTTTCATTTACCCTATTTAAGAAATAAGAAGGACACAAGTTCAAACCCTGCTTGAAGTTACATGTTTATTATTAAGACTTTTGAATGCATAAATTGGCAGACATAAATTTAGAATGTTTAAGTAAAACAGGAATGTCTATCCAAACAATTGTGTCCACTAAACCTAACGTTAAAAAAGTAATGATATAAACTCAGGTTATGAATAAAATGTCTTAATTCCTCAGTAATGCCTTAATTCCTCAGTAATATATATATATATATATATATATATATATATATATATATATATATATATATGATATGACAAAATATAGTTTTAATGCTTGGTGTCAGGGATAGAATGTATGTAAATATAAAATTGGACATTGAGGTCAACCACCAGCCACTGGGTGTTGACCTCAATGTCAATTTATATATATATATATATATATATATATATATATATGTGAAAATATATAGAAAATAGGAAGGAACTGGTTAGGTAAATAATCCAAAGTCCCTTAGTATTTTAGTTATTATTTTTAAAAAATAGTGCTCGATACAAAAGTAGAGCATAAATATAATTATTCATTTAAAAATATGATTCCAAATCGCTACATAAGAGGTCTCATGTTTCAAAACAAGAGCCGAAAACTTCAATATAATCCTTTAAATTAAATTGAGTTGAAAGTAAAATGGGCTCCGTTTATGAAGTCGTCAAAAAACAAACGTTACAAAAGTTTTTCTTTTTTTATATGCACAATTCCCTTTCATAATAAAATAAAATAAAATAAATAAATAAATCTCCATAGACAAGCAAACTAGACGATGGCCAATACATCTTCCGTTTCATTTTTACACCCCACCTTTCCCCGACTTGACACCTTGAAAGTATCTCTATACCGCTACTTATTATAAACACCCTACACTCACCTACCCAATTTAGACAATTCACCATAGCTGTTACCATGGGGATTTTGATTTCAATTTTAAAACGAGTAAATTTCAGATATACGTTATTCCAACAAAAATTTCGCTTGAAGATGGAACGGAGCCCATTTTACTTTCAACTCAGTTTAATTTAAAGGATTATATTGAAGTTTTCGGCTCTTGTTTTGAAACATGAGACCTCTTATGTAGCGATTTGGAATCATATTTTTTTAAATAAATAATATATATATATATATATATATATATATATACACACACACACACACACACATATATATATATATATATATATATATATATGTGTGTGTGTGTGTGTGTGTGTGTATTAGTAAAAGACAAAAGAAAAACGTCTTTACCAATGATGAAATTTACTGATTTTCATTTTGTTTTTTACTAATATATATATATATATATATATATATATATATATATATATATATATATATATACACACACACACACACACATGCACACTTACACACACACACATATTTAACCACCACAGAGAAACTTCCCTGTCACCCACTGCATGGTTGATGCCCAACTCTGTGAGAGTGTCTCACTGGGCCTTCTTGTCCTCACATTTTTAAATGACTTGAGGTGGAATAACTATACTGAATCAATAGCTGCATCTTCTGCAAGGAAAGTCAGTTCACTGTGTCATGCCAGAAGGTTTTTCTCATCAGAGTCTATCTAACACATCTACAAATCTACCATTTTTTTTTTTAAAGCATTTCACCCCAAGCAAGGCGGGAAGCCACTAGGATGCAAGGGGTTAAAGAAGATATGGAGCAAGATAAAATAGGAGTGATAGAGAAAAGGATGAGGAGAAGGATAGTGGATAGATCAAGGCAACTGGAGATGTCAATTGACATTACATTTGAATAGTTGGAGATTATAGCTATCAGGGAAACTGTATAGGGAAGGGAGTTCCACAGGCGAGAGGTGAGAGATATGAAGCTATTGGTGTAGAAGAGACGGCTACATTTTATAGTTTTGACAGTGAAAGTGTGAGAGCGGGATGCCAACCTTTGTAGGGCGCTTGAATTCATGAAGTCTGGGAACCAGTGAATGCAGCTCCTTGGAGCAATTACCATAAAAGTATTTGTAAAAAAGACAGAGAAAGGCGACGGCGCATCCGTGGTAGAGCGATTGTAGACGAGATGCCAAAACAGGGCCAATTATATTGCATATCCGCCTTTGGATCTTATCAAGAACCCTGAGGCAAACAGAAGGGGCTCCAGACCATATATGGCAGCAATACTCCATGCAAGGGCGAATTGTTGATTTGTAGATCTGAAGGATCGATTCCAGGGGGAAAAATTTCCTGGCATAGCACAGGGAGCCAACTTTCCTTGCGGTGGATGAAGCAATTGACTCAATGTATTTGTTCCATCTCAGGTCAGCAGTCAACATGAGACCAACCAGCTGCAGAGAGGTGCTCTCAAGAAGTTGAGTGTCAGACATTCTAATTCAGGGCAGGGAAGGATCTCTGTGGTGATTAATAGAGAGCAGTTTTGTTTTCAAGGCATTAAAGTTGACCAGCCAATTCCTGCCCCAGTTCACAACTGATTGGAGGTCCTTTTCAAGACGCACAGCCAGGTTAGTTTTGTCAGTGACACTAGATTTGTTTTTGAGGCAGCAATAAATTGTGGTGTCAGCCACGTAGATGCCAACTTGGGAATTTATGGTGTCAGGAAGGTCATTTATGTAGATAAGGATGTCAATGCATTGCATATTGTTGCCATATCTGTTCTGGTGCCCCTGCTGTTTATCTTGAGGTTCTTGACAAAATCCAAAGAATGATCTGCAATGTAATTGGTCCTGACTTGACATCTCAACTTCACTCACTTTCTCATAGATATGATGTGGCATCCCTCTCTCTTTTCTACAAATATTTTCATGGTGACAATTCTGATGAGCTATCTTCCCTGATGCCCTGACTAGATAAATTTAAGTGTGCTACTTGATTACTGTTGAAATAGTTAAATTCAACTGCCACTTCTGCTCCAGTAGTTTCTTTTCTTGCACTTCCCTACAGTGGAACTCCCTTCCTCTTACTTGCTTCCATGATAACTACAATCTTCAAAAATTTACGTGCAACATCTTCTGTTGCCTCGATCCTATTTCATCTTTTATCCTTCCCTCAATCACCTCTATACACAGTATTTTCCATCACTTTCACTCTTTGTAACCCCCTCCATGATTGTGGCACTCTTATCTTGCTTGGAGTCAAATGCTTAAAAAAAATATAGATGTATATGTGTATATATTAGTAAAAGCAAAAAGGGTAACTTTTCTTTACTGACTCATTGCTAGAAAAAATTTTCCTTTTCTTTACTTCTATTGTCTTTACTGATATATTTTATTTATATCTGAATTTTTACACATATATATTCTCAGAGGAGAAAATTTCTGAATTACTAATATATCCGGTATATTGTCACGTCAACAGTTGATTTAAATGGCAACTTTAAGACCAAACTTCAAGCCTTCAAATGGTCTTGTGGCTTCTTACAGAAAATAAATATCTCTTTTTCTATAAGCTTTAATAAAAAGGGTGCTAATGCCTACTAAAAAGTTATTCTCACCTTTATCTTGCCAGAATCATAATTCTTATAAATCACCACAACTAGTTCTGGAATATAAAGATTTTCACTTCATCTGCTTTCTTTGTTTTTTTTCCTTTTTCTCTATGGAAGAGTTGAGTTGTTTTACAAGGCCAAATTTTCACCCCACAATTTTCCAATGTTGATGAAAAGATACATATAAAAACAACATACCGTGAAATGTATGCTGCATATTCTGAAACTAGTTTTAAAGTTGTCTCATCAACGATCATAAGTGATAGACTTCATAGCATACACAGTACAATTGCAAATTTCAGCTTTGTCGAGAAGCTATAATAAGTTTTCACTTGGGTTAAAGTCAAAAAAAAAAGAAGCTGGCAAATTCATCAAGCAAGTATCATTGAAACTCATTTTCTTCAAATATTAAGTAATTATTTTTTCCTCACATCACCGAAGAAGGTTGAATGATACAACAGCTGAAGTATTGTGAGAATAACAACAAAACTGAGCATGCTGATTTGAATAGTGAAATTTATAATAACTGAACACATTAAGCTGTAAGAAAGTTAATATTATAAGATGAAATTAAGATGGTATATTTATCAATATAAATATAAACATGTCTTGAAAGTTTTGATAATTTTATTGTGAAAACATTGATTTACATTGTGAAATCTAACATAGTCTCATAATTCTAGGGGGGGTCAATTTGTTAATTAATAACAAGAGAGAAGTGATTCCTCAACTTATATCAAGTATAAACTTCTATTAATATATAATGTAAATATGTCTTGAAAATTTTCTCATCCATGTTTGATTCATACTCATGTTATAAAATATAACATAAAATATGACAGTCTGTTAACTTTGGCATGAATCAATTTGTTCCTGAACAGCAATAGAAAACTGATACCACACTTTATGTCCAGTGGAAACTTGTATTAATATTTTTATGTAAATGTTTTAAACATTTTCCCATCATTGGTTGGTTAATAAAAATTTTAATGTGAAAACATTGACTTGCATAATAAAATCTGACATAGTGTAGTAATTCTGGAGTGGATCAATTTGTTACTTAATAACAATAGAGAAATGATCTCCAAATTTATGTCCTGTACAAACTATTAATATTATATTTAAATATGTCTTGAAAATTTTCTCATCATTGGTTGCTTGGTTAATATCTATTTTAATGGGAAAGTCATAAAAGTGCATCATAAAATCTGACATTGTTTATGTTGATTCTTATCTATCTACAAATCTCTGTCACTGCGTACTCTTCTATAAATATATTAAAATTATAAATAATAATAATAATATAAATGTGCCATAATATACTAAAGCTTCAAACTTGCAATGTGGCTATTAATTTGAGACATTGAAATGGCTACCATTTTTTTTACATCTGCAAAGCTCAAAGTAGCTTTCATCCTAATTGTACAGATAGATGTTGACATGAATCAAAATACAAAAATAATCATTTCATTTTTAATTTTGGTGATCATACTTGTGTTCTTGCACTGATCTAAGCTAATCATACTAAGTTTCCAAAAGACATTTTGAATTAAGGTGAAATGAAGAGAAGAATAATTTAAATTTCATAGGTTGATATTAAAATAAAATCAGTTTTAGCTGGTATCAAAAATAACACAGAGCCATTTTTGGAATAAACAAAAAGACAATAAATTACATTTCTGGAACTTTAAATCATATTTGTGAAACAAATGATATTTGAACACTGGATGAAGAACATTGAAAATTAAATTATAGAGAATTATGGACAAATTAACTTTGCAAGTTGTCAACAATAGAGAAAGCTGCTTAGATAATACAAATTTAATTATCTTCAGTATCTTTGTTCCTTAAAAAAGAATCTTTCTTTGTTAAATATGACTAGTCAGAATGAAAATAAAATTTAAACCTTATCTCAAAAGTATTAAGTTAAAGATCATTAAGACTAAAGCTGAAAGGGAATAATCATTGTAATCATGACTTTCTACATTTTCCTGTCTCTTGTTGCTCAAAGCAATGTTTGATTATTATAAACACTTCTTGTCCCTCCTCTACCATCTATTAACACAAACTCATTAGGTAAGTTACTCACTGTTTTCCTGTACACTTCTTTACCCAAAAAGTCCTGTTAGTATTAACCTTTCCAAGTCTTCTTTCCTCATATGTCCAAGAAATTTCAACCATCTCTTTTTGATTTTAAATATCAGTAGCTTTATCATTTCCATTTCGTTTAAAACTTCCTTGTAGCTTACATGTACCCACTATGGTATTTTCAACATCCTTCTATAGAACCAATCTGTGCCTAGACATTTTGAATTTAAGTGCAGTATTAGACTGACACTGAGATCTCATCAGTTTACAGTTAAGTCAGCTAGATGTAACTGTAAATTCTATGCTAACAGTTTCTTTTCTTGCACTTCTTGCTTGTGGAACACCCTTACAGCTCCATGCTTTCCAGACAACTTTAATCTGCAAAAGTTTAAATGCAATATCAATCACTATCTACTGTCCTCCTAATTACTCTTTCCTCTTCCCACTCATTATTAATGTTTCTGTTTCATATTCTTCCACACTCTGTAACTCCTCATATCTTAGTGGCTTAGTGAATTTACTGCTTTGCATAGGGTGACACTGATTAAAAAAAACCTCCTCTGTTGTTTTCCATGTCTATATCATTATCGTTTCCATTTTCTTGAAAACTTCCTCTCCTCTGGTATTCTTGAAACCCTTCTATAGAACCACTGCTCTGTTGTTCTCCATGTCTATATCACACTCTTGTAAATGAGCATTACTTGCATGAAGGCAATAACTTGATCACATCAATAAACAGTACAAAATACCAAATGATACCACTGTCATGGTATCATTGAAAATGTGTACAACAGTGTTGTGAGATTCTTTTTCATCTTCTATATGGTGGAGGACATGAAAATGGATCTCTATAAGTTCCAGCCTTTGTAGATCTTAGTAACATTTACCTTTTCAACATCACTCCAAGTTACTGTTCTCCCAATCATTACACAAGCTCATTAGGTAGGAAATTTGCAATTTTACTCTGTCACTTATAGTGTCATGGAGCTTAGCAGTTAAAATGAACACTTGATTTATACATGCCAAGAAGATTAATGAAGGATGATAATGATAAGGAAACACATCAGTAACTTTAAGAAAACATGATAAGGAATTTATTCACAAATTTACATGCTTGAAATAGAGTCGATAGTTTGTTTCAGGAAAATTAATCAGAATTCTTTAAGTTCATATTTTTAACATATTGTCATGAGGAGGAAATGTTCATACAACAGATTAAATGATCTGACACAAAATAATATTAAAAAATTTTAAGACAAAGTTAAGAGAGTTTGTTGCTCACTGAAGGGATATATTATTTGCATACATCTGAAAGTAGATGAAGAGACAATCTGAAATACTTAACTTTCTTGGATTGTTGAGAGAAAATTCATTGAAGTGATGCATGCTGGTTAAAGGCTAATAATATAATTGGTGAGTAATTTTACAATGGTGAGTACTTCAATGCTGGTCATGAGGAACTGAAACAAAACTCTTCACATGACTTCACACACTTCTGATTAATTTAATTTTTCCACATTTTATATGGAAAAGAATTTTCCTCTTCTTAGTTCACTGGCTTATTTCTGTGAAGGCAAGGTTTTCATTGGTCAAAAATATTTTCACATTGGCTCACAAATTTCTTTTCTTGATCTTCTCAGCTCACTGGTTAATTTCTTGGGAATTTATTTCCTTCTTTGTCCTCAGTCCTCTGAATCTGAAGGGAGTGGGTGAAGGGGTTATTATTTTTTTGCACTCACAACATTCTCTTACCTTCAGTATATCCTCTGAGTGTGAAATTTTCCAAGCCCTATTTACTCATTAATTGGCCTCTTCGGAACTAGATGATTCCATATTTGCTGTGATCTGTGCTGTAAATTTCATCCTGTCTATACTCTGCTGTCTTCCAGAACATAATGTAAGAATGTCCATTTTACTTATACTGAAGCAATGCCAATATATTACATGAAGCAAGTACAGCAATTCTCTGAAATGATTATACAGCCTCTTGAAGGCATATGATCTAATTCCTCTTGAAGGAACCCAAATTGAACAAATGGAGCCCATCTGCTTCATAATGACAGTTGCTTTCATCATATTGAAGCTTAATTTCATATGTGTCAGAATCTAAAACAATCTATGATTGTTCTTATAATACAAAACAGCTGAAGACATTTATCTTTATTTAAAAGTTTACCCAATACAAGGCTGAGAAGCCACTCATGGTTACTGAATGAGGTGAGTGATATTAATGTAAGAGGATTTGATTAGAAGTAACAACTAAGGCACATGTAACTTGATGAGAAAATAGTGACATAGTCAAGATGTTGACATTCCAAACTACTTCAAACAAAAGGTTAAGAAGGAAAACCCTACCAATACTGAAAAGAACAATAAAATTTACTGGACGAGAAATGTTGTTTTAAGATAAAGATTTTATAGTTTTCAACCAAAATGGTTACTGGTTGCTCAGTCAATGACTGCTAAATGTTTCCCTGTAGATTTAGCTAGTTATACTGTTACACTGGCAAGTCAATAGTACTAACACTGAGGATTTAGTTAATTAATTTAGATGACACCTACTTGCATTTGAGCATCAAGATTGTCATCCTCTCTCCTTATTCCCTTTCTACCCTCTGGTAGTGGTGACAGAGATGGCTGTGAAGGCCCAGATTATTCCTGAAGATTCGTGAGCAGGAGTCACACACAGTGGTGTATGGGTGGTAAATGCTGCTGGGCTAGTCAGATCCTATGTTAATTAATAGACCAGTTGTGATCCACTTTTTTAACGAGTGGAAGTATGAACTAAAATAAGTGGGAACTGTATATGACTCCTCCTGTGTAGAAGTTATTACTGTACAGTTTCCTTACATGTGAAGGAGTGACTCAAAGTGACAGAGGTATGGTTGTACATATGGATGATGTGAATACCATCAACATTGGATGTGAGCAATGACAAAGTTTTATGGAAAATAGCAACAAAAATGTCACTTGTACTAAGAATAAAAAAGAAAAAGTTTTAAATTTTTGAGAAACAATGAAAAAAGGACTTGGAGAATTTGAAACTCACAGGAGGAACTAAAGGTAAACTTATGTAAATGCATGACTGAACAGGATTTAGTAGAGATAATAATGGGACAAAAATTGCTTACAGTTAGAGAAGATAGGAAGATGTGGAGAACTATGATCCCTCACATCCTGGAATGATAGGGTGAACAAAAGTAGAACACAGTATCCTCAAACACATCTGGAAAGTCTTGTAAACTAAAGGATGTTTAAATATACTGAAAATGCATAGTCTATATATCAGATTTTGGTTTTTTAGCCTTGGTTGGAAACCAGTCTAGAATAAGGAAAAATTTGAATTCAAACTGTATGTGGCTCTGGTGTAGTCCATTCTATGTAGCCATTGACAAGGTCGGGATTTGATTAGTTGTTTTTGGTTTAAGGGCAGACTAACCTCCATGTGTTATTAAATGTCAAAATCTAAATATTTTTTACAAAATTTTATTTATTTATTCTTAATTTTTATTTTTGTAGAGATAATAATAGTTTTAGAGAAAGGAGTCTTACTTATTAATCCATACCTGGTGGGGAGAGAAGATATGGATTTGTACATTTCCCAAAGGTATTTGCATGTCAGCTCCCTGATTAATAATTCCAAGCCATTATCCATTACACTAGCCACACATCCTAGCTTACAACATCTGGTATAGGCCAACTGTCTAAACTCGTTGTTGCTTAATTTTGGCAATTGTACAGAAACTGGTGTTTCAAAATAATGTGGTTGAAGCAAAATTTATTTTCATTAAATAATGCTTTTATCTATACTTTTTCAACTTCAAATTAAGACTATTCAACATGAAACTGAAAATTTATATAAAAACTCTGATCAGGAAAATCAAAAGCAATTTATATTAAAATGTTGTCACACAACTGGCTACTGGCAAACATGTCTTGCCAAGACACACAAGAAAACATGTTTTGCTCTTTTTGACAACTTCAAACAAATCAGGTCATGCAATCTGCTACCAATAAACACCTAAAGCCACTGTCAATAGCCAATATCCAATTGCCTAGAAGTGCAGGCTTTGGTGGTGATGTTTCTAACATTACTAAGCCTGCAGGCAAACACATTGAGGAATGATGCTGAAGGTGACCAGACAGACATGACACTCAATGACCAAGACTACACTAGTTGTCATGCTCAACTTGTGTAACAGTTTTTGATTATTGTAAAACAAGTTACACTGTAATACTGGCTACCAATAAATGCATCAAGCCATGAGCAGATGGAAGTAAACCACTCAACTATGGAACAGACTCCCTAGAGGATGTTTCCCAGATCACTACAATCTTAACCTGTTCAAATCTAGTGTCAGCCATTATCTTCTTCTGCTATCCATAAAAACTACCCAATATCATAACCCTCTACCTTGGGTGGCCCCTGGGCCTTATATAGGGTAAATATTACTGTAAAAAGAAAAAGAAGAAAAGCTGCTCACCAAGTATATCATTGATACACACATTAGGCAGCACATCCTTCCATTATCATGCCTAATATATATCTTCTATGTGCCACATGCCTTCAAGTTTAGATGATCATGGCTCTCTATAATTTCCTGTTTTTTGTAGGTCTTAGTAAATTTTGTTCTTTTGCTTTATCTCTTAATCCCTGTTATGCCAACCAGATACCAATGTTAGGTTATTTCTTGCTTTCCTCTAAGATCTCTAGACTTCACTATGTCCTGTGAATGTTGAATTTTCCAAGCCCTCTTTCCTCATTATGTGCCTTAGAAATTTCAACTGTCTCTTACTTATGTAAATGTAAAAGTGTCCATTTTTATTCCCATTTTCTCTAAAACTTTGTTGTTGCTGATTTTCTAGATATTTAAATTTTAGTACATGTTTAATTTTGGTATCTTCAATTTGTAATTTGCATAAAGAAAGTGGCAGTGACGGCTAACAGAAGCCAGCAAATACAGGCAGTAGGGCTAACGGCTATCCAGACCCTACTGAACAACACCACCTAGTTGCAATTTCAAGCTGACTAATCAAGGTTTGATCTGTTGGCATCATTTGTAAGTTCCTTTTTTTTACTCATTTTTAATGTTGTATTATTTCTTTTTAGTGGAGTAATGGATAGCAGCTCGGATTAAGGAATCGGAGAGCCGAGTTCAAATTCCAGTCAAATCTGTTACATTTACTTATGTGCTAATGCCCTTGGAAAAGGTATGAATCTTCTTCTCCTCCCAGTTATGGGTAAATAGCAGGACAGACCAGGTTCTATAGCCTTGGATGGCAACTGGTCTACTGCAGAAAGAAATAGTAACCTACCGCGGGAAAAAAATCTGCCTCGTCATTCAGGTATCAAAAGATACATGATCGCCTAAACATGTATTCCACATGGCAGATAACTGACTGATGTGCTAATACCCTTGGGAAAGGTATGAATCCTCTTCTTCTCCTCCCAGCTATGGGTAAATAGCAGGATATACTGGGTTCTATAGACTTGGATGGCAACTGGTCTACTGCAGAAAGAAATGGCAACCAAAAATCTGCCTGGTCAGTCATGCATCAAAAGATATAGGATCACCTACACATGTATCAGCTTACGGTCAAATCAAGCTGAAAACACCGGTTCTCGTTGGATCACCGAAGTTAAGCGTCGTAGAGCCAGGTCAGTACTTAGATGGGGGACCGCTTGGGAACACCTGGTACTGTAAGCCCCCAAAGTCCAACCCTTACCTCACAGTCGGTGGGGGGTGTAAACGGTAGTGTCAGAGCTATGTCGCCTCGAACTTCGTTCCTGGTAGGGCCACCCAAGGCGGACAGGTCTGACACACGCCCGGCTAACAAGGGCTCTGGGTGAAAATCCAAGGAGCGTCTGCATCGGTAACCGGCGGCTTCTGGTCGTTCCTGTCTCTGCATCTGTGGGAATCCCGCGGCAAGCAAGAACGTTATCCGAGTAGGCCTGGGTACCCTACTTCTGTAATTTATCCCAAGAATCTTCTTCTCATAACAGGAAGAAGCCAGCTCAATCCGCCCAGGGTGAATGCCGCATCAGTACAGTCAGTACACATGTATCCTGCATGACACATAACAGACTGAACTGACTATTGTTTCTTGTAAATGCCATGTCATTTCAAGGGAGAAAAGCTCATGACTTTTCTTTATTTTTTTATTTTATTTGGTCAAGTGAGCTCAGAACTTCTTGAGTCTATCACACCAATTGGTACCTTCCTGCTTCAAGGTTGGACAGTCATTAGGGAGGCATTCTTTATCATAACATGACTGGTCAATGTAGGTAGTTACTAGGTGACCAACCCATCTTGCTCCATAGCTAGGTGTCCAGAAGAGTAGATTACTCGCAAATTCTTGTTTTTCTCACTAGCATCCTTCAAAGCACATTCTGCATTTGTGTAAGTTTGTAGAAATATCAGGGACAGGTCTCTAGAGTTGTGATTTATTTGCATGTTGTCTCTAGGAGATGTTAAGTATAGCTCTCTGCTTCTGAGTGCAGGTTCCATCAAACTTAAACTCTTCCATTTCTTCTACCCCCAGCTATGGATTAAATAATAGTGCAGACTGGGTTCTTTAACACTGAGAGTCAGCTTGTCTAGGAGAAAGACCAGTCTGAATTTAAAACCATAGAGAAGGCAATAGAAAACTAAATCATGTTAAATCTCAGATATTAGAAGAAAAGATTCCATCAAGCTTAGACTCTAGAGTTTTAGCTTGACAGAACCTTTAAGCTAAAACTCTACAGTCTACACTGCTATTTAATCCATAGATGGAGATAGAAAAAGTTGATTCATGCCTTTTCCAAGGGAATTAGTGTGAATATGAATGCAAAAGTTGTCGTCAGAATTTGAGCTTAGCTTGCTGATTCTTTTACATGACAATAATTTTTCTTAGCAAAAATATTTTCATCCTGAAAAGGGTGACAAGGAATCTATTCAAATTTCTTGCTGCAACCTGTGATGAACAGCCCCATAGAAGCAAGCAAGCCAGAGTGGGTTGCATCTGGTGCATAGGAAAATAAGGGTCTTACCTTAACGGGCAGCATGTGACATCAGCAAGTTTGCCCCATGAAAATGGTATTACTCTCTCCGTCTAGTAGTTCCAGCAGTATGTGCAGTAATGGGGGTTTTTTCTACAGTTTGGCATGCTTCTACCAATAGCAAGTCATGTGCTGACTGGTTGAACTGGAGGAGGCTATTTGCCTGGGTAACTGAGAATAAAAGTGAAGAATGCTGATTGGTTGGTTGACTGCAGTGTTGGCCTATTAAAAGAGGGCTGACGCAGTGAAAACGGCAGAACAAAAGATGGATATACATTGTGAAGTGTTCAGAAAGCAAGAACGGTGAATTGA
Source organism: Acanthosepion pharaonis (assembly GCA_903632075.3). NCBI lineage: Eukaryota > Metazoa > Mollusca > Cephalopoda > Sepiida > Sepiidae > Acanthosepion > Acanthosepion pharaonis. Next base: position 1,701,444 of record CAHIKZ030002157.1, read on the forward strand.
ACCAGCTCTATCTTGATTTGTACAAGTGACATCGTAGCAATATAGACTTATTTAGACTACACAACCCCACTCTGTAAATATTTGTTTCTTTCATTCTTGTTTTTAATCGTGGTCATATCTATTAAAGCTACGCTATTTTTAATAATGTTAATCATCTTTCAATATACATATGAATAGGTTTTCTCATAGAGAGATTGTGAAGTGTATATTTTTTATATTCTTTCCAGCATGATTATATATATTTTCTTCTGCCAATATATAAGTTTTGATGAACATTTGTTATTATTGTGTTCAGGTCACCACCCTAATTCTGTGTATTTACTGAAAAAAGATCTACTTGCAAAATGTAAAGGCAGATTACTTAAAACTGTTTTTCTACTTCAGAATATAGAAAAAAAATATATACAATTAAAATAGTAGATTTTTGCCAGAATTTTTAAGATGTAATATCCAAACGATAAAAGTTTCACCTCTAGCCTTCTTCAGGTCTTTGTACTCAGTAAACTTCTTGATATTTCAAACCAAATTCTTTATTCAATTGTTAGTTTCTTTTTTCTCATTTCATTGTTCATGATTAAGCAATATTTTGCACCAGTTTGTACTGAGCACTATGTTTCAGTGAACCAGGATAAAGGAATATTCAGAACTATTTGATGCAAGGATTGAACTCAAAACTTCCAGGAAACCTAATATGTTCAAATGAACACTTTAATTAAATAGGCCATGTTTCATTTGTATTAAAGTTCTGAAATCTGCAACAAATGCAAGCAAATGAGCTTTTCCAGTGCTTGAAGAATGCTTCGATAGGTCTGCCAGTTACTTTCTTTCAAAAACTTTTGGAAAGAATATTGAGAATTTTTAAAGCAGTAATTAAGGCAGGTGGTGATTTTATTGATGAAAAAAAATATGATGCTGTTTTATGATAATTCTTTTATTTAACTGCTTATTTTTTGTCAAAATAAAAGCAAGTAAAGTGTAGTTACAGAAATTTTATCTTCTACTTAAAATAAAATCTAATTTTAGCATGTTCTTAAAGAAATGCAGGGTGTCTCTAAATTTTTGACTGTAGTGTAATTCAATGGTTGAGAGATCAGGAAATTGCAGCAGCCAAGTGAAAATTTGCAAAATTTTGTTCCAAAATGAGTTTTCTATACAAAATATAAATAACTTAGGAAAATGTATTGTTGAAAGTTTAATCTAAATTTGGCATGATGCAGAGCCTGGGAAAAGACTGAAAAATAAAAGCAAATACATTGTAACTGCTGAAATTTTATCTTTTACTTAAAAAAAATACAAAAAATATCTCATTTTCAGGTGTTTTTTGAAGAAATGCAGGGCTTTTGCAAACATTTTACCTGTAGTATGTCTACAGTGCTGTACAAAAATAAGTGAACCCATAAGAAATATTTAAAATAATTGTCTCTTTTTCCAGATGATCAACAAATCTTAATTAAACTACATATTTATTAAATCAAAACCTTTATTAAATCTTAATTTTGAATTAATATTTTTTATTCCAACTTGATAAAAATCTTTGTAAGTGTTTGTAATTGATTTAATAAAGGTTTTTCTTAATGAATATATAGTTTAACTAAGATTTGTTGATTATCTGGAAAAAGAGACAATTATTTTAAATATTATATTAGGGGTTCACTTAATTTTGCATAGCACTGTATATATATATATATATATATATATATATAATCTGATAACATTATAATATTGATAATCTTATTTCTTATATTGATTGATTAATTAGTTTCTATGCCTTATCAATTTGTTGCAGATTATTTAAAGCCAGAAAATATTTTTAGATTATAAGAATTATAAGAAATAATGATTTTGTTATACAAGTTTTACTAATTAAGCCATAGTTGGAGGTAAATATTTAGATTCATGCCTTTCCGAAGGGTATTTATGCATAAGTGAATATAACAAACCCAAATAGAATTGGCACTTGGCTCTTTGATTAACAATTCCAAGCCATTATCCATTGCATCATCTGCACATATAAGCTTACAGAATCTGGTATTCCTTAGCTGTCACCCATTTAGGTACTGACCAGGCTCATTAAACAGTATAAATTTATGTGTGCCAGTCTATGCATTCAAAGGTGCTTTCTGGCAGGGATTGAACTTGCTTCCCACCAAAGTGTAATTGAACCTTGTTCAACTGTGAAAGGTTTCCATGACTGGTTTATCTAAAATAAATTCATTGATCTTGTTTTCTTTTAAATATATATATAATTTATTTATATTTTATGATTCTTGAGGTACCTGAGCTCTTGAATATTATCAGACATCTGGCATTTATGAGGTGGTGCTTTGACACCTCGATGTATGATTTAAGGGTCAAGTCATGGCCATGGAGTTGACTTTTACCTCAGCAACTATCTTATGCTTGGATGTTACTGAGTCCTTTGCTTGATCCTGAGTCCTTTGCCGTTAAAGGAATTAATTAATTCTTGATTACCCTTTATTTTTGATTCAATCACTGAAAAGGTACCTCTGAATGCTGTTGTAGTGTCTATGGTCTATTTGACTTCGTAGACAATGTAGAAAAACAAAGTGCATGCAGAATGCTCTTTTTTTTTTACTATTGATCACCCAATACAAACCTCGAGAGCCACTCAAATTAGAGGGTTACTGAATGAAGTTGTTGTATATACTTAAAGTTTCACTCAAGTCTTGAAGTGGTTCTTTGGGAAAAGTTCTCCAAATGAAACTTCCTCTTTATCAATGGAATAAGAACAGCATGAAGATGATTTGACCCTGTGTACATGGCAGGGCAGGCCTTACTGCTTAGTGTTGAATTGTTCTGCAGTTTGTTTCATATAATTTGGTATGGTAATTGGTGAGAAAATTAGTTTTAACTGACTGTACTTTTTGCTTCCTTAACCTGTAGTTTATGTAAATTTTAATTTTTGAAACCAGTATCAAAAATGTTCAAATTTCAGACTTTGTTGAAATTTAATTAGGAATTTGTCATTAACAATTAATTAAATTAATTGCTATTATATGCAATAGGTAATTGTAATTAATAACACTAATTACTTTGTTTATGAGTAAATTTTTGGTACTTGCCTCTTACAGTAAATTAATTTTATTATGTACAATGGTTCATTATATATATATATATATATATATATATATATATATATATATATATATATATATATATATATATATATATATATATATACTACAGGTAAAAAAATTTGGAAAATCCTGCATTTCTTTGAAAAAATACCTTAAAATAAAATTTTCTACTTTTTTCAAGAAAAAAAGAAAATTTAAGTAACTACAGTGTATTTGCTTGCTTTTGTCAATAAAGCAACCACATTTACTAGTTTACAAATTATTGACTTTCTTTCCAACAGTTTTTGAAAAAGAGTAAATGCCAGAACTTCCTAAGTATTCTTCAAGCACTGATAGCCAAGACATAATTTAGCAAATATTGTTTCATTTTTTACTCAGGTAAATTTGACATAATTTAGATTGTTTTTGGACTGCTGTCTTGTTGAACAGAGATTTTTTTTTCAATTATATGTAAGCCTGATGGTATAACATGTGTTTGTAAAATTGAACAATATTATTTTTTTGTCATGATTCCATGGACCTGAATCTCCAGCCCTGTCCCCCCCATAAGACAGTCACACCATAATAGACCCACCATGATGCCCAACTGTTGAAATCACACATTCATCATTCAGTCTTTTTTCCTGGTTTTCTTCTCACATACACTCTCCTTGGACTACAAAAATTCAAATTTAGACTTGACTGTCCACAATACATTGTCTCATTCTTCAAATATCCAATTTTTTTTGCTTTTTTGCATAACAATCTTTTCTACTTATTCACCTTTCATAATCTTCTGATTTAAGTTGATCTTTCACAGTTGAAAGTTGATAAGGAAACTGGTTGCTTTGTAAAAAGTATGGCACCCTATGTCTAGAAATCGTCAGCTTCTTGGCAATTTGTCTTTGAGAGTAGCCTTCATTGAATAAAATTGATCACTGCTAAATGCTTAGTGGCTTTGATTTTGCCATTTTGTACAAATTAGTTCAAAATAATGTAGTCATGGTACAATCTTTTTTTTTCTTCAAACAGAGACAGCTACATATGTTTTGTTTACAATATTAGTCAGTCCAACATTTACATGTATTAACATTAATCTTTAATTTTGGTAATCTCAAAAAGTCTACAAAGAGGTTAATGGTGAAAACAAAATACAAATACAATGTTTCTCATATATAATAATTATAATTTATCAAAATGTATTATAAACAGATGAATTCAATTTTGAACCTTTGGAGAAAGGAGCCTGGAGAAATATTGATAGATAAAAGCAAATATAATGTACTAATATATATATATATATATATATATATATATGTGTGTGTGTGTGTGTGTGTGTGTGTGTGTGTGTGTGTGTGTTTAGGCAGCAATCCTTCTTTCATGCACATTTCATTGAATATGACAGACAAGGTGCTTTGATTTAGTTTTTTTATACAATTTCTCATGCAATCTAATAATGTTTTTCTTTTCAGATGATAAATTATATAAAAAGTGTCTGAATATTCTTTTTATCTGAACGCTATACATTTAGCCATTTTCAAGGACTACATATTTTAACTGTTAAATAAAAAATAGTTTGTTGCATGTATGTTTTTATATAATGTTTTCATTTTTCAAAACAACGTCAAGATATTCTGTCCATGTTCATAGTTGATATTATCAAGTGGTTTTTTTGTTTTTATTAATAAGGCTTCCATTATTTTTAGCCTTTTGTGCATGTAGATGATGCTATTATATTTAGTGTTGTCAACAAGTATGTTATGAATAGTGTCCGGTAGATCTCCATGAATATTTAAATGCGATCTAACTGAGCTATGGTCAGAAAGGTGTAGAGTGAGTCTGCATGTCAAGCATGTTGTAGTGTGGCCTATATAATTATTTATGAATTTTGATTGATCAGGAATACAATTCCCTAATGGGCATATATAATTTATCATCTGAAAAGAAAAACATTATTAGATCGCATGACAAATTGTATAAAAAACTAAATAAAAGCACCTTGTCAGTCGTATTCAATCAAATGTGCATATATATATATATATGTGTGTGTGTGTGTGTGTGTGTGTGCATGCATGTATAAGCAGTGAATAATTAAGTGTCAAAATGGAATAAAAATTCATTCTTTGACAGGACTTCTTCAGATTAAATTATGTGTAGAAGTGAGGAACAATGTACACTGACGATGTAGGTAACTATAAATTAAAAATTTTATGTTAAAGTTAAGCATCCTTTCACCTTTAATAGATAAATTGGTATATATTCAGTTGAGGACAAAATTATTAGCACCCCTACGAAAACTGAATTCTTTTGAAAATATTTCTTAATTGCTTTTTAACAAAATAAGTCATTCTTAGCACAACACTGCTAAGCCTATTAGTCTTCTTGAAAAAGAGTAAATCTGTTTTTATTTGCATAGATAATGGAACAGAATTTATTTTCTTACAATAATAGAATTATTTCAAACAAATCAAAACCTCACAAATTCAGTATAATTAGCACCTCTTAATGTTGTAAGCTTGTGAATGGAAATTAGCATTGAGGTATATCTGAGTTTAAGTCTTTAAATTCCAATATACATCATAGCATTTTGAAACATACTATTCTTCTTTAGAAAGACACTGTTTCTTTTTACTTGCAATGCAATAATAGAATTATTTGAAACAACTTAAAAATATGCCAGGTTCAATGTAATTAGCCCCTATTAAGAAAATATCCATTTTATAAGACATAGCACAAACTAATGTTGTATACCGATGTGTTTTAACTTACGCTTTTACTGTAAAATTGTGGATTGAAGTTAACCTTGGTGTTTATCTGAAATTAAAATTTTATCTTTGATGTCTATACATTATAGCATTTGGAAACATACTAGCCTTCTTAGGAAAGAGTAAATTTATTTTTATTGAAACATAACAATAGAATTTATTTAAACAACCTAAAACTTAACAAGAACAAAATAGATTTGCCCCTACCCTTGAGAACTACCCTTTTTATTTATATATGGGTTAAGATGCCATTTGTTAAAGAAACATACTAAAAACAAAAGAAATTAGTTATAAAAACTATCTCACTTGTCGAGGGGGCTTTCTTACCTTGCTCGACTCAGCAGCAGCAGCAATAGATAAAATCAGCAGGGTACAACCGGAAGTCCCAGATGTCATAAAAGCCTTGACAGAGGCCCATTTGTCTTCCTTACCATTCTTCAATTTAAGCGGCCTCTACATTCATGTCCAGCCTTTTCAGCAGCCTCTACCCCAGACAGCTCTCCTTTCCACTTTTTCAGTGGCCTCTACATTTAAGGTTCACTCTTTCTGGCTTTTCAATTTCAGTAATCTCTACCTTCAAGCCCAGCTCGAAGGGCTACACACAACCATTGCTGCAGAAGATGAGGCCTGTCCTTTTAGCTTGAGTAAGATTTCTCATTCTTCCCGTGGGAACTGGCAGAGAAATTTTCCTCCAAGAAACCTACCAAAGGAAAACTAAACACAAACCTTGCTGTAGAAAATGAGGTTTGTTTCACACTTGGATTTCTCATTCCTCCCATGGGAACTAGTGGAGAAATCTCTCATAAAAAAAAACTACAATAACCAAGAACGCTGTTAACTCAGAAACCCTATTCCCCCACACAAACAAAATACTACTTTGCACTCTCTTTTCAGCTAGAAATAAAAGCTGGTGAGGAGTTATTTTCAAGCTTTGTTTTTTTTTGTTCATTCCACTCACACTGCCAAGCACACACGCACATATGAACTGGGAAAAATCCTCATATAGTTTACATTTGAAAGAAAGAATTATTGAGGCTGACAAAGCAATATCAAGTTATTCAAAGTTATCAAAGAATTTCCAAATCTGGAGTGAGAAGTGTTATAAAGAAGTTCAAAGAGAGCCACACATAAGTGAACATGACTAGCAGAGGATGGAAGTGAAAGATTTCAAAGATTCTGGAAATAAAATGAGGAGGAGATATGTTTATAGATCCTAGAACGACTTCCAATACATTAATGAATGACTTAGTCAAATTTAGAATTGTAATCTCAAATAAGACAGTCACTAGAGTCCTGCATTGGAATGGACTGTAAATTCACAGACCGAGAAAATCTCCACCTCTGTGGAAGAAACATTTCCAAGCCAGACAGAAGCATGCTAATGACAACCTAGAGAATGATGACACATACTGAAAATCTAACAGGGTCAATATTAATAGCTCTTCCAGCTTTAAGAACTGTTCTGTTCATTCTATTCTCACAATACAAACTACTATTGTGTGACAATGTGCTTCAACTTTTTAATACACTAAGCTTACGAATGAAAGATAACACTGGCGATTATTTTCTAATATACACACAGTATAACAACTCGGGGGTTTCAGGTGTCATTCATAGAGGCATTACATTTAAAACAAAAGAAATTAGTTTATACTTTATAAAATGAATTCTTGATACCAAAGGACAGGAGATGGATATACAAAGATATTAAAATGTTTCCAATTGTCAAGAACTGGAGTGAAAAGGATTATCAAAAAGTTCAAAGAAAGGCACAGATTACAGAACAAAACTGACAATGGTAAGAAGTGAAAAAATTCAAAGACTATGAAAAGAAAACTAATGAAAGTTGTACTAAAGACTTTAGAACAACTGCCAAAATACTAACAAATGACTGAGCCAAGTTTGTTAGTCTCAAAGAGGACAGTCACTAGAATCCTGTACAGGAATGGACTGCATTTTTGTAGAGGAGACAGTTTAAAAACAGACTGAAGTATGCTAAGGACAACCTGGAGAAAAATGATGCATACAGGAAGAATGTCTATACTATTTATTTTGTTCGGACTCTTGTCCTCATCTTTATTATGATATTTGCAATGTTTTGTCTGTTGTACATTCTGGCCTTCTTTAGATGATAACAGTTGGAATTTCAAACCAAACCCTTTATTTAGTCCACATAGTTAACTCAAAATTGCACTTGATATGCCTTTGGATATCTCAGTTTCAGTTAATTCTCCTTGGTAACTCTCCAGGTTTTTGTTCCCTTTGCTCTGTTCTATTGAACGTATAACTTTTTGGGTCATGTCACCTAGGTCATTCAAGCAACACTTTTATACACTCAGTCATGTGTCCTTGGGGACATCAGTGAGTGAATTTTGGGAACTTACAAACATGTCTCAGCCTCTTTTTAAGCAGAGCTCATACTACAGTATTACAATTTTTTATATTGTTGTTTTTCTTTATTTCCCTTTATTACTAGTTCCAATAATATATTCATACCTATGCTTGACTGAGTTTTGTAGCCTAGCATATGTGATAATTCCTTAAGTTTTTGTATTTTCCAGTGATGTTCTGTACCTATTTTTTCACCTTCAACCCACAAAAAATTTCCTCAGCCCACCAAGTATAGACATTAAAGTGTTACTTATGCTTGGAGAAAGAAATGTTGTATAACCCAAAGAACACCACTGAGATGCTGCCTATATTTGGGGAATGAAACCCAAAGAACATCATCAAGGCAGACATTATGATATGAGTATAATGTTCTGGGGATGCTTCAATTTGTCAATAACTTGTTATTTTGTAAGGTTGAAAGAATTACAAAGAAAGACGAATATGAGAAGATTTTTAAAGAAGACCAAAAGAAGACAGCAGCAAAATTTGTTCTAGATCATTTTTTTTTGTCTTCTGACAATAGTCTCAAATATAAGTCAGTTTTGGTGAAGAACTATTGCCAGAAGGCCAAAGTAAATAATACTGATGTCTTGCACAAAACGCCAACTTAAATCTCATAGAAAATCTGTGGGATGAATAAAAAAGTAGTGGTCTCGTCATTGGTTTATATTTTTCTAACAAACTATTTCATTGGTTTATATTTTTACTCATTTCAAAATTCCACACAGTGAAAGCAATGCAAGCCAAATTCTTTTTGTGCTAATATTCAATTATGATGTAAGCAAATAACAAGAGATTGCTACACAACTAAATTTCCATTTACTGTTCATATTCTTATGGATTATTGATGAGTAAAAGCAAATGAGATCACTCCATGTAAACATCAACAACTTTTAATACACAAAGGTGTATCAATATGTGTACAGCATGACACATAGCAGAATTTTGATATGAAATTTTCATAGTATAATTGTCAATCCATGTGATTAATATCCACCAGTGAACGATGTTCTCTGCTTGTTATTTATATTCATTATTGGAAAATAAATATTTGTGGAAAATTAATGCTTTCTGAGAAAACATTAATTTACAATGACAAATTCCTATGCAAAATAATTTTTTTCTGGGAGAGAATGAATTCAGCAAAAAGATACACTATTGACCTTTACTATCGAGAGTGCTAAAAAATCTGAGCTTGGTATTTCTTTAAATTCTTAATTAATTTTGTTTCTCTGTTCAAAGCAAAATAACATAAGATTTATGAATAAAGCTAGTTTCTTTAGAAATGCCATATTTAGAATTTATTGCTCAATTAAACATTATTTGGGAAAAAATTTAAAAACAATTAAATTTATACTAGGGACTTAATAATTTTTTCCTCACCTGTACATTTTGCTGAAACAACCTATTCAACTGCAAAAGAATATGCTTTGAATCACTAGCTAAGTAACAGATACCTTGTCATTATTGAGGCATTTCAACCAGGTTGCCCAACACCATAGGAAGAAGTACCCCCACTTGTCAAGCCAAGACCCTCAATCAAATTGTTTCTCATGGCCTCCACTCTAACCCATACTTGATATTATGCCTTTCTTAACAATGGCAAGCTATCAGAATAATCAGTCTTCAAGTGAGAGGAAACCTACAAAGCATGACGGCTATTGTGACAGAAGCAGTACTCATTTCAAGACAAACCACAAGCCTCCCCTTCATCTAAGTTCATGCTTTTCAAAGCTAGAAATGTTTCTTGGCACCCTCTTTCTAGAATATTCTGTTATTGTTGCCCTGTGTATGCATACAGCCTAAGAAATGTAGCCACACTGGGAGATTTTGATATTTAGTATCCTTAAATCACTCTTTGACTGCAACAGGTTTTTCTTGTTTTATTTCATTTTTTTATATTTTTCATTTAGTTCCAGTACTATATTTTATTTTGCTTTCTTTTCTCTTTTTACTGATTCTTTTCTTTCCTGTTCAGAATTGCCTCTGTCAAGAGATGTCTAAGTAAGACCTTTATGGCCTCATCAACAACAATACTGGTCATATTAAAAACAAAACAAATCAAAGTAAAAACAATCCTTTCTTTTTTTTAAGTAGTTGAGTGTAACATATCGGTAATGTATTGTAAGATTGATTTCCACTGGGTCTGAGTTTAGCTCACACAGAACAATAGACTAGTAGATTAGTAGTTCATGAATTTGGTTGCATAGTAAATCTAAATTCAGTCCATAGGCCAAGTAGTGTAGGCTCAGACTCAGTGAAAACTGGGCAAACAATACTAAACTGAACAGTACTGAAAAGAAAATATATATCTCTAAATCAATTTACTACATTAAACTAAAGTGTTCCATCAGAATTCTTTTGAAGTTTACCTATACTGACAAGCTCCTGAAGAAGACTGGATGGCAATATGTGAAGGCTGAAGGGAAGTTGTGATAATAACAGCAAAGATGAAGACATTCATCTGAATATAAATAATTTAAATAATTCCTCATTGCAAAGATGAAGACTGAAATGTAAAACCATCTGATAACTTTCCTGTAAACCCCAAACTGAAGTTTGTTATTATTTCTGTGGAGCATGATATCTAGAAATTTTGACCACAACTTTGATCTAAAGAATGCCACACTTATTAAAAGTAACTTACTTAGAAAGAAAATTCACAAGAGTCTTACTATTGAATCTTATCAAAATTAATCACCTGTTGAGACCATAGTCATTTCAGCATCCACCTGTTGAACCACATTTCTGTTGCTTCAAATCTCTTCTTCATCTGTGATGAGAGTATCTAGAATTCACTGCCATATATGAGGATTGATATTACATAACAGTTCAGAACTGTTTCTCATAAAATTTTCCTGTTTCTTAATACTTTGCTTAGCTTTTGTAATGCATATTTTTCTATATCAATGTACATGCAGATATCAACTTTACATTTTCTGTTAGAGAATAGCAAGAGCAACATATATTTCCAGTAAGTAAATATTATATGAAGTAAAATTTTAAAGAATTCTTCATAGACACCATTTCTACAAAGCAACTGAGAACCCACTGAATATTAATCTAAGGAATAATTTTTCCAGTTGGTTTAAGGAAATCTTGTACATATTTGGAAAGGGGTGTTAATTTGAAATTAGAAATACAAGAAAATACATATCTCTATTTTGAATTTCATGCATATTGTGCATACCTTAAACTCCTGTAAGCATATATGTATATATTTGTTTTGTTTTTTCAAAGTAAGTTCAAAATATACTATTACTGCATTTTTTAAATTATATCTACTTTTGTTTTGATAAAGTCTGTTTTTCATCAATGATTCTTTTTCCCTCGCTGTGTTGGATAATTTAATACAGTCATTTTGTCCAGAGATTTTATGTTTGTTTAAAGCTTTCACAAAGATTCCAGAGAGATTTAAACCTGTCACACATAGAGAGGAAAGTCTGACACTACTGTTATTACAAATGTTCCTAGTAGATAAAATGCAAAAGTTTTTAAACCAGAAATGAAAATTATTATTATCATTATTATTATTATTATTATTATTATTATTAATCCTCCACTTTTCACCACCTCCCCCTCCTTAATCCATCTCTTCTTCCCACTTTTTATCCCTTTTTTAATCTTCTTCCTTCCCTCCTTTTAATCCATTTCATTTCACCTCCTCCCCTCTTTAATTTATTTCTTCTTTCCCCTCCTTATCTCACTTTGAATTCATATTCTTCGTTCTTTCCATTTAATTCATCTCTTTTCACCTTCCTCCTCCTCCTCTTCCCTCTTTTAATTCTTCTTCTTCCTTCTCTCCTTTTAATCCATCTCTTTTTGCTACCTCCCCACTTTAAACCATTTCTTCTTCTTCTTCTTCTTCTTCTTCTTCTTCTTCTTCTTCGTCCTCCTCCTCCTCCCACTTAAATCTTCTTCTTCCTTCTCACCTTTTTATACATCTTCTTTCATTCCTATCTTCTTTAATGCATCTCTTCTCCCCCTTTTTTATCTCTTAATTTTTCTTCTTTTCCTTTCTTTGCTTTTAAGAGATCTCCTTTAAACTTCTCCCCTTCATAATTCATATCTGATAACCCCTACTCCTACCTTTTAATTCTTCTTTTTCCTTCTCTCCTTTTAATCCATCTCTTTTCGTCACCTCCCCACTTTAATCCATCTCTTCTTCCCAGTTGTTATTCTTCATTTAATTCTTCTTCTTCCTTCTCTCCTTTTAATCTATCTCTTTTTGCTACCTCTCCTCTTTAATTCATCTCTTCTTCCTCTCCTCTTTTAATTCTTCTTCTTTCTCATACTAATGCTCACCCAACAGAAGGACCAATAGTTACTCAAGGTAGGTTTTTGTAAGGTAAGAGGTGCATATTATGATGATATATAGGATAGATATAGACAGTAGCATAGCTAGAGTAAACGTCACCCGGGACGGTTCGCTCAAATGCCACTCCAATGACCCCGATTCACCCTATGCTGAATGGTTAGCTGTAGCTAAATTTTCATACATGCTCTACCTCTACTTTACTCTACTGACCGGTAAGTTACTGTTTACATGTATGATCCAAGACAAAATCCAATACCACAAAATAATCAGTTCAAATCAAAAGATTTTTAAAATGCACTTTCAGAACAACTAAATACAAAACACGGCAATACACAAAAGAATGACATTCGATACTATGGTCTGAGAATGAATGTTTTCTTGTTTTCATTGTGGCAAACTGGTCAATGACATCGTCAAAATCTGTTTGTCTTGTAAGCTTGTTTTCAATGGACAGCACAGCCAGATCCGACAGTCTCGACTGGTTCATGTTTGACGTAATTTTATGATGCTAATTTTCCGGTGTCCAATTTTCCATTGCATCATTTTCTGGGTACCATTTTATCAATGATGTTTGAAAGTATTTTTCTTGGCAAAAATGTTCTATTTAATTTTTAAGCATTTTTCGGAACATTTTGATGTTATTATGATTTTAGTTTTAGTTTTAAAAACAATAAATATTTATCATTAGTACCAATAATGGAAAATTAAGTTAAAAATTTAAAAGAATCATTTTAGGAATCGGAAAATAGGCACAAATTTTTCCAATTCTGATACCATTTCCAATACCCCAAAAAGTTCGGATTTTTCCGATTCTCGATTCTGATTAATCGTCCCAACACTAGTAGATATATTTAAAAGTATATCGCTCACTCAATGGAAAATTGTATCTCAGCGAATTGATACACAGGCAAGACTGAAATTGTTGCACTTTTGGCTTCGTATTTCACTTTGTTGTTATTAATGATGCAGAGTTAAAACACCATATCATCCGATAAAATATTACAACAATGTCTCTTGTTAGTAACCAAGATTGTAGCAACTGAAACACATGAAAGCTGAAAACATTGCTATTTTTCCTACTCACAAATTTCCCGACAATTTATTAGAAAATTTCTGACGAGGGGACAAAACTGGGGGGTCATAAATTATTTCTGGGGAGGATCATATGCCCGCCTGCAAAACCCTGTGTCTCCACCACTGTTTTCAGACTATTTTTGGCACCTTAGCCTGGTTGAAAAATTTTGTTGGGGGTGACATTGTGTCACCCCTCCTGTGCTGGCACCCCCCACCCTAGCTACGCCACTGGATATAGATTGACCCTAGATTTGAAAAGATTAAGATTATAGGGATCAGGGAAGCATCCTCGTGTAAGTCTGTTTAACAGTTTTTGAGAACAACCTGTTTAAGTTAAACTTCCTTCTTAACAATCAAATATGAAGAGAATGAAGGTGAGTTCAGCCTGTGTATGTGGACTGGCAGGTCCTAGGTTTGGACAGATGGAACTAATAAATATACCTTGCCTGAACATCTGCTATGAAAATAACCAAAGAGCAGTGAGAGGCTAGCAAAGTTTCAATATGTGGGAAAGCAGCTGTAAAGTGGAAAAATAATTTGTTGACTAATAAGCTGCAAAAATGCTCAGATGCAGATATGGCAGAAATTCTCCTTTTTTGATTTGATCTGGCTGACTTTAGTGACTGGCCATTAAGGGTTATATCACTGACCAAGTAGGGTGCATACTAATAAAGGAAAATGAATGTAAGTTAACCCAGCCATAGTAACTGGTGACTGTCAGTGAGTATCAGCAATTTACCTCTACACTGCAGCTGGTATTCTACTAAAGCTATAATCTGGATAATCTCAACTCTTTACCTGATTTTCAGTTCCTTTGCCTTTTTTTCCTAGGCTCTTCGGTATTCTCTCCAGTACTCCTATAATTACTAGCATGACTGTAACTAATATTGCCAGACTTAAAATTATAGAATTCTATAAAAATTTTAATATAAAAAATATAATATAAAACCAATATTTTTTTTAACTTACAACTTAATTTTGACAAGATATAAATTCATTACAAACATAATGAATTTAAAAATATAACAATTCTATTAACAGAAATATTGTTTAGATATGGCAATTTTTAAAAAAAATTAATATGGATAAAATGTTTATTAAGATGTTTTTTAAAAACTCTTATGCAAATTAAATGTTACCATGTTTTTTTTAATAATATGACCCAAAGCAAGGCAGTAAAGTCACTAAGACACAAGGGGTTACTGAGTGGGTAAAAATAAGGAAAAAGAGAAACATTATTAAAAAGTGAGAACAATAGAAGAATAATCAAGAAGACAGTTGATAACAATTGACATTGCATTTAAATTTTTGAAGATGAAGGTTAGTTGAAAAGCATGGAGCCATATGAGAGTTCAGCAAGCAAGAAGTGTGAGAAAAGAAATTGTTAGCATAAAACTTATAGTTACATCTAGCAAATTCAACTGTGAATTAATAAAAACTTGTTGCCAATTTAGTACTTAAATTCATAAAGTCTAAGTACCATAGTGAAATAGTTACCATGAAAGTATTTATGGAATACGTATAGCTACATTATGACAGTGTGAAAATGAGAAAAGCTGAAATGCCAGTTATATTGTAAATGCAATTTCTAGTTGCATATATAAAAGCTGATAGCAAGATGCATGTTTTTCAACTGTTTTGTTCAACTGAAGTAAGGCGGGGACATGCAGAAACAACTTAGCCTTATGCAGATTTATTAAAAATGAATAATTATGATTCTTTTTGCTTTATTGTGCATATTTTTACAAGTTGCCTTGCAGTTCACGGAAGGCAGTCTTTGATATAGATGAGTTCTATTCTTTTTCTATTTACATGAAGACTGTGGGCAGAACCTCAATGGTATATAGACTCTTTTGCAGAGTTATTAATTTCCTGTTTCTTTTATATTCAGATTAACATGGATTTAGATCTTAAATGTCTGGATTAATCTTGAGTCTCAATAGATATTCCATGCATGCCTCATTGAGAGTACGACATTCATCATGACTAGATGTTTGTTAATAGAAGACTCAGTCAGTTTAAAACATTGTTATTAACATTTATATAGATAATTTCTTTGTATCAGTTCCAGTATATCTATCTATCTATCTATCTATCTATCTATATATATATATATATATATATATTAAGCCAACATTTAACTTAATCTAGCAATTGCTAAGTGAAATACCCCAAGGACAAAGTCCAGTTGTTCATCAAAAATCACCTGGTTTCCAGGCTTCAAAAGAAATTTTGTATCAAAGCCAGACTGCAATGAATCTATAAATAATACTCTTTGTAACTGTAACTCTCTCTTGGGCACCATATAAAATTGCAATTTTAATTTATTGCTGCAATCTGACAGATGTTAAAAGCCTTTACAGCAATACATCATGCGACTTTATCCAGTATTTATTTGAAAAGGCATAAAATGTTTAAAAACATGAAAATCAAGATGTCTTTCAAATTATATAACAAATTCTTTGGATATCCATATTGCATGACAGTCATTGGTATGGAATGTAGATTGAGAGAAATGAGTTCAAATTCTGGTCAAATCTGATGTGTTCACTTCACACTAATAATCTTAGGAAAATCAGGAATTCATCTTTTCACCACTCCAGCTATAAGTCATATAGCAAGGGGAACTTTACTCTCTTACTTAGTTGTCAGCCAGTCAAGAAAAAAAAAAAATTGATTTCAAAGCTATGAATAGGGCAATGAGAAACTCATTCTCAATCTTTCCCAAGTCATGGCAATTCACAGAAAAAGAATCTCTGGAAAGACATGATTACTTAGATACTGAAGGGACATGGTAATAAAAAGAAAAAATAACAAATACAATATATAAATCAGATATTTTCTTTTTTCCTTTATTTATTATCTCTATCTATAAAAGGCAGGATGTGTGTGTGTGTGTGTGTGTAATGAATGCACAGCTGCAATTTTCGACAGAATTGCACCAAAATTTACATGCACATGCTCCAAGTTAGCGGAAAGGCCAAGACAGACTTTGCATTTCCTAACTCCCATCGATAGTGGAAATAATCGATTTTTTTCATGCTTCTAGGACAGTTTTCATGTGTTTTGCAGCCATTTTCTACTGGCCAGAGTGAGAGGCTATAGCTGGCTGCCACGAATAGGCAGGAAGATTCTATTGGCCAGTGTGAGAGCCAACAGGTGACTGACATGAATGTTAACTAGCATGCTAGTATGCAAAAACATCGATAGCTGTATTCGTCACAAGTGGGAAAAATTTAAATCTGCATGGCACTTTACTTCAATTAGCTCATTCGCTTGCTTAAACTCAACGTTGATTCTGATTCCGCAGAACTGGGTTGGGTGTGAAAAAGTATTTGTTGTTAAAATTCTTTTTTCATTCGGTTTTTCCAGTTATGAGTCCTTTTTTAAAGCTGATCGTTTTGTGTTTATTTTGTTTAGTTCTTTTTTCGTAACAGATTTAATGTTTAGTATAGAGCTTAGAAAAAATTCGCAGTGTGAGATAGGCAAGAAGTAAGGCATGTAGCAACATCAGTACAGCAAAGGGCACTCCTTTAAAGGCAAGGAAGGGCAAAAATATTTTAAGTCAAGTGATAATGATTGCTGTATGAATTGTACGATTTATGAATCAAGCACGGGCAAGGCCAGTTCATGCTGCTAGTTGAATATAAAATGAGAAACAATTATAAATTTGATTAAGCTGAGCATAATTTCCCAGACTTAAAATTAAACTATATATACAGTGGGGGAAAATAAGTATTTCATCCTCTGCTGATTTTCTGAGTTTGCCACCTTACAATTTTCACGGTAGGTCCATCTTGAATGTGAGGGACAGAATATATAAACAATTCTAGAAAATCACATTATATCAATTTTTGAACATTTATTTCTTTTTCATTGAAAAAAATAAATATTTCACCTCCTACCAACCAGCAATGATGCAGGCCCCACCGACTGTTTATGTGACCAGGAGGCAGAGAGACTAGTCCTATTACTCAATTATTACTCCTAATCAAGTAATCATTACCTTTATAAAAGACACTAGTTCATAGAATCCTTCAATGAATCAGAATCTAATCTCTCCACAATGAGCAAGATGAAAGAATTGTCTAAAGACACCTGGGACAAAATTGTATACCTGCACAAGACTGGAATGAGCTACAAGATGATTGGCAAGCAGCTAGGTGAGAAGGAGTCAACTGTTGGTGTGATAATAAGAAAACGGAAGAACCACCAACTGACTACCAATCTCCTTCAGTCTGTAACTCCATGCAAGATCTCTCAGCATGTAATGAACCTGGCGATGAGAAAAGTGAGGAAACAACCCAGAACTATGCAGCAAGAGTTTGTTGTTGATTTCAAGGCAGCTGGGACCACAGTCACCAAGATGACCATTAGTAACCCACTATGTCGTAGCGCCCACAAGTTCCCCTTACTCAAGAAGGCATGTGTAGAGGTCTGTCAGAAGTTTGCAAATGAGCAGCTGGATGATTCAGAGGAGGGTTGGGAGAAAGTGGTCAGATGAGACTAAAATTGAGCTCTTTGGCATCAGCTTGACTCACTGTGTTTGGAGGAAAATAAAAGCTGACTGGAATCCCAAGAACACCATCCCAACCATTAAACATGATGGCGGAAACATTATGCTTTGGGGCTGTTTCTCTGCTAAGGTTCAGGACGACTACACCGGCTCAAGGAAAAAATGGATGGAGCTAAGTACAGGGAAATCTTGAGTAAAACCTCCCTGCCTCAGCAAGGGCACTGAAGATGCGTCATGGATGGGTGTTCCAGCATGACAATGACCCAAAGTATACGGCTAAGGCAGCAAAGGAGTGGTTCAAGAAGAAGCACATTAAGGTAATGGAGTGGCCTAGTCAGTCTCCGGACCTTAATCCTTTAGAGAAACTGTGGAGGGAGCTGAAGCTTTGAGCTGCCAAATGATGGCCTACAAACCTTAAGGATATGGAGAGGATCTACAACGAGGAGCGAGCCAAAATCACCCACCCCTGGGATCTATAAAAACTTTGTAACCAACTTATGTTTTGCAGTGGGGCAAAATACTTATTTTTTTCAATAAAAAAGAAATAAAAGTGCATATATATATATATATATATATATACACACACACACACACACACACACACACACACACACATATATATATATATATATATATATATATATATATATATTAATGATTTCACCTCAAGCATGGCAATAAAACTAACATACAAGGGGTTACTGAGTTTGGGAGAATATGAGAAAAAGAAAACATTATTAAGGACAGAGAACAATAAAAGAACAGGAATTAAAGAAACAGAAGATAATAATTGACATTGCATTTAAATTTTTGAAAATCTAAGTTGAATGGAAAGCAAGAAGCCAAAAGAGAAATCCATAGATCTATATATATATATATATATACAGGCTGCGTATATATATATATATATATATATATATATATATATATATATATATATATATACTGACTGCTTGTATAGAAGTTTACTCAGACACATTTTGTTTCTTCAATACCCACAGAGCCCACCTGTAGTTTCTACTGCAACTAAGAACATATTATATAGCATGATCAACAGCCCATACGCCTTAACCCTGTGTCTCAATGAGTTGCAACTTCAACCATCAATGTTTCTTAATTAGTTGCATCTACCCAATTTCACTCACAATCTTGGTATTGTTTTCAAACATTTTCCAAAGGTGTTGCATGCTGGGATAACCTCTACAGGCTGATACCATCAGGAAGTCATCTTCCTGACTAACCAATGATATATATATATATATATATATTTATATTTATATATATATGCATACTGATTGTATATATCATTTGGATGGACTGCTTAAACTTACATATATGATGACAAGTGTAGATATTTCTAATAAAATGTAAAATATTAATCCAATATTCTTAATTTATTATGCTTTCTTATTATTACTTTTGTTTATTAACTACATGAATGGAAATGACTTGCTATATATTCACTGCTATAACTATTGGCCTCAAAGTGGGACATGGCTATAAACCCCAGCTATGAACAAAAAAATCAGTAAAAATCTATCTCTTGATTATTTGTTATCTTGAGGAAATGTTTTTCATTGTTTGTATGTCATTTTAAATTGGATGAATTTTCTATGATATCCTGACTGATAATACAGTAAAGTAGCCATTAAATGAAGAGGGGAAACTCGAGAGACATTCAGAGATCAGCTGAGGAACAAATAAACTGAATAAAATCAATGGGAACAACTGATTAATGATCGGTAAAGTGAGTTGACATTATGGCCTTCAGAAAACATCATATGCCTGATGCTTAGTCAGCAAGTTCAGTTACTTTTGGATATGTCATGTCCATAAAAAAAAAAAAAATGAAATTGTCAAAAAAATAATTATAATAAAATAATTATGAAAATTATAATTATCATTAATTCACTTATTTTAAACCAATGAGGATCAAACCCACTTGTCTCCTTTACACACACAAATATGTGACGTTCTCACTATTGAACAGGAGTCGACACGGACAGGTCATTAGCACGTACATCATTGAAAATTTTGTCTCCTTTTCCTTTTTTGCATCCAACAAAAACTTGAGGTAAGAAAAGAAAATTATCTGGACACGCATATATAAAAAACATACGAGTAAAAATGTATACACTTTGCTTATTTTTTATCTTATCCTTCTGTCAAATTTGAATCTATATTTGATCTGCATCTGACCCCAGTCTTGCAATTTTACTGAGTTTTACTGTCTCTAATTTCTCCAGCACCATACAGCTACGAGTTAATAAATAATACTCATGTTGTTGTTGCAATGTCTTACTCTGTCATATTTTTATAAGTATTTTTGTATATATAAATGTTCGGGGATTTATAATTATTTACTCAGACGGTATAGTAATGGATAGCGGCTCAGACGGAGGAATCGAAGAGCCAAGTCTGAATTCCAGTTGAATCCATTACATTTACTTATGTGCTAATACCCTTGGGAAAGGTATGAATCCCGTTCTTCTCCATCCAGCTATGGGTAAATAGCAGGACAGACCGTGTTCTATAATCTTGGATGGCAACTGGTCTATTGCAGAAAGAAATGGCAACCTACTGCAGGAAAAAATCTGCTTCATCAGTCATGTATCGAAAGATATGTGATCGCCTATGCATGTATTACGCCTGGCACATAACTGACTGAGACAAGGAAAAGTAAAAATGATATTTAATATGTTTATGGTTAGCTTTTTACTTGATTTTTTGTAAAACTCTTTTGAAAATCTTGCTTGCTTTTGGAAGATTTTTTCTCATTTTACATCCTGGGTCTCTTCAGAATATCGGTGATCATGGCCCTCCAAAACTTTCTCTCCTTTATAACATTAAACAATGTCTATCTCCTTACTATCCATCCCAGCCTCTATTCTGCTATCTACTCTAGTTTGTTAGGTAAGTTACTCACTGTTTCTCTTGGCCTCTCTTGCCTTTAGTGTATCCTGTGAGCATTGAATTTTACAAGACCTGTTTCCTCTTTAGGTATTCCAGAAATTTCAACAGTCTCATTCTGATACGATGCACAAATATCATTTTGTGTTCATTTTCCTTTAAACTTCCTCATTCTTCCTTACTTAATTGTTTATGTAATTATCATTTTCATTTGATACTAAAACTAGAAAATATGAGAGTTTTGCTGAGTGCTTAGAATGTTTGTTTTTCCATCATGAGAATCAGGTTTGAATCAGTAATACTATTTTAATCAAGATCTCTCTTTGATTCCCAAATACATTTCACTAAACAGGTTGGCCAGATGTGAGTGTTAAGAAAACAAAAGCCAAAATTAAAAATATCATCTTCTGTGTAGGGACTCTTGTTATAACATCCACAAAACAAATCCCTGCTAAAATCTAAAATACAATAGCCAATCATGAACCTTGCTGCCCAAAATTTGTCAAACCAGAGATATAAAATAAGCTCTCCTCACAAACAAAAGCTAGTTTGGCTCATTATCTCAACCTTATCACTCAGTCATCAGACCATCCATACTTTTCACCAGTGTTGATTTTTAACCTTGAAGATAGATGGATTACAAAGACACCACACTCATGCTACCAAACAACTTCACTAATCCATTCCAGGCCTCTCACATCATCACTACCATGAATTTCATTCAACCTATCCAACAAAGTTGCCAATCCCAACAACATCCCTACACCTATTCATTTCCCTTACCAATGGCAACTAAGTATCAACAATTTTGTAACCTTTTCACATGACTTTTTCACTGTATATTTTTTGAAAATTAATTAATACATGCTGTTAAAACTTTAATCATTGTTTGTTCTTTCCTTTGCAACTATATGCCCATCATAACAAATCGATTTTTTTATGATATCAGCCTGTTTGCAGAACTATTAATAAGTTTCTGAAAACCATACCACAAAATGACCCAAACATATGAGGGAAATGAATAGAGAAATCTGTTTGAAAGCTGGCAATGGATGTACGAGCACAAAGTCACAAGTCATTGTGTCTGAGCATTCAAGCATAAGGGCTTTGTTCAATTACTTATCATGCCAGATGATGCCCTCTCTCAATTAAACTACAACGCATAGTTGCAGTATCAACCATGCTCAATTCATTAAGGAGGTAACTTTTTGATAAATCTGCCTAGTTTGCAATACCCTTATGAAGTAATGAAAAACTAAACCACAGAATGTATGAATAAGTGAAGGAAATTGAATAGGAAAAATGGTTTGAAAGCTGTCAATGGTTGTACAAATGCAAAATCACAAGTCATTATGTTTGAGGGGTTGAGCATAATAGCATTGTTTAGTTACTGATTGCAACAGATGTTGCCCTCTTTCCCAGAAACTGCAACTAAAATCATCTCAACATATTTGCAATAAGTAGACCCCAAAACAGGTGAGCATACTCAGAAATAACTATTATTTATCATTAATGTTTGAAAATATAGATTTTCTGGCAAACTTGGACCTTTGTGCTTGCAAAAAAAGGAGTGTGAAAAGGATTTTTTTTCCATTGACACCCCTGTTATTTAACAATTTTTATTATATTATTTAAACAATTAACACTATTAATCATTATTTATTTATTAGGATGTTTATTTACAAAATAATTTTATATTTGTAACATTCTAGGCAGTAATACAATTGCATTAAAACTAACAGAATGCAATATTTATCATTTACCAATTTATAACAAAATAAATATGAAAACAATTTGCATTCATAAATTTATAAACATTTACTAAATTATTAAAATATGTGAACCAACTATAAGTAAGTTCTTATTATTTACTATTTCATAAAGTTTGAATCAGTTGGCAATTAGCCAATGTCTTGCCAACAATTCTAATAAACAATATAATAAATAGTGTAAATAAACAATCTAATAATTGTCCTGGGTAAGACGATAAACTACATCCACGTCCTGGGTAAGACGATAAACTACATTCAATAGCAAGGCCTCTTATCAGGAAGCTTTGAGGAGTGTAGAACCACCTCTTAAATGCTGGTGTTCCCATTCCCTCCCTGACCCGAGGTGGTAGCACCTGTTAGGGTCCCAGTTATGGGCAAATAGTTAACCCTGAAACTGAGGTAAAAAGCATTATAAAAGTGTAAAAATAGTTTTTAATACCAGAAATACTTTCTAAAAAATTATTGCCAGAAATAAATTTTTGAAGAAAAAAATCTAGTACCACCAATACAGTTTTGAAAAAAATATTACCAGCAATACATTTTAGAGGAAAAAAATATTACCAGAAATAGATTTTTGACAAAACAAAAATATTACCATGAAAAAAAGATGTCAGCATTAAATGACCCATTGAGGTTGATATGCTGTAAACCAAACCAAACCAAACAATCTAATAAGTAAATAGTATTTATTATTTTTGTTGTCAATTCCTAAGAACAAAAAAATGTATATATTCACTTTCATATATATTTTAGTTTTATTCCTATTCTAATCATCATTTTTTAAAACAATAAATATTGCTGAGTGAAGGCAGTTAAAATAATAGTGGTGGCAAAGGAAAAAACATTTTTAGGCAGGAAGGTCCAAGTGTGCCAAATTTCTATTCTTCCACTTACTCTTTAAAATTTAAGTCTTCAAAATTCTTTTAGGATAAGTTATTATATTCTTTGATCATAGTTGTCATAGTGATAGATTATTAAAGTAGCAGTTGGTGTCATACCTTTTCCTGTAATTGTCTTGTACATTACTAATGAAAACATGAGACTGAATCTTTCATATGTCATTAGTATTTATTTCACTCAGATTTCATTATTCATCAGACATGGATATCCTGTGAGGTGCAAATCTGCACCTGGTGACCACAAAGTCATCCACTAGTTCAACTAGTTTCTCTGAATGACATGGAATACAAAGACTATTCTGGCATCATGTGAGGTGAACCGCATACTATAATAGTTACTTAGTGCTTTTGTAAATATAAAGTAATTAATGAAAAGTTCAAGAATAGTTTTGTCACGCAAACCACATGAGTTGATGTTCGGAGAGCAAAGAATGAATTTAGACAATTTGGAGCATTCAGGAATATGACTTACACTACTTTATCTCGTTGAACATTATAATACTGTCATGCGAGAAATGTGCATCTTATATATCAAATAATATAGTATAATTTTCCTTTATATTATTAGCTGGCAGGGTTTTGCTCTATATACATACTGAAGTTGCATCTAAATGTTTACAATATGCTTAAAAAATTAAACATAAAATTAAAAGAGATGAAAAATTATAGTCCCTTCACTCCTAATGCTCTCTAAGACTTACTACCCACTTGAGAATTCAGGGCTCCCAAGTTGGGGTTCTTTCTGCCCCAACTAAGAATCAATGACTTAGAATTACTGCTTTTATTTCACTGTGGACTTCATGAATCTCTACTGACCAGTGAATTTGTGGCTTTGGTCATTCTTTGAACATGGACCTTACATTCTTGTGTAGATGTATGTGACCTTGTTCTGCTGCCTCTCAGGTCAAAACTATATGAGAGGTAAATATATAATTTATTTCTCATATGGTTTTTCCCACACATGTGCAACCTAGGCACAGCTGGGTGCATTATGTGGATCTGTCAGTCGGTCACTATCAGTCTATGAGACACTGATCTCCACCTCAAGCTAGGTCACTGGGTGCAATGTCTATTCTGCTATCATCTGAGCTGAACTACATACCACATTCCTCCAATTAAAAATCAGTGTAGACTAAGCAATATTAATTTTTGCCACTGCCAATGTAGGAGAAGAAAAATTTGTTCCCCAATTGCCTTGCAACCATATGCAAACAGGGTAATGGCTCTTATAGCAGATTTGCATAGAAAACCCAGAATGGCATATCCTGTAGCCAAGCATAATGCCTTATTAGTGTGACCACTAAAAGAGATCTGTTCTCTGCATAGTCCAAGGCCTGTATGCACCATTACCCATGCCTGTATCTTGGAGAGGTCACTCCAGTAATACTGACTTACCAAAGTGTTCCATTATCTCTTGACATAGACAGACACCTGATACATACATATATATATATATATATATATATATATATATAATGGTTGGCTACTTGGTTCCAAGCACCCCTATCTCTTTGGATGACTAGCCAATCCCTATTGCAGACACCTGCTCAGGGACATTTATGCTTGTTCCATACACACAGATCCCACCTTTATGCTGCAACTATTCTGAGTAGACGTTAGTTACAGCTTCAGGAAGACAGTGCTTCATCTGACACTAACGTCTTTGGAAAAGACATAATTCCTTTAGCCTTTTGTAAGCAGAAAGAAATCTCTGATGTCAAACCGCTGACATTTTGCAAACATATCCGAATATGGAAATACATCCAGACAGATAATCCAGGCTGACATCCCTAAGGTGGTTGACTGTCAACATTGACCACCACCTAGTAATTCCAGCAGCCAAGCTGACCACAAATAAAAGTTGCTGAATTCCCTTAGATCTTGTCAGTTTGTTCAGAGAGCCCTCTTGTCTGGGTGATGTTGTCAGGTTTGTGTTGCGGACAAATCATTCCAGCCTTACCAGCCAGTGATCTAACCAACAAATTATTTGATATTGAAAGATACCTGTTATTTTTCACTACTACGTTCAGTTTTGTTTTTCAATATCTCTATAAATGGATGCAGGAATATTATTTTGGTGGAGTAATGGATAGCAGCTTCGATTGAGAAATTGGAGAGCCAAGTTTGAATTCTATTTGAATTCATTACATTTACTTATATGCTAATACTCTTGGGAAAAATATGAATCTATCTCTTCTCCCAAACTAGT
Source organism: Acanthosepion pharaonis (assembly GCA_903632075.3). Taxonomy (NCBI): domain Eukaryota; kingdom Metazoa; phylum Mollusca; class Cephalopoda; order Sepiida; family Sepiidae; genus Acanthosepion; species Acanthosepion pharaonis. The sequence continues at coordinate 1,727,375 of CAHIKZ030002157.1, forward strand.
TATAGGTAAATAGCAGTACAGACTGGGGTCCTATAGCCTTGGATGACAACCAGTCGAGAAGAAGGACAACTCTGGGAATTTTAAATTTTGAAAATATTTTTGAAAAAATTATTAAAAACAAAAAAATTGATGAAATCCTAAGGGACAAAACACGTCACACAAAAAAATTTTCCCCTTTGTCATATATGTAGTGATATGTAAATGACTGTCTAATTAGCATAGCTAAAGCATAGAGACTATATAAGGGCCCGAGCAGTAAAGAGGAACTGTAGAATATCATATACAAGATTAATGACAACTGCTGGGCTAAGTAAATATGAAGGAAATCACATTTTATAACAATATAATTTATTGAATTAATATAAAAACATGATGCAGTATTATTTCCCTTAATCGGTCTATTTTGATTCTGCCAAACTTAATCTTTGGAAATCAGTTATCAAGAACAACAGAGAATTTTTCAAATTTTTAACAGTCAGTTTTGATTTTGTTTAGTTTATAATCAATTTCATGGCTGAAAATGTTTGTTTGCATCTGTGCAAAAAGGGTTTCTTCAAAATTCTAATGTTTAACGATTTGGTTAGATTTTGGGAAGTGAATAAACCTCAGAACCTTTCTGCACTTCTTCATATAATTTAGAGCAATTTTCTTTTAATTCTGGAAAATGTTGATAATTTAATAATTTCTAGTAATTCATTCATTCATGCCCACTGTACCCAAATAGGAAGAGTGGACATTACTGAGTTACAGCACTATCATTAGTTTTTTACAACAGGTTTTCCTTTCATATTGTTTTTCATAGCAATAAAAATCAACAATATTATACTAAAATGATTATAAAACTAAAATGATAAATAAAAATGAAGGTTTCTATCCTTACCTCTTTGTATAACTCATCAACATAGATTTTACTATTTTCATAAAAGTATATAATTCCATATAGAATTATTTTTCATACTTATGTTGTAACATCTCCAACTTTTTGCAAAATATGTGCTTTCTTTTTAAAAGTATTTCTTTAATCTTGACAGCATTTTTTCTCTTATTCATTTTTTTTACTCTTATTTTTTTCTCTTACCTATTTTTTCCTTTTATTTTTTAAATTTATTTTTATTTTCAATAGGAATATATTGGTTTACCTATAACCAAGTACACACTCTTTAGAGTAGAAGTTCATGTCTTATTTCCATTTTAGGATTGGGTTTCTCGTAAAGAGAATATTCTTTCACTCCCTCACATCTTAGTGTCATAATGAAAGAAATATGCCATATTTTTATATACTAAAGTTCACTCAATACAAAAAGAAATACCAAGGAAAATAGAATACAGAAGAAATCTAGGTGATTCAACTCCGTGGATGTAGCATGGCTAATCCAAAATGTAAGTGTCTGAAATGGTAGAGCTAAAGAGTGGAGCTCATCTGCATATTTACCAGGGAAATAGTGAGAGAAGCTATAGGCTTGCAACATTGAATATGTGGAAAACAGTCATTTCCCTATGAAAGAGTTGAAAATAAGTCATCTGCTACGAGACTACATCTCTTGCTTGTAACCATCCACTATAATAAAATTTTGAACTCTAGTGAGGATTGTAACATTCCCAACATGCATCTTTTGACAAAATGTATACTTTCATTTCAAAGGCATTTCTTTAATCTCAACAGCAAGTTTTTCTGTTATTTATTTTTTTCTATCTGTCTATATTTCTGAGATGAGGTATTATGATTACCCACATTATTTACATTATTTGGACTGTTATCTTCATCTTCATCTCCGTTGCCATATGCACAACATTTTGGCCATTGTACGCACTGGCCTTCTTCAGGTGGAACTAGAACAATTTATACTGGTGGACAAAATAAAGGGTCCGGTTCAAAATTACAATCAGTCACCTGAAGAAGGCCATTGTGAATATGGCATTGAATATGAGGATAACAGTCCAAATAATGTAAGTTATTTTTTTCTCTTACTTTTTTTTTCTCTTATTTTTATCTATTTATTTTTCAATAATGATTTGAGCTGATATGTTTGGCTATCACTCTCCATCCCCATCTATTCAACCAGCGCAGGTGTTTATCTCTTGTTTCCTGTTTAGGATTGGTGTTCTGGTTGTTTCTAAATGTTTCTCATTCTCTTTCACTCCCAGTAATCCCTGGTGTCTTAGTGGCATAATTGCCTTGCTTGGGGTGAAATGGTTAACAAAAGAAAGAAAAACAAAATAAAACTTATAAAATTAAATGAAAAGATGGAAAACATACAGAAAGCAAATTTCTTAATTCCTTTCCACCACGATTGTCCAAAGTTCATTTAGTACAATTTACATTCAAAATAATATCCTCATCATTGTTGTTATTATCACAACATTTCAGTCATTTTTATGTCAAGTCTTCTTTGAGTACATTATTTACATTATTCGAACTATTGTCCTCATCTTTGTTGCCATATTTATCACAATGTTTTGGCCGTTGTACACTCCAGCCTTCTTCAGGTGGTTGGAATGCTGAACTGAACCCTTTATTTCGCTCACTGGTGTAGACTGTTCTAGTTCCATGTGCCATGTTTGATGGATGTCAGTTATCAGTTATATCATGTTAATTTACCTCCACTGCCTTAACCAGGTATTGAACTCACACTCTTCGGGTACTGTCACTGGATCTAACCAATGTCTTTATCCTCTGTGCCATGTATACTTAACAGGAGATAACTGATAACTGATATCCATTAAACATGGCACGTGGAACTAGAACAGTCTACTCCAGTGAGCAAAATAAAGGGTTCAGTTCAACATTCCAACCACCTGAAGAAGGCCGGAGCGTACAATGGCCGAAACGTTGCGATAAATATGGTGACAAAGATGAGGACAATAGTCCGAATAATATTAATGATGTACATAGTACCTCATCTCAGAAATATAGACAGACTCTTCTTTGAGTGTCTGTCAATTTGGATAACCTTTAGGGAATTTTGAATTTGATCTGTGGTTGGAGGATATAGATTGTTTTTTGTTCTGTTGTCCATGTCAAAGGAATTTGACATCTTGTTCTTATTTAGCTCTACTCAGTTATTATTCAACCTGTTTCTACTGATTCTCACCCTACACAGGCAAGCAATAACAAGATAAGATTTTCCTAGGCATAACCAATAGAATGGGATCAATCCTCCTTTGTAAATTAAATAATGAGTTCAATTTAAAATCCCATGAAAGTTGCCCAGATATACAGACACCTGAAAGAAGGCCAGAGGCCACAACTGCAAAATTGTTGTGATCTTCTTCTCATCGAGGTGTTACACTACATCCATCCAGTATTGCACACAGAACCTTGCCTGGGATGTTAAAGCTTCAAGGTCATTAAGTGTGCATGAATCTTCAAGATTGGAGCAAACTAGAAGATGTTCTATAGTCTGTGATTGCCTACATTAGCTGCTGGGATGATCATTGGTGGCATATCACCAATTTTGAAGGTTAGCTCTACAGCGAGCAACAGCTGTTCAGAGGTGATTCAGTCAGGACCAGAGGGGCCTGGCATAACTGGAGCCAGTTGGAAGGAATTCTGTATAGCTGAGATAGATACTCTGTTCCATATTGTTAAGGCAGCTGCACCACATGGACAAACGCTGATGAGGAGCTTCGTATTTCAATTGTTTGACTGAATGTAGAAAGTTGGGTCTTGACTTGTGCCTTTTTATCATTAGTTCAAAGCCATGGAGTGGATGACAAGGGTCAGTTTCCTACTTCAAATTCTTAAGGTGGGATTGTACTGTACTTCTGAAGCAAGGCCAATAAGCATGTAGAGGTCATCTACTTTGGTTGGCTACTTTGGTTGGCACAGTGATTGATCTGCAAGTGGCATTTAAGGCAGGGGTGATCTTCTTTGCATGGAGGAGCATTCATGCTCTAGTCCCCATCAGATGAGTTTTCAAATTTGCCAATCTTTTCCCCACTAGATCTTATACATTGCTGTGATAATAACAATAAAGATGAGGAAATTAAACCAAATGTAAATAATATTAACCCATCATCCCATAAATTTAGACAGAAAGTCACTTAAAGTCATTATCAGAATAATTCAAAACAGTAATTTGATAAGACATCCAGTATGAAATACAAGTAGTGATTAACGTATAGTCTATGAAGCATTCAGCCTAGAAGCAATTGCAAACATGGACACTTTGCTTGCCAACAGAATTTGCCGAAGCCCATGGGCCATCAATAAATACCAATGGTCAGTGTCTAAATAGATTGAAAAATAGCCAATACTTATTAACAGTTCTTGTTGTCAAGGTGAGTAATTGGAGATCGTTGTCAAAGTTTATGCGGGCAAGAGAATATAGGAATCAATTGAGTGCAGTGATTAGAGGCAAATGTATTTACTTAATTATATTCTTTATTCTGGCACTTCTTTAATTAAAATGAATTATACATGATCCTTGATATTCTAATATTGATAACAATTGATCATAAACACTATTCAGATTATTCTGGCCAGAACACAACATTGTGAATGTTGAATAACCCCAAATGAAAGAAATATGCTATATTTTTATATAATAAAGTTCACTCAATACACGAAGAAATATTGAGGAAAATAGAATACAGAGGAATTTATGTAGCATGGCTAGTCCTAGATGTAAGTGTTTGAAATGGTAAAACTAAAGAACGGAGCTCATCTGCATATTTGCTAGGGAAATAGTGAGAAAAGCTATATTCGTGCAACATTGGATATATTGGAAACTGCCATTTCCCAATGAAAGACTTGCAAATAAATTATCTGCTATGATACCACTGTGATAATAAAATAAGTACATCCCATGTCTCTTATTGCTTGTAACCATCCACTTTAATAAAATAAACATTTTCAGTGCTAAAACTAATTAGTCAAATAAAGCTTCATAAGCTTCTTCTTAGAGTTGTTGCTATATTACAATCATGTAAACATTTTTGAATTCTATCAAAGTTAAAAGTGAGGATTGGGCAGTGCAAGGTCAAACATGACAACCATACCCCTTTCTTGGTCAAATAATTTTGTCTGTTACTATCTTAAATATACCCTTCAGATGACACTGAAATCAAAAGTTAGTGATATGCAAATAATTTAGTAGATAATGGCTTGGAATTGTTAATCAGAGAGCTGAGTTCCTATTCCTCTTGGGTTTGTTATATTTACTTATGCGCAAATATCCTTGTTAAATGAATCTATGACTTCTTCACCTTACCTATGGGTTAATTAGTAAGATTTGTATCACTAAATCATTATGTTGTAACTGAGTTATAAAAAAAAACAGCAGAAAACCAGAATTGCTTTAACAACAAGTTTATTACCTTTTGGTACAGGGAAACATATTATAGAATAGAAACTAGAGAAGAGAATGTTTCACCATGAATGATAAACTGTTTTCAGCAAAAGCTTCTGCTATGACTGCTCCTCCTGCTACTCCTCTTGATGTAGGAATATTTTTATATCTTTGTCCAATGGCTGAGTCCAAACTTGTAGGGAAATATTCTCCCTCACAACACATTATTATCCCATTAAAAAAATTCTTACAATCTAAAAATATTTAGTTTTAAATAACCTACAATGGGTTGATAAACTTTAGAATGGTGCATTGGAATAGTAAAATATGCCTTCCAACAGCTAAGCAAAGTATTAAGAAACAGTAAAATTTTTGTTAGAAACAAAGAATGCTGCACTGTTAAGTAATAATGGTCTTCTTATATAGCAAGGAATTCTTCACAATCTCCCCCACAGATAAAAAAGAGCCTTCAGGCTAAAGAAATATATTTCTACCAAAGGACTCTGAGAATACCATGGATTGAACATTTGTGTAACAAGGAAGTTTATAGAATATATGGTCAAACTTTACAACACTAAGTGTAGCTGTATTGATTTTCTTAGTAAATAAGATTTTATAGGGAGGAGTTTTGAATTCAGATTTGTCCTTCTACTGTAACAGTTGCCAACTAAATCTAGAATGCTCAGTCTGCTTTGCTCTTGAACCATAGGTGTCTTCCAAAACCTAAGCAAAGTATTAAAAGGCTGGAAAATATCATTAGAAACCAAGAAAAGAGTACTGCACTGTCACGTAATGTAAATCCTCTTATATGGCAGAAAATGCTGGATAGTTTACCAAAAGATGAAAAAAAATGACTTGAGTCATTGCATTCTACAGAAGGATGTTGAAAATACCAAGGACCAAACATGTGAGAAATGATGAAGAAACAAACAAACATTTATACTTGAAGATGAAATTTCTACAGTACATAATGAGGAAAGAGAGCTTGGAAAATTTGATACTCACAGGACATTTAAGGCAAGAGGGATGGAGTAAAACAACACATAACCTATTTATTCTTATATATCCTAGTTCCTGAGATATTCTCTTGTAAGCAAACCAGAAATGTTAAATAGACATGGATGTGTGTGTGTGTGTGTGTGTGTGTGTGTGTAACGAATGCGTGGCCGCAATTTTCAACAGATTTGCACCAAAATTTACATGTACATGCTCCGAGTTAGCGGGAAGGCCAAGACTGAACTTGCATTTCCCAACTCCCATCAATAGTGGAAATAATAGATTTTTCATGCTTCTACAGCAGTTTTCATGTAGTTTGCTGCCATTTTGTACTGGCCAGAGTGAGAGCCAATAGCCGGCTGCCACGAATAGGCAGGAAGATTCTATTGGTCAGCGTGAGAGCCAACAGCTGACTGACATGAATGTTAACTAGCATGCTAGCATGCAAAAAAAATTGATAGCTGCATTCGTTACAAGTGGAAAAATTTAAATCTGCATGGCACTTTATTCCAATTGGCTCATTCACTTGCTTAAACTCAACGTTGATTCTGATTCCAAGAGAACTGGGTTGGGTGTGAAAAGTATTTGTTGTTAACATTCTTTTTCATTCGGTTTTTCCAGTTCTGAGTTCTTTTTTTAAAGCTGATCGTTTTATGTTCATTTTGTTTAGTTCTTTTTTCGTAACAGATTTAATGTTTAGTATAGAGCTTAAAAAAATTTGCAGTGTGATATAGGCAAGAAGTGAGGCATGTAGCAAACATCAGCACGGCAAAAAGGGCACTCCTTTAAAGACAAGGAAGGACAAAAATATTTTAAGTCAAGTGATAGCGATTGCTGTATGAGTCGTATGATTTTTGAATCAAGCACGGCAATGCCAGGCCATGCTGCTAGTATATATATATATATATATATATATATATATATATATATATATATATATATATTAGGTGTTTGGAATATAATGTTCAATTTTAGAATCAACTTTTAATCCTCAATTAATGTATTTTAAGTATGTTTAAATCATTTAAAATAGGAACCAAGTTACAAGGTTATTTATGCCTTTATGGTAAAATTGAAACTGTAAAGGTTTGGATGACAAGAAATATTTCAATGTAGTTTCTGAATCTCTTTAGCCTTAAAAATTGTCAAGATGTTTGAAAAAGTGGTAGTCAATGGGTAAGAGGTCATATGAATATGGTGGATATGGCAAAGTTATGTATCCCAAGTTAGCAAGGTTTTGCAGTGTCATCCTGGCAACATGGGGCCAAACATTGGTATAAAGCAGAATTGTACCTTTCATTTAACCAGTGCTGGTTGCATTTTGAATGTGATTTCATCCAGTTGCTGGCAGTAAACTTCTACAGTGATGATCTGGTTTGCTTCTAAAAAGCTGTAATGGATAATGTCAATGATAGACCACCAGACAGCATAATCTTATGTTGCTGCAATTTGGCTTTTAGAAAGTGTTTTGCTTCTTTGTCATGATCAAGCCATTGAGATGATCCTTTATGACTGTCACAAAAGATCCATTTCTCATCAAAAGTCACTATTAAATCAAGAAATGCATCATTTGAATTTTGATAATACAACACAGAAAACAATTTAAAACCTCAAACTCCTTGAATTTCACTAAATTCATGTGGAATCCATTTATAAAGTTTCTTCACTGTGTCAATTTTCTTGAGATAGTTGACATATTGAAAAACCAGCACCCCTTATTTCAGACACTTTGATGTGGGTTTTGTTCTAATAATGTTTTCAGATGTTGCTTGTTAATTCTGGATGAATGTTCTCTACTAGTTTGTTCTTCAAGACTTGTTCCACCACTTCAGTATTTCAAAAACTAGCACCATCCTATCTTATCATAAGTGGATCCTTCACCCCATACTATGTTAATGTTGGCAGCAGTTTGAGACGTATTATGACCATAACCCATTCAAAAAAAGTAAACATCCTTTTCTTTTTAATGTTCAAGTCAAGAAATATATAAAGTTTTATGTTAAATTCTGAATGGGATTGATATAAAAATTACAAATAGGGTGCTTTAATCATTAGTAACGTGTAATATACTTTTATGCAACTATTATAATAATATATTAGTGAACAATTAAAACGTTTATTCTAAGATTGGACATTGGCACAGACATTACAGAATGTGCAACTTCTCAAAAACCAGCCAATGGCTTATGTCCCAAGGTAATAAAATCTTGGTATTGTTCATGGAGAGGTAAGGTTTCTGACAAAACAAGTGAGTTGTTGCAAGAACATTGGCTGCTGGCAAAGGACATTGACCACTGCCTCAGAGTGATTCCTGGTGAAGGACATTGACTTCTGGCAAAACCTTTAACTACAGGCAAGGACTAGTACTACCATGAAGGACATTTTCTACAATATTCTGCTTAATTGAATTCTTTTGCTAATGTCTTACTAATAATATCTTTCATAGCTAAGATGAAAGATAATACTAATTAATGATTTATAATTCTATTGACTCTGGTAAAAAACACAGTACTTTTAGTATTTGATTTAGAATCATATAAAAAAATTCTTCATGAGTGAAAGTAAATTGCATACCGAATACATTGCATGATATTACTCATGGCCATCAGTTAAGAAAAATAATTAAATATTCATCGTCATATTGTGCTATTTTTGTTTATTGCAGATTGGGGCATTTGATGTTGGTGATCATGGCTCTCCCCATTTCCTGTCCTTAATAAATTTTATTTTGTTTGTTATCTTTCTTAAACCCTGTTTTGTCATCAATTTACTTAAGCTTCCTAGGTCGGTTATATATTGTTTTCCTCTATCCCTCTTGTCTTCAATCTTTCCTGTGAGTATTAAATTTTCCAAACCCTCTTTCTTCATGTGTCCTAGAAATTTCAGCTATCTCTGTCTGAGGTTAAGTGTAAGTTTCCTTTTCCTTTCACATTTTCTCTAAAACTTTGTTGAGCAAGGTTTGTCTTTCTGCTTTCCCTCCTCATCCCTGTTCTACAAACTCTTTACACAATTTCATTAGGTAGGTTATTTGCTGCTTTTCTCTATACCTCTTGCCCGCAATATGTCAGGTGAGTATTAAATTCTCTAAGCCCTCTTTCCTAATTATGCACTCTAGAAAATCAAGTTTTTTTTTATTTCTGAGTCTAAGTGTAAATGTCTGTTTTTTTTCTTCCTTAAAGTCTCTTCTTCATCTGTGAGGATACTGCCCCAGTATTCACTGCAGTATAAGAGAACTGATATTACATAAGTGTTCAATACTCTTTTCTTATTACATTTTTCTATTTCTTAATACTTTGCTCTACTTTTGGAAGGCATTTTCATATTTCAATGTCACACTTTCCATCTTCTGTTAAAACACTTCCCAGATAACACAACAATTAATCAAGAAACCATCTCTATATAGATTGTTAAACATGTATAAAGAGCTTCTATCTAGTCATGAGGTGATTGACTTGTGACTTTATGCTAGCCCAACTATTGAAGGCTTCTTAACAGTTTTGTCTATCTAATTTGATACTGCTTAGGCCAACCCATGTTATAGCTTTCAGGTACTTGTCAGTTGTATGGCACATGGGGGATCATCTCCTCAGGCCAATATTGCTGAGATGCCAACTCCTTTACAAATCGGCCAGAATGCTATATATAATCAAAATGCTATATTCTGAGGTCATTAATAAATATCTATACAGATGATACCAGTTTATATGTGCACTTCCTCCAAAAGTCAAGATGATCAGAGCTTGGTTGTGGATCTTTCCTCTGACAGATCTCTGGGGCAAAAACTGGCTTATAACTTTCAATACCTCAAAGCCCAAATAGGAATGTTTCCTCATTGCAGAGAAGATCTTGAATCTTCTTCATGTCTTTGATTTGAATTTTCTTCAAATGCTTACTTTTTACCTGGATAAAAGTTCACCAGAGACTTAAAGTAAAACTCATATATACGATCCTTAGCTAAAGATGTTGGAAAAATAATCAGTTCCTTGTACCATGTCAAAAAGTTCCTGACTTGCCTTGCAAGGCTTTCTCATTATAAGAACCAGATCACACAAAAAATACAGTATTTCTGTCATATCTGAGCTGTTCAGTGTTAACTTTCCAGCCTTGAAGGAGTTCAAAATCACTTGTTGAAGAGGGGTTATCCTTTACACTACAGCCCCTTACTCACAGACACAACATCGCAATCCTATAGCCCAATGATTTTCAACTTCTGTGCCATGGCATACTGAGTGTACTAAATGATCCTCTTGACAGTGCCTCAAAATATTGTCACAGCATATATATATATATACAGTGTTGTAAAAAAGTAAGCAAAACCCTTAGATAATATTTAAAATAATTGTCTCTTTTTTTTTTCTAGATATCCAACAAATCTTAATTAAGCAATATATTCATTACGAAAAGCCTTTATTAAATCAATTGCAACGACCTTCAAAGATTTTTATCAAGCCAGAGTATAAATAATAAATAAAAATCAAGATGTGCAAAGTAAGTGAACCCTTGCATTTACCCTCTGTATTTTGGTTTTATATGGTTGCCAATTCAAATCATTTTTATGCACATGTAAAAATCAAAATAACTCAGGTTCATCTTTTTTGGTAAGCTGTGTATACTGCAGTTAAAAAATATGACTAAGATATGACAAAAGTGTGAAGTTAGAGACTAAATGTAAAATAATAGGTATGTGAAGATCAAAAGAACTTCCTAAATATTAAAAAAAAATTGCTTAGTTGAAAATTATAATGATGGCAAAGGCTATAAAAAGCTATGAAAATGATTTCAAGTGCACTTGTCCACCGTGCAACAAATTATTTATAAGTGGAATGGCTTTGGTATGATGGCATGACAATTAAGAAGTAGCCACCTGCAAGAGATATCTGTAAGAGCAAGTAGACCTCTATTTTGGAAAGCTCAGGCGAATCCTACTATAATCTTTTCAGATTTACAATGCACCGTAGTTAATGTTGAAATCAATCTGCATACATCTACAGTGTGATGAAATCTGAGCAATGCCAATCTTTATGACAGAATGCATAGTAAAAGCCACTGCTTATGAAATAACAGAAGCATATTCACCTCAACAATGCCAACGCTTATATAAATAAGAGAGGAACATTCTAGCAGATGCTTTTATAATCTGATGAAACCTAAAGAGAACTTTTTTGAGAGGAACAATAGGTGCTATATTTGGCATGCGCACTCCTAATACAGTTTTTGAAGAGAAGAATTTGTTACCAACCATTAAACATGGCAGTGACAGCATTATGAGTTGGGGGTGCTTAGCTGCAACTGGAACAGGCAAAATGCATTGATGACACAATGGACTCTGCAAGATACCAAGTAATTTTGAATGAAAGTGTCTTGTCCTCATTTCAAAATTTGGGTTTAGGTTAGGGCTGGAACTTCCAACAGGACAATGATCTGAGGCATCATAAACAAATCCACAAAAGAATGAAAATCAAGCAATTGTGGGAGAAGAATGGTCAAAGATTGGCACTCACTACTGCCAGAAACTTCTTAAAAATTATAGAAAAAGACTGGTTGAAATTGTAACCTCAAAAGGAGCAGTCACCAAATATAAAATGTAATGGTTCACTTACTTTTGCATATCTTAATTTTTAATTAATATTTTTATTCCAGCTGGATAAAAATCTTTGAAAGTGGCTATAATTGATTTAATAAGGTTTTTTTTTCTTACTGAATATATAGTTTAATTAAGATTTATTGATCATCTGAAAAAAAAGTGATAATTTTTAAAAATATTATCTTAGGAGTTCACTTACTTTTGCACAGCACTGTATATGTGTATGAATGTAGTAATGATACAGTATTATTATTTGAATAAATGAATACATATTAAATATTGTTGAATAGAAGCATTGAAATAAAGTAATTTCATATCCGTGTGTGTGTGTGTATGTTTTTTTCAAATCCATGATTTTATTTCATATCATTTAAATGCATCCCCTTTAAAAATTTTACTAAGTGTGCAATGATATTTTCATTTGCTTCTAGGTGAGAAGATTGAGAAACACTGATTTAGATGCACATAGTTCTTTGTAAATGTTTATTAATCAGGGAGACAGAAAAACAGATAGATAGAGATAGATAGATAGATAGATAGATAGATAGATAGATAGATAGATATATGATGATAGATAGATAGATAGATAGAGATAGATAGATAGATAGAAAAGGAATGGATAAACAGATAGATAGATAGATAGATAGATAGATAGATAGATAGATAGATAGATAGATAGATAGAAAAGGAATGGGATAAACAGATAGCCATGAAAAGAATGAGATAGATAGATAGATAGATAGATAGATAGATAGATAGATAGATAGATAGAAAGAAAGAAAAGGAATGGGATAAACAGATAGCCATGAAAAGAATGAGATAGATAGATAGATAGATAGATAGATAGATAGATAGATAGATAGATAGATAGATATAAAAGGAATGGGATAAACAGATATCCATGAAAAGAATGAGATAGATAGATAGATAGATAGATAGATAGATAGATAGATAGATAGATAGATAGATATAAAAGGAATGGGATAAACAGATATCCATGAAAAGAATGAGATAGATAGATAGATAGATAGATAGATAGATAGATAGATAGATAGATAGATGGATAGATAGATAGATAGAAAGAAAAGGAATGGGATAAACAGATAGACATGAAAAGAATGATAGATAGATAGATAGATAGATAGATAGATAGATAGATAGATAGATAGATAGATATAAAAGGAATGGGATAAACAGATAGCCATGAAAAGAATGAGATAGATAGATAGATAGATAGATAGATAGATAGATAGATAGATAGATAGATAGAACATTGCAATCCTGCAACCTCTCTGTTGCTACTTCAATAGTAAATCTTTAGATGATCTTCATTATTTGGTGCTACCATCTTAGACCTTTTCAACCCAGACCCACCTTGCAATATCATAAAGGTTAAATCACCCTCATTCCTTATGTATTCCATTAGTAAGAAGGATGTTCTGCTTAGATAGCTTCTTCCAAAGAACTTCTATAATAGACTACCATGTGGTGTGTTACTTGAAAACTAAATACTTAATATCTTCAAGTCTAGTCTCATCCATATCTTCATAATCTGCATTTCCAACTTTATCTACTTACATTCATATCATACACCCTATTCAATAACTTGAGTGGCTCTTGGGCCTTTTATTGGGTGAACTTGTTTGAAGAATAATCATATATAAATCATGTAATATTCCTTATTATATTGAAGTAGACTTCATCCTCACAACCAAACATGATTCTTTTCTTCCATTTTTTAAAATTCTTTTGTGATATTTTGAGAGTAGCTAATCTCGCCAAACTAGCTCCAGCACTTCATAAATTTGATAATACTGGAGAGACAGACATAAGACTGCAAAGTAATATGGTTGTCTATGAATAGAAATTATTGACAATAGATTGATTATCAATTCACTAAATTGCCTTGTCTTGTGAAATCTTTATAAGTAAAATCTAAGTATCGGACAATAGTAATATTGACTTATCAAAAACTTTAAAATCACTTATTTAAATATACTCTGCTTTCAATAAATCCTCTGAAAGATATTTTATCAAGTTCCTTTAATTTCTTTCTCTTCTCTCTCCACTACTGTAAAAACGAATTGAGATGTTTATTCAAATAAAAGGAGTTTCACGTCACTTTCTAAGATGCCGAAAAAGTCTGCTTTTGGATATGTCTGAATTAAAATCAAAACAACTATTAGAATTAAGTTCTTTGCTCTAAGATGAGAGAAAGGTTCATTAAATTAAAGTGTTGCATAAGTAGAACATAAGGTAAATATATAAAGGCAAATGTCAATGTAAAATGGCAGAATTAAAATGGAATAGCTGAGAGGTAGCCATTAAGATATTGAAATGTTCCTCAATTCTGCTGGTATTTAAGGCTTAAGTATAAACACAAGGGAAAGTTGAAGAAGGAGCTCTTCTTAAAGGAGATAACAATACAGCAGTAAAATAAGAGAATCAAGGAAATATTTTGTTTTGCTTTTTATCATTTTCTGAAAGATCTCAGTTTCTTGCTGTAAATTCTGTCAGTAGACTGAAGTGCATAAACATTTCAACAATCAACACTGCATATCTCACTATATGTAGTCTTGGAGTAATCTTTAAATGGCCGTTAAAGAATTTCTGTCACATTCTTGGTTGCATTCACAAGTGCATTAAGCAAGTGAATTTCTAAAAACTACAGACAACCACTTAAAGGAATATATTTATGGCACTTACAAAGAAAAAAATTATTCTCTCAATCTTCGGTGTAATCCATAAATTAGAAAGTAAATCTTTCATATGGATTTTTGAGTTTTCTTTATTTTACTGTTTCATTTTATCTCAACATTTTAGGTAGATATAAGGCTTACAGCCATATCAAACATCGGTTCTTGTATGAGAGTTAAGCAACTTTGAGTCTAGTTGTTAACTGGATGAGAAACTGCTTGGGAATACCAGATGAGATCAGTTTTGATATACAGGTTGTGTAATGTATAATGGCTTGGAATTGGAAATTGGAGAGCAGAGTCTAAATTCCTGTTAGGTTCATTATATTCACTTATATGCAAATACTCTTGGGAAAGTTATGAATTCACCTTTTCTCCCCCAGCTATGGGTTAATTGACGCATAGATGGGGGACTTGTATCAGTAAATTAATATTATCTCCCCAAAAATTCTTACAATCTAAAAATATTTTTGACTTGAAATAACCAGAAAAGAGTTGATAAGCCATAAAAAACAATCAGTCATTCTGGGTTGATATATCCTCTGCTTATTAATGCAAGCATTATGAAATCAGAATAAAGAAGCAGTCTTATGAGTAGAACTTATATCTTAAGAGATCTTTTTATATAGATAATGTTCAAATCATGTCATGTTATAGATTATTTCTTTCTATATTTTAAAATATATTGTTTGTTTAATCTGTCTTTTCTTTTATTATATTTGAGTCTATAAGCACTTACTAAATAGATAAATATCTGTTGTTTATACTTGAGTGGTTTATATATATATATATATATATATATATATATATATATATATATATATATATATATATATATATGTATGTATGTATGTATATATTAAAATAATAGGAAAGAAGAATGAGATTTATAATTCAGAGTTCTTAGCATTTATTTTCATTTAAAAAAAAAAACAGTGCTCAATATGACTGTAGAGCATAATATTATAATTGTTTTTTTTAAAATATATGACGATCACAACACTGAAATTCCCATGTTTCAAAACTGAAACTCAAATGATTTCAATTACAATTTTTTGAAAAAATCATAAATTAAAAATAAAAATGCCAAATGTATTGCTATTGAAACCCAGACGATGTGTTGGAACATAGACACTACCACAAATTTCTACTTGAAGAAAAGGTAAGTTTGTGCCAATGGACAGATACCCCAGCACCTACCTTGACCGACTTGATAGCTGCAATACATTAGATACAGTGGGGAAAATAAGTATTTCATCCCCTGCTGATTTTCTGAGTTTGCCACCTTACAAAAATGGAAACGGTCTATAATTTTCAGGGTTGGTCCATCTTGAAAGTGAGAGATAGAATATAAAAGAAAATTCTAGAAAATCACATTATATTAATTTTTGAACATTTATTTCTTTTTTATTGAAAAAATAAGTATTTCACCGCATAACAAAATATAACTTAGTATTTGTTGAAGAAACCCTTGTTGACAAGCACAGCAGCCAGACATTTCCTGTCGTTGCTTACCAAGTTTATACAGATCCCAGGAGGGATTTTGGCCCACTACTCTTTGCAGATCTGCTCCAAATCCTTAAGGTTTGCAGGTTGTCGTTGGGCAACTTGAAGCTTCAGCTCCCTGCACAGAGTCTCTAAAGGATTAAGGTCTGGAGACTGACATTACCTTAATGTGCTTCTTCTTGAGCCACGCCTTTGTTGCCTTACCCATATGCTTTGGGTCATTGTCATGATGAAAAACCCACCCATGACCCATCTTCAGGGTCCTGGCTGAGGCAGGGAGGTTTTCACTCAAGAGTTCCCTGTACTTGGTCCCATTTATCTTTCCCTCAACCCAGTGTAGTTGTCCTGTCCCCTTAGTAGAGAAACAGCCCCACCATGCTTAATGGTTGGGATGGTGTTCTTGGGATACAAGTCAGATTTTTTTCCTTCACACACAGTCGAGTCAATGCCCAAAAGCTCAATTTTACTCTTGTCTGATCACAACATTTTCTCCCAATCCTCCTCTGAATCATCCAGGTGCTCATTTGCAAACTTCTGATAGGACTGTACATGTGCCTTCTTCAGTAGGTGGACCTTGCAGTCATTACATGATTTCAGTCCACTACGGCGTAGTGTGTTACTAATAGTCATCTTGGTGACTGTGGTCCCAGCTGCCTTGAGATCATCAACAAGCTCTTGCCACATAGTTTTGGGTTGTTTTCTCATCAGGTTCACTCCATGTTGGGAGATCTTGCATGGAGCTCCAGATTGATGGAGGTTGATAGTCAATTGGTGTTTCTTCCATTTTCTTATTACCACACCAGCAGTTGACTTATTCTCACCTAGCTGCTTGCCAATCATCTTGTAGCCCATTCCAGTCTTGTGCAGGTATACAATTTTGTTCTGGATGTTCTTGGATAATTCTTTCATCTTGCCCATTGTGGAGAGATTAGATTCTGATTCATTGAAGGATTCTTTGAACAAGTGTCTTTTATAAAGGTAATGAGTACTTGATTAGTAGTAATAATTGAGTAATAGGACTAGTCTATATGCCTCCTGGTGACATAACTGGTTTGCGGCACCTGAATCATTGCTGGTTAGTAGGGGGTGAAATATTTATTTTTTCAATAAAAAGAACTAAATGTTCAAAAATTGATATAATGTGATTTTCTAGAATTTTTTTTAATATTCTATCTCTCAATCAATTCAATCACAGAAGCTGAACTGGTCACAAATCTATAGTCAGATTAAAATTCCTTTCTTCCTGATATTTAACATAAATTGTTTATGTAATACCTATTAATGAAGCCAGTAATGACATCAAACATATGTGGTTTAGATCCTGAGAAAAATTATTTTAATTATTATTGATTTATTAGTATTGTAGGGATATATAAGGTGGTTATTTCCTTTTGGTGGTGATAAGTCACATGAGTCACATGACGGACGTTTAGTGATGTCACTTCATACAGTGACAAGAGTGCCCAGACATTAAGTTTGTTTACAGCAACCAAACTAAGCAGTTGATTTTTTAGCCTATGCTAAGGGCCCCAGGCTGAGTCTAAATCTGCCTTCTCCAGCAAATGCTGCAGTTTACAAGTTAATGGTGCTGTTTCTCTTTGGGAAAGATTCCAGTTTACTTTGATGTTCAAATATTTAAATGCAATGTCAATTCTTATCTTCTATCTTCTTAATGCCTGTTCTTTTATTGTTCTCTCACTTTAATAATATTTACTTTTCCACATATTCTCTCACACTCAGTAACCCCTTGCATCTTAGTTGTTTTATTGCCTTTTTTGGGGTGAAATAAAATTATTAAAAAAATATCAAAAAAAGTGGACACTGATGTCAATACCAAGTGGTGACAGTGTTTCATACTAATGAAACTCTTGACTTGGATTCAAAAACTAGTTCATACCGACTCACTTAGCAATGTGTACAGACTCTAAGGGTTAACACTAGGATATCGACCCCAGTCACCGAAACTTTGATACATGTTGATTTCAAAATTTTTTCCAATCTGAGGTCCACAGACCATTGAAGGAAAATTGGGTGGAGAAGGGAAGTGCCTTTTTGAAAATTAACAAAAATCAAGGAATTTATCCAATTTAAATGAAACTTTCCATACATATTCATTAATTATTTACTTTATGCTATTTTTTTTGTAATAACCACCAATATTTTCATAACTAAATTTTACTCAAAAAAATGTTTAATTCACAAACTTAAATTTCCATAAAGATGAATTGCTGATGCAACATTTCTGAAAAAAAATGTTTTACAAAGGTCTCAACACAACACAAATGGGATTGTCATAAAAATTTGTTTTGAAACAGTATTTCAGTTTTTGGGTAAGTTTTTCATGTGGTTAAATTTTTAAGTATTTGTATATTTTATGTGATCATTTTGTCAGTTCTATCTTTCTAGAATTGTAACAAATAGGGACTAGAAATTGTATTTTAATTACTAGCCATGGACTTCTGGTTAGTATTACTATTAGTAAAAAAATATTACCCTCTTAATTGATTTAAAAGAACTGTTCAGAAAGAAAATTACAATTTAAAAAGTAAGCATAACTGAAATTAGCACTTCTGCCCCCACTCCTCCCTAGTAGGCATGGGTCCTTCATTCAGTTGAGAGGTTTGAGGTAGTAAGCACTGGCCCTGTCAATTATTATAGTTGATGATTTGCAATATAACTTCATTAGAAAAAAAGTAAAAGTACAAAACCAAAAAAGAACACTGCTGAAATTAACCTTTTTTGGGGCTCCAATCTCATCAAGAATCCCTACGTAGTATGCACCAATTTGACATAATTTGCACCAATTTGACATAATTTGCACCACACTGGCCATTCATGATGTATATTGTGAGTTAATGACCCATAATGTAACATTAGTTTAAAAATAATAAAATAAAATGGTGGATGGACAAAAAATAGTGCTGTAAAAAAAAAATGACAGAGGCCACATCAAGGCCTCAAAAAACAGCACCCCCCGTGGTGGTGAGGTGTTCGGGGGTAAGACGTACTAGCCCTGCAGTCTCTCATAATTATCACCTAGTTAGTTTTAATTATAAAGATTTGTTACATCCATTGTCAGCCTTGACAAGATGCCTATATTACGATGCTTCAAAACAGAATTTTATTTGGATTCAAAAACTGGTTCATACTGAACTGGTTCATATTGAAACATTAGCAATGTATTTCTTGAATGTTAGTGGCTTTATTACCTTGCTTGGAATAATATGACTAAAAATAAGATGACAATTCTTGTCTTCTTATTCATTAAACTATATTTTTGTTTAATAATTATCTGTAGACATAGCAATAAAAACAGTCTTAAGTTGTTTGAATTTTGAGATAAAATATTTTCATTATTAATATTTCCCAAGAATTCTGCATTTTATTGTTTTCTTTTAATCACAGCATTCCAGTTTCTAATGTATTTTGTTAGAACTTCCACCATGACTCAAACCAGTTGAACCAAAAAAGAGATTAGTAGACAAGTCTCAAATCTATGTTCATATTGCAACATCTTTCTATATTGTTTGTAGAAGTAGAAACAGCAATAAACATTTGTTGCTTGAATGCTGAAAGAAAGCATTTTCATTATTAAATTTTGACATTTTTTTTTATCTTTTATTGTTTTTCATAAAAGCATTTTAAATTGGATAGCTTCCAACTGCTAAAGTCACGTGAAGTCTGATCTTCCCATAAGACTTGCACTCATGTCACATATTTCAGGGACTCTTTCTAAATGGACAATGTTTCAATTGATTTAGCCAGAAGTGAATGCTAAAGGACGGAAATCAACTGCAACCAACTTGCTTCCAATACTCTCCATGATATTTTTTCTTTACTTCATTGTAATAATGCCAACTGTTAGTGTGAAATTGGACATAAAGTATTTTCTTTCTTAATTTCTTCATTTGATTCTTGATATTGTCAAAAGGTTCAAGGTCAAAAATCAGAATAAAGATGCAGTTTCAAACAAGAACTTGCATTTTAAATCTGAGGAATTCATATAGCGGAAGACTTAACTAATTTAACCATGAAAGCTAGAGAGGAAAACTTGTAAAAGCCGTTTTAATAAAATTAATTCATTTCAATGTTCAAACAACACAACATGAAAATATAGCATAATATATATATATATATACAAAAAGATTACTTAATTAAGTAACATAGTAACATAATTAAAACATAGCATATATATATATATATATGTATATATATATAATATTGTATATATAATATATAATATTGTATATATAATATTGTATGTATATGTATTATATAATATATATATATATAATATTATATAAAAAGATTAATTTAAATATCAATATTTTTGTTGTTTTCCCAACTTCGAAGTTTCTTCGTGATGTCCATTCTGTAAATATATATATTTTAAAAACTTAGGAGATCAGCCAATCATACTACCTTGGTTTCAACCTTTTGGTATCCTCAGGCAAAATTAAGTTAGCATGATTGGCTGATCTATTTTTTTTTTTTAATTTAAAAGCTCTCAATGTTAAATTTTTATTTTATTTATATGTGTATTCAACACTTTTAATACTGTTTCCTGGTCTAATTCAACTCTTACCAGTAACTGCTTTTTATATATATATATATATATATATATATATATATATATATATATATATATATACATATATATATAACAATGTCTCTCTCCTCTCTCTAATTCAAAATTTGAAATGTTAACAATATTTTTTCTCCCTGATTCACCTCATAATGAATTACATTATACATTATAAATACATGATACCAAATAAAATTTACACATTTGCTTTGATAAAGTTTTCTCAAGGAATGAAACACATTAGCATAAAAATTATCCTCTTTTCTTTTCTTTATTTTGTATTTACAAATATATTTTATTTGTAACTGAATTTTTATTACATACATATGTATGTTTATATAAAAGTGTGTATATATATATATATATATATATATATATATATAATTATTTATTTTAAAATATGATTCCAACACTATATAAGAGTTCTCATGTTCCAAAAACTTCAATATAATTATTTGAATTAAATTGAATTAAAGTACCAATACTGTTCCATCTTCAAGCGAAATTTCTGATTCTTGAAATTTACGCATTTTATAAGCATATTTTAAAATTACTATGGTAACGGCTAGAGCAATTGTTTAAAGAAAAGGGGCATAAGAGTTAATAATTTGTATCAATATCTCAGTTACATTCAAAGACGTCAAGTGAGGGTAAGGTTGGTGTGTCTGAATTTAAAGCGAAAGATGACATCGTCTAGTCTGGTTAAGTGTCTATGGAGATTTATTTATTTTTTTATTTTATTTTTTATTTTTTTCCTGAAAGGGTTTTGTGTATATAAAAAAAAACTGTCATAAGTTGCTAACATTTGTTTTTTTGACGACTTCATAAAGGGTTATCATTTCTTTTTTTTGTAGCGCATTTAAACTATTTATTTAGACTATGGAATTTAAAAATTATTTTATTGTTTGTTTTTTATTATGCTAATTATTCAATGCGAAAATTTTATGATGTCGACAAAAAATCATTAACACATGTCTATTGTTTAATAGATTTTTATTATTTAGAAACTTAATAATGTGTAGTTTTACATGTAGGCATAAAGGGCATGGGTCATCCCAAGTTTTACAAGTTCTAGTTTAGTTTATAATTTTCCATTTTACTTTTGGTGTTTATTTCTTTCCTTCAAATGCCAAAGATATTTAGATAGAGATGTCTGATTTCTTTTATTTATATTGTTGAAAGAGCACTTATGCTGTCTCCATCTGATTTTAAATTCATTCTTCGTAGACCTAATGTATATCATATTAGTATTAGGACTCTCAATGGATGAGATAGTACATTGGTATACCACAGATTTTACATAGCATTTATTTGAAAAAATAATTTATATATTTAATTATTTTAAATAATAGATTTTCTTTTAATGTATATTTTTACAGTCTCATTGGCATGAGAAAGAGGTATATGGGAAAGAGATATTTGAAAAAATATAACTGAAATTTTACTCACATACATACATACACACATACACATATACTCTCACATACATACATACATACATACATACATATACTTGCATACATATATATATATATATCTATATATCTATCTATCTCTCTATATATATCTATCTCTATATATATATCTATATCTATCTCTATATATATATCTATCTATCTATCTATATATATATATATATATATATACACAGACACCCCTGGTCAAAATCTTAAGCCCAGATACAAAAGGGTTAAGAATATATAAAATATTTTTCTTTTTATTAAAATATATTTGTGAAACATTTACATTTAAAATGTAGTTTATCATCAAAAAAGAGACAAATATCGCTTAGAGCGACAAAGGATTGGAAGTTGTGAAGAGCTATGATTTTCAGTGTCCTGAAGGAACACAGTACATAAAAGAGCATACTTTATTTAAAGCAATAAATTGAATTTCCTTGAGAAGCAAGTGAATGATTTCTTAACAAGAATATTTGACATGGCTTGTCATAACAATATTTCAAAAAGTGAACATTTTAAGCTTGGGTATATATCTATATATATATATATATATATATATATATATATATATATATATATATATATATATATATATATAGCAAATATATGGATATAGATCCGACAGTATGAAGAAAAATATACAGTCGACTTTATATTAACATTAATACAGCATAATTGCATATTAGATTTTGTTTGTTTTTTCTGTATATTTTTCTTCATATATATATATATATATATATATATATATATATATATATATATATATATATATATATATGTGTGTGTGTGTGTGTGTGTTTATTGGCTCTGTTATATTAAATACAGTGATCTCTTTTTGTGGATCAGTTTTAATATCTTATTTGGATTCACTTAGATCATACACCAATGGATTATTACCTGTATATATTTAATAAACATTTTTCATCACTGGTAGTACATTGCAAACATCAGGTGATGATTGACATTTGCATCAAGCATGGAACTCAGATCTCTGCTACCTGCAAGAAGAAACTATATATTTATTACTAATATATATTTTATCTCTGCTGTTATACATTGAGTACTGTTTTCTTAGTACCACTGCTCAATATGTGATACTTTATATATAAACAGATTTTCCCCCCAAAAAGCAGAGAATCACTGAGACACTGGAGAATGTTATTGATGCCAAACCCTGTCAAATGCCTTTGAGATATCTAATGCCACAACCAAAGCCACACTATTCTTATCTAAAGCTTAACAGAAAAATTCTATAATAACCATTTACACAAGCTCATTAAGAAGGTTATTTCTATGGCTGGTAATATTTATTTTCAAAAATGTATTGCTGATAATATTTTTTTTATAAAAATATATTGCTGGTAAGTTTTTTTTTCAAAATAGTATTGCTGGTATTTTTTACTACAAAAATCTATTTTTATACATTCATAGTGTTTTGACCTCCAGTTAACTATTTGCCTATAGCTTGGACCCTTACAGGTGCTACTACACTTTTCAGAATTATAAAATCAAATAAAAAAAATTATTCTGATTTTTAAACCATTAAAAGTGAAAATATATAAGATGACCCATACTGATAAATTCATGTGACTATTTAAGTCATTTTGTAATTTCATTGGAAATATTTTTTTTCGTGAGTAATTTAGTTTGCTTTATCTATGCATTTAACTGTAATATACATGTAAGAAGTATTTTTGATTTTTAATCATTAAAAGTTAATTTTTTTTTTTTTTTTAATCAAGTTCACCCCAAGCAGGAAAAAAGCCACTAAAACAGGAGAGGTTAAAGGTTGTGGAAGAATTAGAAAACAGAAACATTACTAAGGAGTGAGTACAGCAGAAGCGTAATCAGGACAATAGTAAATAGTGATTGAAATTGAATTTAAAATTTTGAAGATTAAAGTTGACAGGAGCCAGAAGAGAATTCCCCAAATGAAAAATGTGATAGAAGAAACTGTTGGCATAGAACTTATGGTTACATCTAGTCATCTTGATTATAAATTGATGAGATCTTGCAGCCAATCTAGTACTGCACTTAAATTCATAATTAGCATGAAAGTATTTATAGAAAAGTACAGGGAAGTAACTTTATGGTGATAGGAAAGTGACTGAAATCAAGACACCATGCCAAGATCTACAATATTGCTGATTCTACTTTGAATTTTACCAAGGTTCTCTAAATAGATAGCAGGACCACCAGAACATAAGTAACAGCAACATTTTAAGCATGGATAAACAGTAAACTTGTTGCAGGCATTAGTAAGTTGAGAAATACCTACAACAAAAATGGTGGACGCAGTCTGTGAGTTCACATGAATAAATGGAAAGAAACAAGAACCAAAATCTATGTATAAACAAATGATAATGTCCACTATTTACATTGTTCAGACTATTGTCCTCATCTTTGTCACCATATTTATTACAAGGACACATGACACAGTGGATAAAGGTGTTGGTTAGATCCAGTGACAGGACCCAAAGAGTGAGTTCAATGGAGATGGGAGTTAACAGGAGATAACTCATAACTGACATCCATTAAACATGACACGTGGAACTAGAACAGTCTACCCCAGTGAGCGAAATAAAGGGTTTAGTTCGACATTCCAACCACCTTAAGAAGGCTGTAGCGTATAACAGCCGTAATGTTGTAATAAATATGGTGACAAAGATGAGGACAATAGTCCAAATAATGTAAATAGTGTACATAATACCTATTCTCATAAATATAGACAGATACCAAATGATAATGTATTAAAAAGAATGATATACAATGATGTCTTTAACAAAAGAATTTGAAAACTTTTTGGTCCAAAGTATGTGAAGTAAGTGAATGGGTGTACATACGTGAGTTGTATGGGTTTAGTTTGTTCATGCATTTCCCAATGGGAAATGCATTTTTCCGTGAGTGACTTGCATCTTGACATGTAAGCAGAAAAGGTAAGAAGAGGCTCCAAAAAATTATCACCAAAATATTTATATTCTGGAGAGTATCCCCTGGTAGCTGTTTCATAAAGCAGGCGGAATTAACCCAACAGACATAGATATATAAAATAGATTCTGTAGAGAAAAATTGTCTAGCATGACACAGTGAACTTAGAAGCTGACAACAATGGATTCAATATAGTCTTTTCACTTTATGTCACCTGAAAATGTCACCCTGAGAAGGTGCAATGAGTCACTCTCCTGGAGGTTAGCATAAACTAACATAACTCATACTGGCAAAAATCCAGTGAATATTAAGTAATTTTGCAATAACACCTGCATCTCAGTGACTTTGTTGCTTTGCTTGGGGGTGAAAGGTTTTGTTTTTTTTAAATTACTTTGCTTATATTTTCTTCATGAGCATTTAACTGTAATGTGCATGTAAGAAAGAATTCTGCATTTTAAATCATTAAGATTGAAAATATCTCCAAAAAGCAAACATCACCCATACAATCAAAAAATGTTGAAAATATTTAATTTTGCATGTGTTTTGATAATATTTTCTGCAGATGTAATCTAGGATATTTATCTGTACAGTTCTATTATCACATGCCAAAATTAATTTGTTTTTTTTTTTTATTTTTAATCATCTTACCACAAGCAAGGCAATAAAGTCACTATGATCCAAGGGGTTACTGAGTGCTACAGAATATGAAAAAAACAGTATTAAGGAGACAGAACAATAAAAGAAGAAGAATAAAGACAACAGAAGATAATGATTGACATTGTATTTAAAATTTTGTAGATCAAAGTTGATTGAAAAGCAAGATGCCAGAGGAGAGTTCCACCAAAAAGAAGTGCAATAGAAGAAACTATTAGTATAGAATTTATGGTTACATGTAACCATTTTGCAATATCTGTTTATTAAATTATGAAAATAAAAATATCTAGAAAAAGCTAACATGACTTGCATCATCAAGAAATGAGAGCATTTTTGAGCATTTGATCCCATAGCTTTGGTTAAAGCTTCTGTATGAGTAAGCCAAATATTTTTTTATCTGTATGATAGATACTATTGCATGTCTAAAAGTAGTTTGTTTTTCAAATCATGAAAATAAAAATATAACACATTAAGCCAAGATCAAATAAAAAAAATAAAAATAAATGTATGATAATAATGAGATTATTATGGTAACATGTGTCATGTTTGAATATTGGTGTTGTATAATGTTTCTTGTTACCATAATAATAAAATATCTCATTATTGTAATGGAGAAAAGAATTCATGACAAATAAATATATAAAATAACATAATGTTTTATGTTATAGAATGGATTAGGATGAACATGTCTTCAGCTTTTAATCAATAACAATCATGTCATCAAAGGTGATTAATTTTAATCAGTTTTCTTGTTGGTTTTGGTAAAAAAATAAAATTCTTATTTCAGCCAACACCAGTATTATAATTACTTAAAAATTATAATACATTGTTAGTTATACCTCTTTAGTCAAAACCTATATGCTAATTACTTAAAATTATAATGCACCATTAATTATACCTTTGTGGATGATTCTATTTGACTTTGTGCTGCTAACAGATTTTGAATGTCAGTGGACTACAGTAAACAAAATGAAGACTTGAGTAGAAGATGAATCACCAATGTTTACTGATGCACGTGGATGCAAAGATGCAAATATGGGGAGAATGGTCAACCACAAGTCTGGCTGATGTTGAGTGAGGGTGGCCAAACCTCCTCTTTGTTGGCATGGCTACCAAACTTGTCCAAACTCAATGTTTGGTGATGGGGTGAAAAGAGAGATCATTTTCTTTCCAGAAATGGGATTATAAAATTCATATGTATCTGAAAACACATTTTTCATTTTCCTTTTGCATTATGGGAAAATGAAATTCTTTATTTTTTAATATTGTTTTATTCATTAGTTTATTTTCATTTTCCGACACCTTTCACCTTAAAGACTATATATGCCATAGCTTTTTTTTCATCAGATATTATATTTGTGTATAATCTGAAAATATTAATCCAGCTGAGTGCAGACAAGATACAAATCATGAAACACAGTTGGATTTTAGCATCAACAGCTAAATGAGTAACAAGGAAAACACAGTTGTGTAGAGAAATAAAATTCAAGTTTTCAAATGTAAGGCTGGCTTCCTGTCATGTTCTTTCCATATATATTTTAAATTTCTGCTTAGTCAATATTTAGCAATAAGACATTGTAATTAGTAATTTGAAATATACATGTTAGTGCTAGTTTTGGTTGTGGAAAATCAAAATAAATTTTTTCAAGAATTTTAAATAAAATGCTTATAACAAACTCATACATGTCTGCAGGAAATGATATAAAAGTTGCAAGGATCTGTTCAGGAAAGTACAAAACAACTTATAATGAAGAAGATACCTCAGAAAATATTCCATTATTCAGTAATGATTAATAGAATCTGAATATTTGATTGAAATGTAAGATTTAAAAGATCAAAAGTTAAAACTGGTTTGTTAGCTAGCTTACAAAATAGTTTAAACAACTGGAAAAATAATTTTTATATGCTTGTTATTTAAACCATGCTGTATGCACTCTCTGGCTTCCTTCAGGTGTCTGTCATTGTATTTGATTCTATTCTCAGAATTTTCATGTACTACAATTTTTTGCAACATGCTGACAAATGTTGGAATCCTCAAAGTATTTAGTATTGTTGAAGTTATTTTTTGTCAAGATTTACAAACTCTATGTTTTGTTCAATTTTGCAAATTAATTGCTGAAATTTAAATAAGCTGATTTGTTTGAAAAAAGTACTTTGACAAAAACCTTACTTCATTGTTTAATACTTTCTTAAATTTAATTTAATTTTATAGAACTTCATGATAAACAATACTTTTTAAGAATATTTCTTTTTTTTTTCCTTTTACCTTTTAAATAGTGAAGAATAAATTCTTAGGATTTCTTACTCTTCAGCATGCAACAGGCAATGCATAAATATTTCTTTCTGGGATCAAATTCCAAATTTTGAAGTGTGATTTTTTATAGTTCTGAAAAGTGGATTCTTGCATATGAAACTTAAAGAAAAGATGCAAAAAAACAATATTGCATTTTTTATTAAATAAGTATTTGTTATTTTAATCATTAAATTGTTTTTAAAATAGTGGGGATATTTTGTATTTTAAATAATAAAACTTTTAATTTTTCCAAAATGTAATGAAAATTTATTGTATCATACCCTAGTAAAACCAACTGTACTTTGTATCTACCTTATGTGTTTGCCCTTCTCCCCAAAATTTGGTTTTGATTGGGCAATGTATGTCTATTTCAGATGGTGTGATTGACAGACATATGGACGAGTGCAAGTCACAGAATTTTACAAGATAACTGAAAGAATCAGAACATATACTTAGCAGAGATAACCTGTTAAGTAGACCTAGTGTAGGAGTGAATACCATTTGGAAGCCTCTGGTTAAGAAAACAAGGACACATAAAAAAAAACCAACACCCGACTCAGAACACAAACAATATTATTGCACAATTCTCAAAATTATTTTCTCTTTCACTGTGTTATTCATTAAATTGAATTGTGCATAATAGTAGTGTAATAGCAAGGACAGTGTGATAAATATGCCATGTTCAAATGCGGTTTGGTTTTTGTAAGAGTGCCCTCGGCTAAGGTATATATCCATCTTTTCTCCCTCCAGCTATGGGTTAAATAGGAAAATACATTGTCATCTTACATGTCCATTACAGTTAAATGCTCATGAAGAAAATATAACCAAAGTAATTTTTTCTTGAAGTCATTTCAGTCCTAAGAAGGCAACTGTTATGCGACCTTACCCATAAAAACATAATGGACTATTCCATACGTAATAAATACTGTGCCTCAAGAGGAAGCAGGGAGTTCAGTCTGAAGTCTGTAGTGAAGTCCGTCAGGAGTCAGTCAGTCGAGTCAGAGGCAATCTGAAACAGAGTCGCATTCAGACAATTACTACTAAACCTGATTGTTCATACTAACACTTTTCTACCTCTCTGTATATATTCCTGTTTGTAATATATCTGTGTTATTTCATATCCGCCTTTGAGTTCTTCTTTATTGGTTCTACCTTGGACTGTCACCGTCGTACAAGGAACCGGACCAAAACAGCAACAAAGCTACTGATATGTAGGAGTTATTGCAAAATTACTTGAATATTCACTTAATTTCTGTCAGTATGGGTTGTTAGTTTATGCTAACCTCTAGCTGCTAAGAAAGTCAGTTCACCATGTTTTGTTAGACAATTTTTCTCTCCAGAATCTATCTTACAAGTCTACTTATATATCTATAACCTACTTATCTATGAGTCTACTTATGTTAGACTAGCTACACTCCAAGTCTACAAAGTCTTGGGTGCCAACTAGTCTAATGACTATTCAGAAATCAAAACTATAGAAATTCTTAAGAAAACATGGCAATTTTTAGATAATAAAGAGAAGGAATCTGTAGAGAATTATGATTGCTTAAATTCCTGAAGAGAATTTATGCTCTAATTTTTATGTCCATGCTTAAAGGCGAATATGTATTTAGTTAATTTTTTTTAATTTGAAATTCTTATGTTGTTTAAATGACAAAGTTTTAGCAAAAATAGAAAACAAAAGCGGATCTGGTTTTCATTAGAGAATGTTTACCAGATCAAAGCATTTTGACATAATCTTTTGGTGTAAGGTCAGGTGAATAAGGGATGTCAGCTAAATAGACCAATAAAGTTCTTTTTCCTGTGTTATTCTTGACCTTTGTGACCTTGTATTGTCATGGAGGAGAACAACATTTTTCCTATTGAGAAACACAGGATACTTTTCAACCAAACTTTTAAGGATATATTGCAGATACTAGAAATATAAATGTGCATTTAGTCTCTAATTGTTTTAAGAACTTTAAAGAATAATATCCTGACAATACTACCACATGCACAACATTAACTTTCTTCCATGGAGATCAGCTTCGGAGAGCCAGTTGTGAAGATCTATCATTTCATTGCCTTTTGCATTGAACTTTGTTGTATAAAACCCATTTTTCATTACTTGTTATGATATATCTAATAGATGGTTACTTAGGAGGATACATTTGTCATTACAATTGGTTCCCAAAACCGAAATGACTTATAACTTGATTGAATAACAATAAATAATAAATACATTTTTCATAGTCGGTGACTCTCTTTTTCTCTTCTTTGTCATCATGATTATTGATTCTCCATCCATTTACTCAACCTTGTCAAGTAGATTATTTCTACTTTTCACTGTCTCTCTTGCATTCAATGTGCCCTATGATTGTTAAATCCTCCAAGCCTTCTTTCCTCGTTAGGAATTACCATAATTTCAGCTGTTTCTTTTTTTATTATTAGTACCTAGATGAGTAACACATCTGAGATGACAGAATCAAGACAGCACAGAAATTTAACAATCTGCAAAATGTTATAATGGACAAAGGAAAATGCAACACAGAAATCAGAAAATACAATGGAAGAGCAAAGGATGTTTCTCAAAAGAAAAGCAAAGTATTAAGACTCCAGGAAAATTTCATTACAAACAAAGAAAATATTACTGAACGATTATGCAATATCAGTCCTCCAAAATAGTAGTGAATGTTGGACAATTTCCTCACAGATGAAAAAGAGACTTAAGGCAACAGAGATGTGGTTCTACAGAAGAATGCTGAGAATACCATGGATGGAACATGTGAGCAATGAAGAAGTTTTTAGGAAAATTGGAAACAAAGAGGAAACTTTGCATCAGAAAGAGGCAGTTGAAACTCCTTGTGCACATAATGATGAGAGAGAGCTTGGAGAATTTGACCTTCAAAATACATTTTGAAGGCAACAGGGATAGATGAAATCAGCAAATATTTTCCCTAATGAGCTTTTCTAAATGTTTGGATGAACAGGAAATAAGAGAGATAGCAAAAAAGCCAAAAGAGGTACAAGGGACTGAAAGTTGTGAAGATTTTCTTGCTTCTTAAAACTTTCCTTAGCTTTTGGAAAGCATCTTTCACTATACGAATGTATTTTCAGATTTAAGTATCACATTTTCCAACCTCTTTTCCTATATATTTAAACTTTTGTACTTGCCGGATTTTGATACAGCCAATTTGTAATTTGTATGTTGGGCTGTTCTTTTTGCTGATAACTGTATAGTGTATCTGATGTTTAGTCCTTTCTTCTCACTTTCCTTTACTATCTCCTTCATTTGCTTTCTATGTCTGCTATCAGCAGTGTGTCTAATCTTCATATCTTATGCGGCTAAGACTGAGGCTGCCAATAATATATCCTGATAGGACTTCTTATTTATGCATTTTCTATCTTCCTTCTGAAAATGGTTCACTGCAAAGATTGAATAAATCTAGTGAGATGAGACATCATTGTTTTATGCCCCTTTCTATTTTTGTACATTTACTGAATTAATCTGTATTCTGGCAGTTTGCTGCCAGTGTAAGTTCTGAATTATTCTAATGTCTTTCCCAAATAAATTAAAATTACCTAGCAGTTCACTATAATTCCTTGTGTAATACTTTGTCAAATGATTTTGCATAATCTATAAAAAAATAGGTATACATTCTTCTGCATTTATGACCCAAATATTTTAATTTCTGCATCTGCATGATTTTGACATCACTTTTGCTGACAACCATGCATTCAAACTTTTTACAGTTGATGGTTAGTGATTTCATTATGTTTTCAACATCTACCATGTCTAATAGTTTTTTTTTATCTTACTTCTGAAAATGCCACTAAGATACTGCCAGGTGCATAGTGTAAAAGTCTTCAATTCCTACTTCTTTCCTGTAACTTTTGGTTGTCTGCTATATGCTGTTAAAATCCATCAGGCCATATTTATAATTACAATATATCATGTGAGTTCCAACTTACATAACTTTATTTGGAAAGTATTGATAATTTGTTTTTAAAGTGTCTGACTTTATAATGCAAATGAAAGGAAATCCTATAAAAAGTAGTAAAAGAAAATGAGAAGAAAGGACTAAATACCAATTATAAGAATACAGAATACATGTTTATTAGTAAGAGGAAACAGCCTCATATGCAATCTATCAACTCAAGTAAGTACAAATATTTACTACATGCTTTATTTATTATACTTTAACAGATGATGGAAAGTGTGCATTTTTATAGCTAAAGTTTCCTTCCAAAATCTAAACAAAGAAACTGGAAAATTTTGTTAGAAACAAAGAAAAGAGTGCTTATCTGCTGTTTAATAACAATCTTCCTGTATGGCAGTGAATGCTGGACAAATTCCTCACAGATGAAGAAGAAATTTGAAATGAAATTCTCCAGAAGGATACTGAGAAAGTCATAGACAGAGCATGTAAACCATAAGGAAGTCCTAAGGAAAATGGGAACAACAAAAACAGTTGAAAGTATTGGGATACATAATAAGGAAGGGGAGCATAGAGAATTTGATACTCACAGGACATACTAAAGTCAAGAGAGAAACTGAATAATGTACCTCATAACCTTGTGTAAATGGATATTAGAATATGAACATGAGAAGGATGGTAAAGAGACAAATATCACTTAGAGCGACAAAGGATTGGAAGTTGTGGAGAGCTATGATTTTCAGTGCCCTGAAGGAACACAGTACATAAAAGAGCATACTTTATTTAAAGCAATAAATTGAATTTCCTTGAGAAGCAAGTGAATGATTTTTTAACAAGAATATTTGACATGGCTTGTCATAACAATATTTTGTTAAAATGGTCACCCTGTGCAAGGCCCGAGAGCCACCCAAAGTAGAGTTTTGCAGAGTAAGAGGCAAAGTTTATGAAGATAGGCATGGAAGATAATGATTAACCCTAGAATTGAACAGGTTAATATTGTAATTATCAGGGAAGCATCCTCTTGGGAGTCATTTCACCAATGGAGTACAAAGGGAATATAGTTGTTTGCTACAATGGACATGGTATGGTGGATCTTAGCCATGAAAAATAGAACTAAAGAATGTAGTTCATCTAAACACTTTCCGTGGAAATAATGATAGAGCAACAAGATGTTCGTGATGTTTCGTCTGTGAGAGAGAAGTTGCAGGGTGGAAAATAATTTGTCAGCCACAAGGACGTGGAGATGCTTTTGGACTTTATTTTGGCTGGAAAGTTAAGATTGTGCAGCTCCAGCCCATATATGACTAGAGTACTCTATTTTCAGCTTGATCTGGCTCTCGTAAAGGTAGAGGATAGCAGGAAGAGACAGTTATTTACTGGAATGATACAAGGAACTGAAACATTTTTCAAGCATCTTAAGAGATGGATCATATGTATGAGTTTCACTTGAGGTCTGAGTTGAGTTTCAGTCCGAAAAGGCACTCAAGGTACAGGGCTTCCCTGGGGGAACACCTGTTCATCATGATTGATGAAATTTTAGGTCTAATCTCTTATGAGATTATAAAGAGAAGGAATCCATAATGAGTGATGCTCATTTATATCCTGAGGGGACATTGTGTTATAAAACATGCACAGCATCTAAAACTCACCTGTAGGTAGTGTTAAGTTTTCTTTTTCACAACAGGAATTAAATTGTGAACCTTGAAGTTTCCTGTCCAATGCTTTAACTTTCTGCTATATTCTGTTTCAATATGAGTGTCACATTCTTTATTTATGAATTTTCAACCAAAATGCTACAGTATTTAAAAGAATAAGTTTGAATTTCTGTATTATTTTTCTTTACAGACAGACTTTGCATTCCTTTATAAGCCATACTAAGTTCAAGCATATTCAGAGAAAAAGAAAAAAATAGCTTTTTTAAAAAGTTTTTTCAGACTTGTTGATTTATCATAAAATAGGCATTCCAACAATATCCTGACTTTATCCATTAATTTTCTTTTATATTTCAGGTGCTTACAAATTTCTTAACAACAACTAATCCTTTAAGAATAAGACTGTCGATTGCCATAAAGAAATTTTATAACAATCCATGGTGAAATCATTGAGAAAAAGAAAAAAAAAAGCTTTGACCTTTTCCACACCCAGCATATACAGATTTAAAAAAAAAATAGAAAAGAAAGAGAAGGAATTCCTCACTCTTTGGTTGATGGTGTGCCAAGAGATGGCACCACAATAAAACCATTTGGTTTCCTAGGTTGCAAAAAAGCTGATTTTGAGGACTGAAGTTTGAACATAAAACCTTCATAGTCATGAAAGAGTATAAAAAAAAGGTAGCGTTAATAAAATTAAGTGAGGGAGAAATATTGGTAAAGACAAAGGACAGAATGATAGAAAGAGAAACAGTGGTGGTGGTGGTGGTGGTGGTGGCAAGAAGTTTGGTTGCAGCTGAGATAGGAAAAGATAAAGAATCTTTAAGTTTAGAGTCATAGGAAAGAGAGACAAAAAAACAGAAGCCAAAAAATAGGAGGAAACTACAAAATTTCTTAATAAATGTCAAGAACTCACTTTGTTGATTTGTGATAAATCATATATTTAATAATTTCCTTATTTTATCAAAATATTTAACCAAATCTGATACGCCGTGTGTGGCACATTTTTTAAGAAAAAGTGGATTAAAATAATTTATATTTTTGGCTCAAAATCTACGGAATACTACTCAAAAGTTTAGTAGCATTTGTTCAGAATCTAGTATGACCTTTAACCTTCCATCAATGTAAGAAACTTTTGAAAACCTACTAGAAAAGGTGATCAGGGAACTTCTTGCCAGTACAGTGTAACCCGGATATAAGAGAAACGGATATAAGAGAGATTTTCTCTGGTCCCAAATTAACCCTGTGTTAATGTATATAAGAGAAACCCGGATATAAGAGAGATTTTCTCTGGTCCCAAATTAGAGCCCGTGTTAATGTATATAAAATAGACCAAACCCGGATATAAGAGAAACCCGGATATAAGATACTTCTTCTCCGGTCCCAACAACTCTCTTATATCTGGGTTACACTGTATATATATAATTGTATGTGTGTGTTAACACATGGAAACACATACACACTATTATTCAGTCCATCTGAAGTTATTATGCAAATCACATAAACCTCAATAATTGAAAGTTGCTTCAAAAAAAGTTTTGTCAAATTTTAAACAATTAATTTAAATGTCAAAACAAAGCTTGGGTTAAATTTTTAGTTTTTTTCAACATGTTTTATTGAAAACTATTATAAAAACTGTACTTATTATTCAAAACCAGAAAATCACTTATTACTTCAATAAGAAGATAATAAAACCACCAACAATTGATCAACACTTACAATAGAAGAAATAGCAAACTTATATAAGTCTTTGAAGTATTTATATTTTAATATAGTGACCCTTCGTCTCAATAATAGCGAGCAATCTATTATCCATTGATTTTGTTATATGTCATGAGGCATATACTGTGAAAAATATTCAAACAGATTGTAGTAGACTTGTCCCTATACAACAATTTCATGACATTACTAGTCTAGACTAATCACCAACTATAAAAAGTGAGAATGTACAGTTGCCAGTAAAAGAAAAAGTGCAACATGCAAATTGCAAAGTGGTGATACCAAAATTAAACAAGTGCAAAATTTTAAACATCTAGAAATTGTTTTAACAGCAGACAAAAAGTATGACACTGAAGTCCGAGGTTTGTTTGCAATATTAGTATTCCTATATGGCAATGAATGCTGAACCATCTTGATGCAACAGAAGTATGGTTCTACAGAATGATGCTGAGAATACGATGGACTGAACATGGGATCAATAAGTTTTAGAGAAATTGAAAAACAAAGAGATAGTTGAAATTTCAAGGTAACATAATGAGGAAAAGAGGGTTTGGAAAATTTGACACTGTTAACCATGTTCACCATAGTCTATGAATATAGAATACAGCACAGTACGTAATCTGTTCAGTGAAAGAACATTAAAGATTAATACTCACGAGTCAGACACTCCTACTGAATCTGCCTATATTGCCAATACCACCACCACTACCATCAGCAGCAGCTACAGCTGTTCTGTAATTCTTCAGTCTTTGATATCAAAGGCTGCCAGTGAATATTTGGGAAAAAAACATGGCCGCCTTTATATACGTCGCATTGAATATTTTGAGCCTTCTGATTGGTTAACCCCTCTATTGGTGAACTATAAAATGAGTCAGCTCATATTGGCTGGCTCACTAGTACCCAAAAATTCTAACAGACACTAACAGGATATGGTGAAGGCAAGAGGGACAGAGGAAAGCAGTAAATATTGAGCTTATTTAAATGGGCAGAAGGACAGGGATTAGGAGAAATAACAAAAAGACAATGCTTACTAAAGATTACAGACGACAGGAAGTTGTGTCTAGAGGGAAATATAAGAGAAGAATAAGTCTCAAGGACCTTTTTAAGAAGATAAAAATAGAGATTACCCTAGCCTTCTTGAATTTAGCACTAAATAACTCTGTTCTAATGACATAACTAGGGTGTGAAGGAATCAACAGCCCAAAGGATTGTTTACAAGCCCTTGTGGGCCTACAGATAGTGCTTATCTGCCTTTGGTGGAGTTATGTCACATGGGTCACATGATGAACCACTTAGGGATGTCACTCCATACAGTAACAAAATGGCAGTCAATTTCAGTTTTGTTTTCAACAACTAAGCTGTAAGTTTGCTTTATTTAGACTGGGCCCTCCAAGGCCTGGCAGAGGCTAAATCTGCCTCCCCAGCAGCTTTCAAGTCCATGGTGACACTTCTGTTTAGGAATATATCTTTCTCAGATATAAAATGAAACTCCAGCTTGCAGTCTTCAATTTTGGAAAACCTATGACTCACTGTTTCCTGTTTGTAGAATATGTCCTTGCCTGGTACATAGATTAATCCAGCCCATTTGAATCTGGAGTCCTAAACATGGCTTCATCACACAGGAGTGTCTCCATATTATATGTAAGACACTTCCTTTTTGTATTTCCTTACACTCTGCTTTGTTATGTACATATAAATGATATATTATTCTCTGAGTAGGACATATATATATATATATATATATATATATATATATATATATATATATCAAAAAAACATGTCTAAAAACACACTATCCAGCCAGGCTAAACCATAAATTTAACAATATAGATAGTACTAATATATAACTTTACAAATGAAAACCTACCCACATTTCTCACCCATACAAGACAGACATGCTGACGGAGGTATTGAGGCCTTACACTTATACACACACCCACACGAATATACACGCTTACACACATCATACTTACTCACTCCCTAATGAGCCAAATGATAACACACACCCACAATAATACACACGCTTACACGTATCATACTCACTCACTCCCTAAGAACCAAATAACACACACACAAACACCAAACAGAAACGCATCCCCTCTCCAGGACCAATAAAACTGTCAAACTGACCAGGGGAATTCAGAGAGCATAGATCCATCCAGCTCTTATCTCAAATAACAGCTTAAAAGAGACTGTTTGACCAATACAAGGAATGTTAAAAGATTCATGTTAAAAAGATAAAAAAATAAAAAAACAAATGAAAACTACAGACAAAAGTTCATTTTCTCCATCAAGACATTCGTTTCTGTAGTTTACTGCTACCAGCAAGCAGAAATATTTCTTCTCCTGATGATGGCCATTTTGGCTGGAACTAGTCGAGAAATTTAAATGAAATAATAATAAAAAACGAACGAATATTAATCTACAACCCAGTTTGTCTGAAGATTTTAATTTTTTAATATTTTTTTATTGTTCAAAAAAAAAAAAAAATATATATATATATATATAGTTTTGTGTATGTCTTAGTAACATAAGATTCACCCTGAGAACAAGGCATGCTTGTCATTCCTTTTCCTTTCAGCCATTCCATTCTGTCCATTGGTATTATATTACAGATATAATAATGCCCATAATGGGGGAAATACCAATGGGAAAATAAATCTTACTTCCGTAGCAACCTCTCATTATATTATATATATTTAAAAATGTTTGATATTAAATAACTTACAGAAGTGATATGCCATTAAGACAGAACAATGAATCAACTTCATGTTGTATTACAGTTAACTCCCTTGCATTTGTGGCAGTGTCTTTTAGAAATAAGTAATAGAAATTTTAAAATAACAAAAATTCAAAGATTACAGTTTGGTGAGAAAATAATGCTTGTAATTAGTATTCTAGGCAATTACTATTGTATATCTTAGTATGGTAATATTGTTAGTAGTTAGTTATGGGTAGTAGTTAGTTAGTATTTGTTATATCTCGTGCAAGATATAATAAACAAAGTAAACCCGAGTGTGGTTTTCAATAATAATTTTATAATCGGATGTAGGTTTGTCAAATACAGAGACCAGAGTCGGAACTATGCTAACCTCAATAGGTGTTAGCAAACGAAGACCTTTTTCCTCACTGTCCGTGGTGGTCGTACTTAATCAGCAACCAGTCCGTCCATTATCGTGAATGGGGAAGTTGGGTTATCTCATCACAACAGTATTGTATTAAGATAAATGTAGATAATCTTAAGAATATATTCATATAAACAATGTTTCTTTACTTTCTGTAAAACTGACTATTTCCAACCTTACCAATATATTTAAAAAACTACAATATTTCAAAAACACCAAAATAAATTAAAGAAATGGCTCCCGTTAGAAAATTCATGATCGATCATTAAAAGAGGTGCATATAATATTGGAAAATAAACTTCAAGCAAGGATGATCCCTGTAAAGCAATAAAAACTTTGTTTCTTCTTCTAAGTGTGATGTGCTTTAACACTGGCTATCATGGCTCTCCACACTTTCCTGTACGTCATAGCTCTTAATAAATTTTGTCTTTTTATTATCTCTGGTAAACCCTATTCTGCCATTCATTTACCCAAAGTCACTGGGTATATTGCAGTCAAAAAGTTTAGAGCCACTCTGGATTTCTTTAAAATCACCTTAAAATGAGATATTTTTTGAATTTAAAAAAAAATTTATATGTAATATCAGTCATTACTCACTGTCTTCCTGATTAGACTTCCATTGTTCTCACCCTATAGTAATGTTTCAGTTTTCTAATTTTTTCACATCCAGTATCCCCTTGTGTCTTAGTGGCTTTACTGCCTTGCTTGGGGTAAATTCAATTAAAAAAAGGTATAGGTTGAATAAGTCCTTGTCTTACACCCCTTTCTATTTTTGTATATTTACTGAATTTATTTTCTAGCCATATAGAGGAGGTTTGCTGCCATCATAGCTTCTGCATTATTGTAATATCCTTCCCAATTATGTCCAAGTTATCTGGAAGTCAGATACTTGACAGATGGTTAGATTTACACATTTTTCTTTTGTCACACATCACTGAATTGTTTATTTTGTCATTATAAGCATACATGCATCTATCACTCTCTGTATATATGGCAAATATATCAGACAGTTTGGAAAATCTCTATTCTCACATGTTTTACTGATGAACTGGCATCAGCAGAGAAAGAATTCTTCTTTCGAGATAAAATTCAATTTTGCCCTATTGAGTTGCTTTTTGCTTTACAAAATTTGGTTATCATTCTTGTCTCAACTATAATTTATGCATACATCAAAGGGTAAGAAATGCATCATGAGACAGTCTGGCTAAAGTTGCAAAAATTAAGTCACCTACACAGTTGGAGCCAATTCATCTCGATGACAGCACATGTATTTCCAGATTTCTGTCTTTTCTCACTTGATATGCTTGAAGCAAAATCACTGATGGAAGAAAGTGCTAAACAAAATTCCTCACTTTTAATCATCTTAGAGAATGATTTTTGACTTGCATTAACATAGCTGATGCTAACCTCAAAGATAGTAACACATTACAACTTCTTGGGTTAAATTTTTCCACTGATATGTCGTGGAATGATTATATTGAATCAATTGCTAGGTCTACTGATAGGAAAGTTGGTTCATCATATCATTCTAGACAGTTTTTTTCTCACCAAAATCTATTTAAATCTACCATACATTCACACATCGAATTCTACTGCCATATCTGGTCTGATGCTTCTTCTATGTATCTATGGATTCTCAAAAAATTAGAAATAAATCTGCAATGTTATTGGTCCTGACCTACAATCTCAGTTTTACTCATTTCCCACTGTCATGATATAGCTTCCCTTTGCCTTTTCTATAAATATTTTCATTGTAATTGTTCTGAAGAGCTTTCCCCTTTGGTACATTGACTTTACGAATTTTAAGCCCAATACTATTCTGGTATCAAGATTTCATCACTTTACAGTTGAAATAGCTATATGTAACCATAGGTTCTATGCTTGCAGTTTCTTCTCATGCACTACTCCTTTGTGGAAATCTCTTCTGGCTTCTTCCTTTCCAGTTATTTTTGATCTTCAAAAATGTAAATGTAATTTTGATAGTCTGCTTCTGTCTCCTTGAATCATGTTCCTTTATTGTTCTCTCTCCTTAATAATGATTTTTCTCAGATTCTTTAACCCCTTGTGTCTTAATGGCTTTATTACCTTGCTTTAGGGTGATCTGATTATTAAAAACAGGAACATGGACTAGCTGAGATAGCAATCCACATTGTTACATTAGTATGTAAACTGTTATATGTTAGTTATATATGTACATAGGTCTTATCATGACCAATTTGTCAAGCAGATGACCTTTCAAAAATATCAGCATGCAGCATTATTGAAATGTGTGTAAAAATCATACCATTGGTTGACCTAAGCTTTGTGAGTGAAAATGGTTAGATGAAACTGTTTGGAACCTGTTGATGGTTGTGCTAATATGGTCATGTCAGCATGACCAAGGGTTTGTGCCAATTGGACTTGTTTAACTACTGATCATGTCGGATTATGAACTCTCTCTGTCAGAAACTGTAACAAAGATCTGCTCAGCATAGTTGCAATATAAACCACATATTGGTTCAATGGATGTTATAATGACAAAAATGTATCTAAGTATATGTCTGGAACAGAGGTTAGCTAACAACCATAATCAAGAGGTACAATTGAAAACAAGTAGCCATTAAGTATGCATAGTGACTTGCAGAAGTATTCATCCACTTGAACTTTTCCAAATTTTCCACTGTTACCAACTGGAATAATTCTCAGTGGAAGCATAAATTTCTTCTTGGTAGTGAGTTATTAAAAGGTATGCTAAAAGTCATAAGAGATAGATACAAAATGGAGATAGAAAAACAGGAATGTTTAAAAAAGAAAATGAAGAAAAATACATGGGGGGAGGGGAAAAGCTAATTATCTGAATCACTTGCAAATATTCTTGAACGATTAAAAAATGCAATTTGCTTGATGTGGATCTGTATATCAAAGATAGGATTGCCTGTGAGATTTCAATATCACATACTTATTTCTTATTGTTTATTCTGATCTTGACTATAATTCTGCTTGTATAGATATATGACTATTATGCTTTTCTCCTTGAAGATCAGTGTAGTTGCTGTGCCTGATCCCTGGGTCTTCTAAGTTTGAATCAGTTATACTTACCAATCAAGAAACCTACAGGATATGATTGACAGTGGAAGAAGGGAGAAGAATGTGAAGGTGGAAATGTTGAAGCTAAGAAATCTGCAGATTAAAGTGTAGTATCTGTAATATGTGACCCATTCTGATCTCACATCTGTTATACTTCTTGTGAAATCTATATAATAATATTGTCTTTTTGCCATTTGATCAACAAAAAATGCACAGTGATTTTTAAATAATTAGGACAGCAAATCAGCTATATCTTGGATGCATAAGTATTCACACCCAACCCTGATTCAGTATTTTGCAGAACAAACTTTTTACTAAAATTACAGCTTTTTAGGATATCAGTTTTGAACATCTAGAGACTGATATTTTTGCCCATTCTTTTTTGCAAATTTGGAAGGAGGCTGTCTTTGAATACCAATTTTCAAGTCTTCACACAGATTTTCAATTAAATTTAGATCTTGGCTTTGATTGGAACATTCTAACACTTTAATATGCTTTGATCTAAACCATTCCATTGTAGTTCTGGCTGAATCTTTAGGGTCATTATTCTGCTGGAAGATGAACCTCAGCCTGAGTCTCAAGTCTTTTTGTCGTATGTCTTACTTCATTTCATTTTTAATATAAAAAAGAGAAAAGGGTTCCTTCGGAACTACAAATACATAGAGCAATGGAGGGATTACTTTAAAAACACTCAAATAATATCAAGTCAGAATTACTACTACATCCTAACTTACCTCCCCTGTTACAGATGACTGCAAGAATGTTTTTGTAAGCTTCAGCTTTCAAAGATCCCAGACACATGACATGGTTGCATGATGGTACCCTCAGCCTTGAGAGCACCCCTGGCAATTTCCACTACCTTGATCCAGCCATGAGTAGACAGCATCCTGATACCAATGTGGCAAGTAGTAAACCTTTCTATAAAATGTGTGACTTAAAAGTGTAGGTCACTAGGAAAACTAATAAGTAGAGATGTGATCAATAGCAAGGAAATCAACAATAAAGGGATTGTACTTGTAGATGAATTGACTTTCCAACATAGTTATAGCTGTAAGAAAAACCAACCTGTATGAACTCCTGAATGAAACTTGGAACTGGACTAGAATTCAATTGAAAACGGGATAAGCAATTTATAAGAGATTCATGTTAGAAATATGTTTAGAGTTTTATCTTAAAAATGAAGAAAATGAAAGAAGGCACTAATTAAAATTTTGATGAATAAATTATATTGTGACGTTTTAGAAAGCTATCTGATTTGGGGTATTAAATTTAACTGTTTATCATTAGAAAATGATCAGCTCTAAAAAAAGGTTTCAAATTTGGGTATTTGATTATTGGTTAATCATATTCCTTTTTTGATTGATCAGAAAAGATTAACAATGAATTAACATTTTTTTTACCCATGACCTACTTTCTTTTGAGATTTGTATTTCTTGTAAAATTGACATCAAATTTTCTTTTAAAAATAATGCAAAATTCTTTTAAAAACCATGCAAAATTTTCTTTTAAAAATAACAAAATATGTTCTTTTAAAAATTACATAAAATTTTCTTCCACAGATTCTGACTTACAAACATCAACTAACAACTGTAAAAAAACAAAAATTGGGCACTAGTTCTGACCTTGTATGTAGATAAATGTGTTTTCTCTCAAACATGTCTGTTTTCATCCATAAAGAAAGTGAATAAGTATTGTATTGCTTAGAAGAAGAAATGGTATATGCTTATCTATATGTAAATTGTAGAGAAATAAAGAATTGTGAATGCAAAATAATAACAACAATGGAACATTTAATTTTTCTTGTACATCAAACTGAAATGAAAAAGTGTATAGTAGTGAAGAATTTTATCTCTATCTATAAAAAGCAGAATGTGTGTGTGTAACGAATGCACAGCTGCAATTTTCAATGGAAATGCACCAAAATTTCCACATGCTCCAAGTTAGCGGGAAGGCCAAGACTGACTTTGCATTTCCCAACTCCCATCGATAGTGGAAATAATCGATTTTTCATGCTTCTACGGCAGTTTTCATGTAGTTTGCAGCCATTTTCTACTGGCTAGAGTGAGAGCCTATAGCTGGCTGCCACAAATAGACAGGAAGATTCTATTGGCTAGCATGAGAGCCAACAGCTGACTGACACGAATGTTAACTAGCGTGCTAGTATGCAAAAAAAATCAATACCTGCATTCGTCATAAGTGGAAAAAATTTAAATCTGCATGGCACTTTACTCCAATTGGCTCATTCGCTTGCTTAAACTCAACGTTGATACTGATTCCGCAGAACTGGGTTGGGTGTGAAAAAGTATTTGTTGTTTACATTCTTTTTTCATTCATTCGGTTTTTCCAGTTACGAGTCCTTTTTTTAAAGCTGATCGTTTTGTGTTCGTTTTGTTTAGTTCTTCTTTTGTAACAGATTTAATGTTTAGTATAGAGCTTAGAAAAAATTTGCAGTGTGAGATAGGCAAGAAGTAAGGCATGTAGCAACATCAGCACGGCAGAGGGCACTCCTTTAAAGGCAAGGAAGGGCAAAAATATTTTAAGTCAAGTGATAATGATTGCTGTATGAGTCATACGATTTTTGAATCAAGCATGGGCAACGCCTGGCCCTGCTGCTAGTGAATGAATAAAAGAGTTTTCTCACAAGTTAACTTGCAGAATCATGTTTATGTATACTGGTCTATGTAAAGGTGAACATGAATAGTGAAGAATTTACTTCAGTTAAAAGGATTATTTTAATAACATTTGTCTTTTTATCATTGCCATGTTCTTGTTAGGTAGGTGACTAACTGTCTCCCTCTGTCCTTTTTGCCTTCAGTATGTCCTGTGAGTGTCAAATTTTCAAAACCTTCTTTCCTCTTTCCTTTTTAGAGTTGACAAAACGTTTACAATTGGTGGTCAACTGTTTTCTGGCCAATGATTTTGAGTGGAGTTTGAGTATATGGAATATAATTACGCTGTTGTACCATTAATTTTTATAATTTACTTTATAACTTATTTTGCTGTTTTTATCCTATATGTTTATAAAAAAATTTCTGATTTGATGTCTGGATTTTTGAAGAGTGTAGAGGATGAGCTTAAGTTATTTTAAGTGCTCCAGAAATATAAATTTGGGCCAAAGCTAAAGTAAAGAAATAATATTTTTAAAGCTGAAGTACTGGTCTTTG
Organism: Acanthosepion pharaonis; assembly: GCA_903632075.3. Classification (NCBI taxonomy): domain Eukaryota; kingdom Metazoa; phylum Mollusca; class Cephalopoda; order Sepiida; family Sepiidae; genus Acanthosepion; species Acanthosepion pharaonis. The sequence goes on from CAHIKZ030002157.1 coordinate 1,772,008, forward strand.
CAGGTTAAAAGGTCAAGACTTGGATTGCATAATGACATATGAATGAGTCTTAAGAACAGTGATGATGACTTGGTAAGTATTCTCTTTATGAGAGTCAAGTTATACAAGACACACATACACACACTCTCTCACACACACACACACACACGCACACACACATATACTGTGTGCCAAATTATTATCGAGATCAATCAATTCACATAAAATTTTCACACAATGTTAACAACACTGACCTACACAATCATTAAAATTTTTGTACTGATTTGCACAATGTAAACAAACTGGCGCCATATTTGTTATCAGCACGTTGATTTGAGTGTGCCAAATTATTAGTTATCTCGATAATAATTTGGCACACAGTATATATATATATATATATATATATATATACACACACACAAGGTGTGATGAGTAAATTGTTGTTATTTCATATTTTTAATTTCATGCATGCATGTTGCTTGTTTTTTATTTTCTTGACTGCACAGTATTTTATGGTTAGTTGGACAACATTTGTGAGAAAAAGAACACTATGATGTAATTCACTCCACCAGAAATTTGGAAACAGCATGCTGTACTGCTTGGCATTCACACCAGAAGCTCCAATACAAACATTTCACTGTGTTTGGGTATCAATCTGAGGACAGTGCAATGTATTCAGAAAGAGTTTGATGATATAGCCAGTCAACATCATAGTGTTTAGAGTGGTCACTAATGATGAAAATGCTATGCCTCAAATGCAACACAGAGGCCTACATCACGTGCCTTGAGGAGGTAGTGCTGCCCTTGGTCAAGAGAGTGATTGCTGGCCAATTAACATTCCAGACTCCAACTCCCTTATTTATTATGCATGGAACACAGTTGAGTGAGAAACAAAAAAAAAACTCCTTGTAAGACCAAAGATGCACTGAAGGCAAGGATTATAGCAGCCTTCACCAATTTAAACAAGGAGACCATCCAGAAGAGATGCAGAAGATTCTGAAGTTGTCTGTAGGCTGTGGTTGAAGCTAGTGGCAATTATATCAAATAAATTTAGTATTTCATGATATTTTATGTAAGTTGCTAAATACATCTGTTAAAATGAAATTTCAGTATTATTTTCATTTTTGCATAATTTAGATGACAATTTATCCATCGACACACACACACACACACACACACACACACACACACACACACACACACACACATATTAGCACACAGAAGTAAATAGTGGTGATTTGGTTGATTTTTCTTTCCACAAATAGTGGTGATTTTTATACATTTGTAAATTCTGTTTTTTGAGGGTTTTTTTTCTTCCCAAATAGCGATGATTTTTTGGCAGTTAGATCTTCAACAGCATAGGTATTTCCCCTTTAGTAACTTAGTATATTAGCTAGTCAGTATATTGTACTATTCACCAATGACCCTGATTTTCACAGTTGAATTAGCTGAAGGGGTATAAATGCCAATATTCTCAAACAAACCAGTAGTGGCTGCCTGATGACTGTGTGCATTAGCACACTAGCAAGTTTGACATGATCGATTATGTGTATAATGGATTATTATGATTAATATTATATATAAGCATATATACTGAAATATATTTACAATGTTGGGTCTAAGGTTTCATGAAATTTTGTTGATCTTTGGTTATTTGTTTTTATGCACAATCTCTTGAGAAATTACAGTCAATTTTCACAGTTTATAAAGTTTTATACAGTGACAGAAATTGCTTCAGGCATTGAGCATGAAAAGCAAGCAAGGGTGCGATGGATAAATTGTCATTCAAATTATGCAAAAATGAAAATAATACTGAAATTTCATTTTAAGAGATATATTTACCAACATTACACAAAATATCCTTAGATACTAAAGACTAGAAGATCAACAAAACTGCATCAAACTTTGGAACTATATATATATATATATATATATATATATATATATATATATATATATATATGTGTGTGTGTGTGTGTGTGTATATATATATATATATATATATATATATATATATATATATATATATATATATATATATATATATATATATATATATATATATAGATATATATATATATATATATATATATATATATATCCATATGAATGTTTGTGTCTTTTCTACCTTTTATATATATATATATATATATATATAGAGAGAGAGAGAGATAATATTAGTGGTAAATATACATATGCAATATATATAAATATATATACATAGATGCATACACATACATATATATTTTTTGAATAAAAAATTCCAAGAGGATAGAATCCAGGTAGAACTCAATGTCTAGGACATAGTAAGGATATAATAAAAAGGCTTAAACACTAATATTCGATGGTCATAATTTATTCCACTGGAATCGTAAATACGATCCATTTCATCAGGTCTACAAATTCAAAAAGAAAACAGAAGAAACAACTCTGGAAATAAAAATAGAATTTAGAGAGAGTGTAAGTATGAGAGTGTGGGACGAATGCTAGAGCTAAAGAGGGGTGTAACAGATGAGAGAAGTTGGGAGATTAAAACTTAACAGAGAGGAGTTTTAGAGAGGTGAGTTGAAGATGGTTTAAGTGAGAGAATATGAATGTTGTCGGATGTCTAATGCATTAAAGATGTAACTGGAAAGGATACATTTTGTGGTGACACAAACACACAATATAGACGATCTAATCTTAAAGATCAGAAGAAGAGGGAGAGAGCGGAAAAGAAAAGAAAAAGGGGTGAGGGAGAGAGATGGGGTGGGGGAAACTAAAACTGAAGGGCATTTACTAAAAGGTCTGCTGTGTAATTAAGAGAATTTGACAAAATTAATATCGACTACAGGTTACAAATCAAATATAAACATATAAAAAATAAATATAACGATTATCTAATCTAGCAAGGACCTATATTTTTATCTTCAAAAACACATGCGTATACACACATACACAATAACATATACACATACATACATACATATAGGTGTGTACCCACATACATACATATATATACCCATGTACACATATATCCATATATATATATATATATTTATATATATATATATATTCTCATATACATATACATACATACACATACATACACACACATGCACATACATGTATACATATACATACATAAATATACAGAGACATACATACATATACAAACATCCATACACATCCACTCTTAAATATATATACACATTTACACACATATATACATACAGACATACACATACGTGCACATAAACATATATACATAAAACCTTACATCTGCATACAATTACATACACTCATCTAAACAAATAAACAATGTATCCCTATATCTATCCATCTAACTATACATACATACATATATAAATACATATACACCCATATACAGATATATATGAGTACATACATACCAAAACATACACACACATATAAACACATCTACATATACATCTACCTACATATACATACATCCATATACGCATACATAAATATACATATACACATATACGCATACATATATATATATACATCCATACATACACATACATATACCTATATACACACCTCCATATATACACATATACACACATACACACACTGGTACACACATATACATGTACATACAAATCAAAATGTAAAAATTTAAAAAGTAAAATTTTAAAAAATTTGGTCTGATGAATTGGATTGTATTTACGATTCCAATGGAATAAATTATGACCATGGAATATTAGTATTTAAGCCTTTTTATTATATATATATATATATATATATATATATATATATATATATATATATATATATATATTGGGGAGAAATGTATGGCAAAGTGTATAAAGCATTCATGTGAGATGTTTCGTCCTTTAGGACTTCATCAGACTTAATTTGTTATGTTGGTTTGACTAAACATAACACTGAACACTTGTCTCATATTCATCTTTTGAACATTGAACACTTGTCACATATTCATCTTTTGAACACTGAACACTTGTCTCATATTCTTCTTTTGAACACTGAACACTTGTCTCATATTCTTCTTTTGAACACTGAACACTTGTCACATATTCTTCTTTTGAACACTGAACACTTGTCTCATATTCTTCTTTTGAACACTGAACACTTGTCTCATATTCTTCTTTTGAACACTGAACACTTGTCACATATTCATCTTTTGATCTTAAACACAAATATCTTCAGTGAGCAACAAAAACAAAAGAATTTGCTTTGTCATTACAATACTTTTGAAGAGGACTGTATACATACATACATATATATCAATATATATCATTTTATAGTCCTTGTTGTTGTTGTTGTTGTTATTATCACAACCTTTTGACTGTTGTATCCTTTGGACTTCTTCAGGTGTCTGTCAATCATTGTAATGTTCAAGGAATTTCTACCAATTCTGTCATCCATATCAAGAGATAGATCAAATTGCTCTTTTTTAATATTGCTCAGTTACTATCAGTCTTGACATCTACTACTTGGACTAAGAATTGAACTAATACCAATTTTTGGAACAAATGAGGCTTACCTCAAGGCTTTTGCCCCATCAGACAATCCTGATTTTAGGACCAAACTGATACTCTTCTTGCCTTCTCTACTTCTACTGCTGCAGCTACCTTGCTGTGAAGCTTGAGTCTTTCTGTTGTCAATTCCATTTTTTTAGTGCTTCTATATAATCCCACATAAGTTCTCATATGAATAAGAAATAAAATCTTTTTTCTCAATAGAAAATTTGTTATTGTTATTAATCACTTGTTTCAAAATTCATTTTCAAAGAGCCCAGCCAAAAACATAAATATAAAATTTAATAAGCAAAAAGAAAAACAAACAAAATAGACTCCATTTGTTCCTGGTAAATCTCCAATGAAAAAAGTATGATGAAAAGTAGGAAATTTATTCTGGTGATAAAATTATCTTGCAAAATCGATTTTCTTTAGGTATACAAATATTTTTTTTTTATTTTCTAGACATTACTAAATGTTTACAACCAATAATCATTACCATAAAAGATATTCCTGCAGAAAAAAAGGTAAAGCACCCACTTCACTACATGAAAAGATCCTCCTGGGACCAATAACTCTACATATGAAGACATTGCATTTTGGGAGCACAGAGATTTGCATCCTTCTTCTTTCACATGGTTCCCCCCCACCACCAAAAAAAAAAGACTTCTATGTCCTTTATCCATTCAGGTCATGGGTGATCATGGCTTTCAACAACTTTTTGTACTTAGTACCTCTTCATAACGATTGTCTTTATGGGAATTATTCTATAAGATTATTCTTTTCCAGCTAATGACAATGACATTTTGATCATTGGAAAAGATTGATTTCAGTTGTAAGGTCACAAATTATATTTATTTATTTTTTCTTATTATTTTTCAGTTATAATTTTTCAATTAATCAATGTGTTAATTAAAACATCCTTAAACTTTTTCAATCTGCATCTCTCTCCAGCATTTGAAAGATTATGGTGCTCCACAACTTTCTGTCCTTTGTACTTCTCTGTCATTTTTTTTTTTTTTTTTTTTGCCAACCATTTACATATGCTTGTTATATAGGTTATTTGCTGCTTTCTTCTGTTTCTCTCTTTAAAATGTCCTGGGAGTGTCAAATTCTCCAAGCCTTTTTCATCTGCAAGGGGATTGTCCAGAATTCACTGTCATATAAGAGGAACAATCCTACATAACAATTCAGTACCCTTGTTTTTATTTCAAACAAAATTTGCCTGTTTATTAATATTTTGATTAGTTATTGGAAGTCACCTTTCAATATTAAAATGCGCCTTCAGATTTTGGTGTTGTATTTTGTAGCCTCTGTTAAAACAGTTCCTAGATATTTGAATTTTTGGTCTTGCTTGATTTTGGCATCTCCTATGTCTAATTCACATGTTGGACTGCTTCTTTTGTTAACAACAATACATTCTTTCTTCTAGTTGATAGTCTTTTCTTCCCCTATTCCTTTACTAGTTTCTGTAGGAGTTACTGCAGTTTCACTTCCATGTCTGTCATCAAGACTATGTCACCTTTATATCTGATGTCATTAAGGTGACCGCTAGTAATAAATCCTGGTAGAACATCTAATTCTCTCAGGATCACCTCACTGTAAAATTTTAATAAATCCATTAAGAAGATACACCTTTGTCTTACACCACTTTCTATTTTTGAATATTTATTACAAGACAAGCTCCTCCAAATTATTTTTAGAGATGCAGAGAGTTTTTAAGAAGCAAATAATTATTATTAGAAAAACCATGAATCAAACACTGTAAAAATTCTTCTATGTGTCATGTCCTTTTTAGGAATGTGAACAATCATGGCTCTCCACAGCCTTTTACTTTTTCTGACAGCCATATTCTCTGTCTACTTACAGCTGATGGTTATCCCTGTTTTGTTTTCCATTAATACTCTGTGCAGGAGGTCCTGTAGTTTTCTTTTTGTACCTGCCATCAAGAAAGTGTCATCTGTGTATGTTATTAAGATTGTGCCAATGAATGGTCTTCAATTCTTTTAGAATAGAGGCTGAAGAAATCAGGCAAGAAGACACACCCTAGCCTTATGCCTCTTCTATTTTTTGTGTATATACTCAATTCATTTTCGGTTCAGATTCCAGTGATTTGTTCCCAATATAAGTACAGGATTATTCTAACATCTTTCACAAATAGAGTGAATTTCCCTAACAGTTCAAATAGATCTTTGTGCTATACATTATCAAATGCTTTGTGCAATCTATAAAACATAAGAGCACATCATTTTTAATCACAATTGACCAAGATTTTGGGACTGTCATGAAAAAAATCAGCTCATATTATTCATATTATCTGTAAGCCCTTGTCTAATAAAAATTCAGTTCTTGCATAAATCATGAAGATGAATAGATAAAAATAACGATAGCAAAAGTGGGGGGGTTATTCTCCTTTAACAGTACATTTATATGACATCACAAAAGTTATGTTATGCAGTAGATTTTAATTACAAAAAAACGTTTCAGACATTTTCAGACCTGCACAACATCACAATTGCAAGATAATATTTCATTTCAGTGATTTCCTTTCTCCTTACTTTTGTTTCACATATACATTCTATACAGATTGAAACATTTTAATGTCAGTGGGAGTAAAACATGGTCTCTATCAATCAGTGATGTGCCATGAATGATACACACTTAGGCAATCATGTATCGAAAGATACATGACTGATGAAGCAGATTTTTTCCTGCAGTAGGTTGCCATTTCTTTCTGCAGTAGACCAGTTGCCATCCAAGGCTATAGAACCCGGTTTGTCCTGCTATTTATCCATAGCTGAGGAGAGAAAAAGAGGATTCATATCTTTTCCAAGGGGATTAGCATGTAAGTGAATGTAATGGAATCAAATGGAATTCGAACTCGGATCTCTGATTCCTCAATCCGTGACACTATCCATTACTACACCATGCCTCCACTGCGGTCTCTGTATGTAGTCTTTTTCTTCCTTGTTTTTTCTTTCACATTTAATTTTTGTTTATAGTTCTTTAAACATATGTACAATGTATTTTATAATTTAAATATGGTATGATATATAAGTACTTTAAAGGCATTATGGAGTAATGGATAGTGGCTCAGATTGAGGAATTGGAGAGCAGTGTTCGAATTCCACTTGAATCCATTACATTCACTTATGTGCTAATGCTCTTGGGAAAGGTATGAATCCTCTTCTTCTCCCCCCAGCTATGAGTAAATAGCAGGACAGACTGGGTTCTATAGTCTTGGATAGCAACTGGTCTACCACAGAAAGAAATGGCAACCTACTGTGGGAAAAAATCTGCCACGTCAGATAAATGATCGCCTAAGCGTGTATAACGCATGGCATATAACTGACTGACTTTAGAGTTAATTAAATACCCCACCCATATTTATATTCGTAAACTCTATATCCCTCTTCATATTTAATTATATAAGCCAGTGTTTGAAATAAAATTCAAAGTGCTGTAACTGAGTAATGCAGCAAGAATTTCTGGCAAATATTCCTTCTTGAAATATGCTGTGTAGCATGAAACTGAAATGAGTAATAGCCCAGAATTGAAATGATTAAGATGCTAAAGAGAAGTCAAAGTTCACGAAACATTGAGTTAGTGAATCTTGGAATAACTTTGGCTGAAAAGCAAGTTTAAAAGAGGCTAGTAAATAATGTAATTGTGTTAGAGCCAGGATTGTGCAGTGTGATAAGAGTTATGGGCAAAATAAATGGTAGTGGCTTTAAGTTGGAGGCAATATCTAATGATGTAGATCTCAATATGACAATGAAGAAGGCTGACTTTAGCGAAAATGTGACAGTACATAAGTCAGGGAATTATAGTTGAATTGTTGAACACATAAAATGTGTCTTTTATTTGAAAGCTGATATAAATGGTAATGTTGAAGCTTCTTAGTTGGCAAAATATAAAGGCAACCATAAATTGTTGGAGATATATCAACAAAACTTCTTGTCAGAGTAAAGTAGTTTGAATATTCAACTTTACACTAGGGGGTCTGCAATTTGGTGCTAATTATGTGATAGTGAAGTTCATTAAAGAACTGTGAAAGTAAAATATAAATTAATGTCTACTCTTTAATTAGATATCATAAAGTAAACTGATAAAGTAAAAATACAAAGTAATATTAACTTTACAAAATGATAACAACTCTTATATGAAGTAAATGTGCAGATTACATGTAGTTTTTGTTGGTTTATCCTTTTCTTTTTCATTAGGATTGTAATAGGAAAGAGCTATAGAAGAAAGATTTATTCTCCCATTTGTATTTCCCTCATTATGGGCATTATTATATCTTTTTCTTTGGGATTGTAATGGGAGAAAGCTATAAAAGAAATATTTATTCTTCAATTTGTATTTCCCCTGTTATGGGCATTATTATATCCATGATATAATAACACCGCAATTCATGGATGGAACAGAAAGGAAAAAGAATGACAAACATGATTGGTTCTCAGAGAGACTTTTATATACTAAGGATACACAGGTTAAAAGAAAGCAACCTCACATGGTGGCTGCTGTAAACGAACTGAACATTTGACTGCCACTTTCATCACTGTCTGAAGTGATATCATTAAGCATGAACCACGCGACTTATCTCCACCAAATGGAAATAAGCACCCTCTGTATTCTTACAGGATGATTCCATGAGAATTTCTTTCTGGGATCACCATTTTATGGTAGATATTCATATGAATAATTATATGAAAGACAAGCGATCTAAGAATGAAATTCTAAACATTTCAATTCCCTAGCAAAAAAACAGGAAGCATATAAATAGATGTAAATCTATGATTGCATATATATGTTCTTATTTGTATAAGCATTGTGTGGGGAAAAGAAAGTATAATTTTTCTATATCAAGAACAATTTTAGGGATAAAACTATGACAAATTCGAACATACTATAGAATCTTCTGAGAATAAAATGAATAAGGAATAAAAAGAAATGGGAATAAACAAAACTCTCCTCTTCTTAGATATGTTACACTGCAGTAGCAATAGCCTAAAACCAAGTATCCATTGCAAACCAAAATAAAAATGACCTCATAAATTTCTATTCTTTCCATAACAACAAAATAAATTTTAGGAATAGTCAACAGATTCTATTTAAGAGCATGCAGAATTTATAGCACTCAGTATTTACATGAAGAGGAGAAATACATTGAAAATATTTTCAAGATCTTCCAGTATCCTAATTGTTTACTGCAAAAAAAGCTTGTAAAATATTTTAATAGAAAAGCTAACCTTCCTGACAGACCCTACAAATCAAAATATATTGTTCTATCACTCTACAATGGAAAAGAATTTATCTGAGATTAACATAAAAATTGTTACAACTACTTCTAAAAGAATAAAGGATTTAATTAATACAAAACAAAATGATAAGGTAAAGCTTGAAAGAGAAATTTACTTTATCACCTGTAATAATTGTCACAAGAAATACATAGAATAAACCTCAAGTAATTTAAATAAAACATTATATGAACACAAAATGTATTTTTTATGAAATAACACACTAAATGCATCAGTTGTTCAATATTATGAGTTTGACCACTATTTTTATTACAATATTTCGCTTCTTTTTTGAGATTATTTTTTATGACCCATGGCAATATTTACATATATTATTATATTATTGTATATATTTATTTACAATAATATTAGGCTTGTCATAATTCCCGAGCCTGGAACGAGGGCAACTTTCATTTTTTATAATGGGTTTAAATTCTTGTATAAAGAAGTGTTTTCATGAGTCAACACTCCTTCAGCTTCAGGGTTGACACAACAAAAAAATAATTTCTACTTTTATTTAGTCTCAAAAAGATGCAACCTACAATATATAAACTTCAGTATAGTGCAAATTTTTATGATCATTTTTTACACAAAAAATAGATGCTGCACCATTCACAGGTAATTTTTTTTTAAGAGTTTAGAAATCATGCATTTTCAGTGACTGGTTGCACTATACACAGGTAAATTTTTTCTGGAAGTGGTACATGTTTACATCACAGAGATAATGCTTTTCCAATGGCACCTATATCTATACCAGGTATGTTTCAATTATGTTCCTCATTATCTTTTCCTCTATTTTTATTTATTTATTACATTCTTCCCATTTACTGATTTCATTTTAGCTTATAATTCTCTGTTATATATTCTTCGAATGTTTTTAAAAGATTCACCACAATGTATGCTAAATGATGATTGCACAGGGTTGAAATATAAAATGAATTTCAATTCTAGTAGCTTTAATTATGGTATACAGTAATCTTATCAATAGGAATCAATAAAATTGAGGAGCATTATTGTTATGGTCCAGGTTAGGACCAAGGAAGAACAACACGAACACAAGAATAGAAATAACGAAGGTATATTACACAAAATAATAATACAAGATGTGGAAGGTGTTAGTATGACTGTCAGTCTGGTTTGGAGTGAACTACTACCGGCTCGACTCGATTCGTCCCTCTCTCTTGAGAGGTGTAGTATACATAGTGTTAGGAAGAGTTCATTCTGTAGTTATAGGTAAGGACCCATGACAATTATAAATGCATATCCCACTATTGATATGTAAAGTTTTATCATACATGGTAAAGGAAGAAATTATCATGACTAGTACTGTGATATTTGACTATGGTTATTAACTGTTGTGTATGATACACCTAATTTACATAAGCGGACTACCGACCATATAAATATAGGTTGGTACCGGAAGACGGGGAAGATAGTAGAGATTAAGAAATTGAATCCAGAGACTCTGCCCGACTGCGATTTAGTCAACCCATTATGCAGGAACAGTCTTCCCAAGAATATACCAAGCTAACTGTAAATATTGTGTACCTATTCTTTGTTTCAATACATTTTGTTAACGTACATTTTGTGTTGTATTATTCCATGCTTATTTAAGCTTCAACATTAACATAGAAAATGAGATCAGCTGAGATCATTGTGTTTACTTTTTTACAGATACCATTGTGAAATGTATGAATCCTTTTTCTCTCCCCAAGTTTGGGTTAAAAAGTAGGGTAGGCTTAGCTCCCTTGCTTCAATTGATAACCTGTCAAGAAGGATGACACTGAATTAAAACTGGATGAGTGTGTGACTGGCAATTCCACCTCATAAAACCTACTTTTTATGAAAATCACACAAATGGCACTAATTTCTATAAAGGAATGAAAATGACATTTCTTTTTGAATGACTGCTAGCCATAATGCTACTAGGATGCAAGGTGTTACTGTGAGTGAAAGAGAATGAAATGTCCTTCTCATTGAGGCCCTTAAAATAAAATTCTGATATTTAGCTATTTGCTCAGATTTTAAGAAAGAGATTAGGGTAATAACTTTTCGGTATACATTGTATAGGGTGTTAAGAATTTGGGTAAATGATCTTGATATTGTTATATATTTATTGACAATTGGAAAAAAACGTTCATGAAAGTATAATGTTCCAAAAAAAATGTAACGATAATGCATTTTGGGCTTCATCTGATCGAAGACAAAAAGTGAATTGTGTGTGTGTATGTATTTGTGCATTTATTTAATATAATTCTGATGAGGCCCAAAATGGGTGAAATGCATTATCAGATATTTTTTCAAAACATTATATTTTCATAAACATTTTTTCCAATTGTATAGTGTATATACTTGTGTGTGCATGTGTGTGTGTTTATATGTAAGTGTAGGTGCATGTGTATGCATGGGTATATCTGTATGTATGTATGTCTGTATGTATATGTATATCCATGTGCATGTGTGCATATCCGTGTGTATGTGAGAATGCATGTTTGTATGTGCATATGTATGTGCACATGTGTGTCTTCATATGTGCTTATATGTGGGTTTATATGTATGTATGTATGTTGAGGTATATGTGTGCATGTGTGAGTTTATATGTCTGTATGAGTGTGTGTGTGTATGTGTGAATTTATGTGTGTGAGTTATATTAAAACAAAAGCAGGAAGATTGCAACCAAAAAATTACTACTATTTATTTCATTTATTCATTTATTTTAAAAATTATTCTAAGGCCAAAGAGTCCATGAAGATAGAGGGTTACTAAATGAGTCTGTTCTAAGAGAGTACACAGAGGGAGTAAGAGGTGCATATTATGAAGATATGTAGGGCAGACAACAGCTGACCACTGAATTGAAGAGGTGAAGATTATAGTGTTTGGGGAAAACATCATCTCGCAAATCCATTTTATAATGCAACAGTTCTGGAAAACAGTTCTGGAAGCTATCTGAGTTGAACTTACTCCTCACAAATGGAATATGAAGTGAATGAAGATGAATCAACTCAGTGTATATAAACTGGTGGGCCCTAGCTGTAAAGGTCTAAACTGGTAGAACCAAGGACTATAGCTTGCTTGATCATCTTCCATGAGAACAGCATTAGAGTAATGAGAAACTAGCAGTGTTTCACCTGTGGAAAGGGGTTGCATGATAGAAAATAATTCATCAACCACAAGGTAATGTATATGCTTTTGAACTCTATCAAGCAGTTGCCCTAATTCTACTCATCCCAGTCAATACCTACCATGCTCACTTTCTTCATATTACATTAGTAAGGAGTAAGTTCCACCGGGATACCTTCTACTCAAGAAATATTGTTTTTGTGGATAAGAATCTGCATCCCTTACTCTTATCACTCATGGAACAGCAGCCTTCTGTAAGCCTCTACCTGATGTGGCCCCTTGGCCTTGTATATGTTGAACATTTATAAAGAAACAATTCAGGTTTGGCTTAGATACAGTGGGGAAAATAAGTATTTCATCCCCTGCTGATTTTCTGAGTTTCCCACCTGTCAAAAATAGGAACAGTCTATAATTTTCAGGGTATGTCCGTCTTGAAAGTGAGAGATAGAATATAAAAAAAAATTCTAGAAAATCACATTATATAAATTTTTGAACATTTATTTCTTTTTTATTGAAAAGATATTTCACTCCCTAACAATGATTCAGGCCCCACAGTCTGGTTATGCGACCAGGATGCATATAGACTAGTCCTATTACTCAATTATTACTCCTAATCAAGTACTCATTACCTGTATAAAAGACACTAGTTCACAGAATCATTTAATGAATCAGAATCCAATCTCTCCACTATGGGCAAGATGAAAGAGTTGTTCAAGGACATCCAAGACAAAATTGTATACCTGCACAAGACTGGAATGGGCTACAAGACAATTGGCAAGCAGCTAGATGAGAATAATTCAACTGTTTGTGCAATAATAAGAAAATAGAAGAAATACCAATTGACTATCAATCTCCCTTGGTCTGGAGCTCCACGCAAGATACCCCAACGTGGAGTGAACCTGATGATGAGAAAAGTGAAGAAACAACCCAGAACTATGCAGCAAGTGCTTGTTGATGATCTCAAGGTAGCTAGTACCACAGTCACCAAGATGACCATTAGTAACACACTACATCGTAGTGGACTGAAATCATGTAGTGCCCGAAATGTCCCTCTACGGAAGAAGGCACATGTACATGTCTGTCAGAAGTTTGCAAATGAGCACCTGGATGATTCAGAGGAAGATTGTTGGTGTGATAAAATGGAAGAAACACCAATTGATTAAGTTTTTGGTCTGATCTGGTTCTTGTAAAGAGAGGGGATGGCAGAAGAGTCAGGTACTTTTTAAAGTGGTACAGGGTACTCACTCATTTAGCATCTTTAGGGATGGATTGTATATATGAGTTCCACTTGAAGTCTGTCATAAGCCTATGTGACATTAGATGTCTTAAGTTGGAGTACAACTGCTTATTCATGACTGGAGAAAACTCAAGGTTTCCTCTGTTTATGATGAAATGTTACTAGCTTCAGTCTGGAGGTATTGAATGTCACAAGCCAGTTCCTCCTCTGTTGGTGAATCAAATATATATATATATATATATATATATATATATATATATATATATATATATATATATATATATATATATATATATATATATGTGTGTGTGTGTGTGTGTGTGTGTGTAAAAGAAACCCCAGCTTATACAGCTGATTCTATTTTCATTCACTTTATTTTCAGTTGTTGGCCAAATCCAGGGCCTACTCACTCCTGTTGGGGTAATCCCACCCTAATTGATATCTCCAGGGGTATAACCATACTTGCCATGCTTGCAGGTTGGTGAGTCTATACTGAGTCAATAACTGTTGATTCTGCAGAGTTTATCTGCCCTTTAACAGGTCTTGTTTTTGGTGCTGGGGTTCCACTTACCCTCCCCACCAGGCCAAGTTCTGGGGGAGGAGCCACTTTAGTCTTAGTTGCCGTGCAATTATTTATATGTTTTGTCCTCAGCCAAGCTCTGATGAACGAGAAGTAATAACTGTTAGCCCTTTATTTTGTTTCTTTTTGTTATATTTTTCAGTTCCCCACTTTTTTTGCTTGTCCTTCTGCTCTTCTGAGGTTAAGTATAAGTGTTCTTGTTTCCATTTCCTCTAAAATATTGTCGTTGCTAGCACGTTCAGTCCATAGTATTATCAGCATCCTTCTGTAGAACCACTTTTCTGTTGCCTCAAGTCTCTTCCTCATCTGCTAGGAGGTTGTCCAGCTTTCACTGCCTTTTAAGAGGACTGATATTAAATAACAGTTCAATACTGATTTCTTTGTTTCTAATGAAATTTTGCTTAGCTTTTGGAAAGCATCTTTCATTATCCAAATTTTGGGATTTCAGTGTTGCACTTTCTGTTTGATATCTGTATCTCCAATTTGTAATTTGCATGTTTGGCTGTTCCTTTTGCTGATAACCAAGCATCCTGTCTTCTTGCAATTGATGTTTAGTCCTTTCTTCTTGCTTTCCTTCTCTACCTTTCTGTAGGTGTTTTTCTAGTTTCGTTTCTACATCTGTTATCAGCACTGTGTTATCTGCATATCTTATGCTGTTAATGTTGTGGAAAATGAAAATATAGATATAATTCCTCATAAAATATAATCTTTATCCAATATCCATTGTTTATAATGTACCAAAAAATGAAAAGGCTTAAACTTTACACTTATCTATAATAGGGTTTTTAGTGGCAGATCATAAACTATGGATATTGGATAAAGTTTATATTTTTGAAGAATTATAATTTTAATATACTTATATATATATTAGGTTGTCACATGTGAAATTATGTGCTTTTTGATTGGTTGTTGATCTGGTCATCTAACAAAGTAACCTCCATAGTATATAAAAAAATCTTGACTAATTTCTGACACTTTCTCTATCCTGTTAATTCTTCTTTCAATATATTGTTACTTATAAGCCCAATGAAAATCATTACAATAAATCAATGTTGAGTAATTTTACTTTATGACTCCCTAACTGAAAAAAGAACTATTTTTTGCATCAAATGCGATGAAAAATGGATACTCTTTGACAACAGTAAGTGAGTAGGCCAGTGATTAGACACAAGTCAATCACCAAAGCAAAAAGCAAAATCTCCACTGTACCCTAAAGAGTTTATGATTACTGTATAGTGGTCTTTCAAAGGGGTTATTCACTATTCATTCTTGACTCAATGGAAAACAATAACAGTAACCTTGTATTGTGGAGAATTTGAGTGTATGTATGAAAAACTGAAAAGAAACATCCCAAAATTGTGAATATGGATGGCCCAATTTTGCTGCATGATGCAACACTACCACATGCTTCTCAATCAACTGTCCAAAATCTGCATAGCTTAAATTGTGAAATTTTATCTCATCCTCCATATTCACCTGATATCTCTGCTACAGATTATCACTTATTTAGGCATTTTGAGCTTTTCATATGTAATGAAACATTCTCCAATAAAGAAGAGGTGATCAAAGCATTTGAGCTGTTTATCACATCAAAGGATGATGACGTTTTTTTAAAGATGGGATCAAGAATTTAGAGGTGATTCGTCAACATGGTGCCTATTACAACTAAATACATTAGTTATTTAACTTTTTAGAAGCATTTCCTAAGTGCATCATGTGTGACAACCTAATATTAATGTATACTTTTAAAATATCTGTTTTTTAAATCCACTCTATAAGGTTGTTTTTCCAAATGAAACTTTCACCATAATATTTGATTTTATGCAACTAAAATCCTATATTAATTATGTTTATTCAAATCAACATCTTCAAATCTGAACAACCAAAATGTATTCCTTTTCCTTCTGTCTCTATGACTTTGGCTCACAATGGGAAGGAGGACTGAGTAAGAACTTTCTCAAATTGGTAGTCATGAAAATTTATTTCTCTTGTTGTTTATTGGAAAACAATAATCATAACCGTTGCCCTCAAACTAATTCTTGTCATGACATCACATCACAGACAACATTACATTGAACTTCTATTATCATAATTGCTACTTAGATCATGAAAGCTGTCAGTAGCATTGTTAGCCTCGTTTGCAATTTAGTCATTATAATCCCTCCTGCCAATAACCTCTTTAGTCAAGTCAATAAACCATTCAAGGCCAAGTAGGCATTCTCTGTGGACTGACTGTTCTTGCTTGCACCTTTCACTGTAGAAGACACATTATGTGCATGGGGCTGGAAGTAATCATCTATTGGCAAACTCTTATAACTTTTTGCTATTAATTGATATGAAAGAACAAGATAACCTGAATACCGCCCCCTCAGGAACTACTAAATAAGAATAATGAATGCAAACCGCCTTCTTTCCAAGTCATTTATTTTCAATGGACATGTAACGCAACTCGTTGGATGAAGAATTCAGGATTCTCTTCTATGGGCCATGCCCCTTGAGGAAATAGACGATTATGTCTTTCCTCAGCTTCCTATCTTTTGTTAAAAAAATTGTGAAAATGTTGAACAGATATCACAAGACAATAGAAAAAAGGAAATGAAAATATTATATTAAATATATTATATTTAATATGTGTCTTTTCTTTGTTTATAGATTTTGTTATTTGAAATAAAATGTGATTGGTTCTTCCTCTACATCATCATCATCATCATCATCATCATCATCATCATCATCATCATCATCTATGTGCCATGCCCCTTCAGGATGTTGGTGATCATGGCTCTCCACAATTTCCTGTCTTTTGTAGCTCTTAATGCATTTTCTCTTTTTGTTAATTCTCCTAAACTCTTTTCTGACATTCATTTACTCAAGCTTACTAGGTAGATTATGCATTCTTTCCCTTTGCCCCTCTTGACTACAGTATGTCCTGTGAGTGTCATATTATCTAAGCCCACTTTCCTCATTATGTACCCTAGAAATTTCAACTGTTTCTTCCAGATGTTAAGTATAAATTGTCAGTTTTAATTTCATTTTCTCCCCATAAGCACAAAAAGAAAGCTTTAAAACTGTTGCAAAAAAATATGTGAAAAAAGTTTAAAAAGTCAAAAGGAAAGAAAAAATTAGCCTAAACGAAAACATTTGAATATTTATACATGTAAAAAGAGAAAAAAAATGGAGAATTTTAAGAAAATTAGCTAAAGACATGAAAACAACCACCATAAAAAAACTACCACCATAAAAAAAAACTATTACCATAAAAAAAATACCACCATAAACAAAAAAATATCACCATAAAAAAAACTACCACCATAAAAAAAACTACCACCATAAAAAAAAACTACCACCATAAAAAAAACATGACTTGACGAACATGTTGGAATTAGTACATGAAAACATGGAAAAAGTGAAAATGTCTAACAGAAATCAGAAATCAATCAAAAGAAAAAACTGAAAACATTGGTTAAATACGAACAAAGAAAAATGTCCCAAAATATTAATCGTAATAGTAATATTAACTGTTTCTTTATAAAGAAACATTCAGCATTTGTTGACTGTGCAATCAGTAGTACTTTTGACTGAATTTATATAATATTTCTCTTGAAAAAGTTTTTCAGGAAAAAGGTTTCTCAAGTTCAGTAAATGTCATTGCTCTTTCCTGTATTGATGAAGGTTTACTTCTGAACCTTACATTTGAAGTAGTGTTGAATATCAACATTTTTTCTTTAAGTCACATGTGATATTCATTTCAGGTGTTGCTGCTGTTGATTGTCTACAAGTGAATTGATTTATTTTCGAAATGTTTGTCTTTTTATAATCTTTCCTGCTCCCTGCTCTGCCATTTATTTATGCAAGCTCATAAGGCAGATTATTGACTTTCACCCCATCCAATATATCTTGTGAGTTTTAAATTTTCCAAGCCTGCTTTTCTCATTATGTGTTCCCAAAATTTTAATATTTCTCTTTCTGATTATAAGTATAAGTCCCTTTTTGTTTCCAAAACATCAAAGTAGGGAATTAGTAATTAGTATTACAGCTTTTGGCTCAAATAATTAGTTCAATTCAATGTGACATTGAATGGATCATGGTTTAGATATTCTCTCATTGGGAATCTTTTTCCCATTCTTCTTGACAGTAACCTCAAAGATCTTGTAGATTGCATGGTTTTCATTAGAGCATTTGTTTCTTTACTGTCAACCACAATGGTTCAGTTATAATGTGATCAGGACTTTGTGTTATTCAGTCTTCCAACATTTGAACATCTTCATTCCCAAGAAACCTTTTGTTGGAAGTGTTGTGTGGCAAGCAGCAACATCATGCTGAAAAATGTCTGCAGAAAATTAGACTGTAGAAAATTAATATAGTTTTTACTGTTTAGGTTTCCAACAACATTTACCAATTTTTCTACATCACTTATAATGGAAAATCACATGATTAGGTGACAACCACCAAATTTTACGGTCTTTTTTTGGTGTACTATGCACTTTTTCTTTCTCTTATTGGTCTTTCTATATATTCTCTTGCATCAAAATGTAAATCTATTTTGCATTCATCAATAAAAATTATTTTTTGCCACTTTGCAGCATCAGATGTTAAATGTTCTTTTGACTACTTCAATCTTCTCTTCCAATGATTTTTGGCTAATGAATTGTTTTTTTTGCTACAATACACCCATTCAAGTTGTTTTCATAATACTCTTTGTACTTTGTCAACTGAAACCTCACTGTTAAGGCTACATTCCCCCCTCCCTTGTCTGGTTATAAATTTGGATTGCCAACTGAGACTCTTTCAATCTTTCTTTCATCTTTCGTCTCGTCTAACTTTTGTGTTCTTCCAGGTTTCTTTGTACTTTAATTAATTCCAATAGTAGCAAATATCTTTAGATGCCTTGAACACTGTTTCTGAAAATTCCAAGCCACCTGGATATCTCTTGTTGAGTTATCTCCCCCTTCAAAGTCAAAATCTTCATCTTTGAGAAGAAATGTTAACCATGAATTTAGTGTAAGAAAGAAAGCTAATTTTCAACTAAAATGACTTTTGAAGGCAACTTACAGTCATATTAATAAAATGGATATTTCTTGTTGAGTTATCTCCCCCTTCTTCATGTTTGTTTGAACAGAAATGTTAACTATGAAATTAGTGTAAAAAAGAAAGCTAATTTTCAACTAAAATGACTTGTGAAGGCAACTTACAGTCATATTAATAAAATGGATATCACTTGTTGAGTTATCTCCCCCTTCTTCATGTGTGTTTGAACAAAAATGTTAACTATGAAATTAGTGTAAAAAAGAAAGCTAATTTTCAACTAAAATGACTTGTGAAAGCAACTTACAGTCATATTAATAAAATGGAGCAATACCTACTTAGAAATTTGCATATCATGACTTTATCTTCTCAAAGGCAACTTACAGTCATTGCACACAAGATGTAAGAAATGTAAGAAACATAAGATGAATGCAAAAAAGCCTTTGCACACCAGATGTAAGAAATGTAAGAAATCTAAGATGAATGCAAAAAAAGCCTTGTACACCAGATGTAAAAAATGTAAGAAACCTAAGATGAATGAATAGTGGAAAATGAATTATGCAGATAAGCTCATCTGTTAACAAATTTCTTCTTTTATGCACCATGTTCTTTCACAATGTGGATGCCCATGGCTCTCCACAACTTCTTGTTCTTCATGATTTTTACTCTCTACCATCTTCCTTGGTCCTTGCTTTACCATCCAAGTGTTTCTTATTATTATTTTATTTACTGTGGGCGATCATGGCTCTCCACATCTTTCTGTCTATGTAACTGTTGACTCAACTATCTCTCTTTGTCCTTGCTTGTCACAAACTCATTAAGTAGGTTACTTACTGTTTACTCTGCTTCTGTTGTTTTCAATATGTCTTATTTAGTAAATTCCCTAGACCTCCTTTCCTCATTATGGCTGACTAAAATTTCAACAGTCACTTTCTGAGAAATTTGGCAAGCAATAATGAAGTAGTACTAATTAAGACCTAGATGAAACATGGTCAGTGGAATGATAACAATCTACTACCATAGAGTAATACAGTTCAAAATTCCCTGAATATTTCCCATCTCTGCAAGCACTTGATGAAGGTCAGGGGGCATAAAAGCTGAAACTATGATAACAACAACAAAGGTGAGGAAAACAGTATTAGGCCCCTGTTGGTCAGGGTTGATCATGGTAACATCCTAGTTGTTTACTTATCTGGAGCATTGATGTGACTGTAGAGGCTGATGCAGGATTGACAGCATCTGTTGCTGATGTGGGGCCAAAGTTGGGACCACAGAAGGAAAACACGGAACACGGATTAGATGTAAGAAAGATATATTAACAACAGGTTACAGAGATAGTGTAAGCAGAGCTTACTATAAGTTAGTGTCCAACACTGGTAGTTGTACTAGACTCTCAGTGTCTCTCTCTGTCACTCTCAGAGTGCTATGTCGCCTACTTAATATAGGCCTGGAAGAGTCTATTGTGTAGGTAGTTTCCAGTCTCACAATAGTTACAGAGGTTGCATGTGTGTTCTGTCTCTGGTCTGTTGGAGCAGTCACCTCGCTTTCTGTGAGCCCGCCTTTCTGTGGTGATTTGTGTCAGCTTCTCCTCCTCTGATTTGAAGTGTTTAGTCAGGGTTCCTCTTCACTTGGATCGTGTGGCTGCCAGGAACTTCCAGGACTATGTGTTGATGTCCACAGCTTTCATGTCACGCCTCACGGCATCAAGGTACCACTGCTGAGGCTGCCTGGTCAGTCTTCTTCCAGAGGCCAGCTCTTCATACAGAAAGTCTTTGGGGATGCGGCCATCTGGCATGTGATGGACATGGCCCAACCAACAAAGTCTGAGCAGTGTGAACATGCTGGGTAGATCTGCTTGAAAAAGGATCTCAGTGTTGTCCACCGTGTCCAGCCATGCTATTACCTCCTGACCTGATCGGGCACTGCAAATCTGCCCTACTGTCCCATTGTACGAGGTCCTCAACCAGTGCTGGAAAAAAGAGGCCATTCCTCAGGTCATGAGAGATAACATGATCATCACCCTCAACTGCAACAACTACGAAGGCATCTCACTACTCAGCATTGTAGGCAAAGCTTTTGCTCAAGTAATCTTGGTTCTCTTGCAGAATCTCACAGAATGTGTCTTCCCAGAGTTGCAGTGTGGTTTCCAAGCAGAAAGCTCAATGGTCTTCTCCCTCCACCAGCTCCAGGATAAGGGCAGATGCCCCTGTACATCGCTTTTATTGATCTCATCAAGGAATTCAATCTCTTCAACAGAGAAGGCCTCTTCAGAATCCTGCCCAAGATTGGCTCCCCACCAAGCTGCAGAGCTTAATTGAGTTCTTCTATAGCAACATACAAAGGACTATACAGCTCAATAACATGAGGACAATAGTCCATATAAAATAATGTAAATAACTATGCTAAATGTTTGCCGACTTTTATTCAGTAAAATTGATTATTAGCCTCGAGGGAGGTTTAATAATTTTGATCTTTATATTCTTTGAGTTGTGTGAATTAATTCTCTTTCTGCATATAAAGTAAAATCAAACCATTTCTTGCTTTTCTAACCAAGAGTTTGGAAATAATTTTAAAAACAATTCAATTTTCCTAGGGAGTAATTCATGATTAAATGCTAATTCATAACATATGTATGCCTGATTTTTTAACTAATAATTGCTGTACTACCATTGTAAAAACACTGTCTATAATTTTCAGGAATGTCATTTTTATTTTGAGAGTTTAACAACTTATGTATTACCTCTGATGGTGCCATAACATTTTGGTTGATATTATCCTCCAGGAGGGTCACTTTTTCAGATAATTGTGCTAAAAAAACTAAAACAAAAAGCAATAGTGATAGATATATTGATATACTATGAATATATATAAAGTGTGAAAAGTTAATTTATGTAAACTTCCTATCAATCTTTTACCAATTTTGGCAATGTTTTGGAGGGTCTAATCAACTTCAAATTGTTTAAGAATCTTTCTTCAGATGGCCTTCTTTTGGAAAACTAATATGGCTTTTATTTCTCTAGGTCATCTGTGGATATGTTATCATTGAATTTGTCTATCAGATTTAGATAAAAATGGCAAAGCTTGGGCAGTGTCTTTGAACATCTCAAAGGCATTTGCTTACCAACTTCCCAAGCTCAAAGGTTATGGCTTCTCTGGCCAATCATTCTTAACAAATCCTGTAATGAAGGTTTTGATGAATGGACACACTTCTAGATCCATCCATATTGATATGCGGCTCCATGGACTTACATTGTTTCTTATCTTTACGAATGAACTTCTTGATGTCACCAGTTTCCAATTACATATTATGCTGATGACAAAACTATTTCTTATCTTCATCAACAACCTTCCTGATGTCATCAATTCCCAACTATGTATTTATGCTCATGGCACAACTATTTACTCATGTTCTTAATAGTAAGTCTGTAAAGTTAAACTGGTTATTTTTTCTCAAAAATAACCTCTAATCATTTGTCAACTGGGGCAAGGAATGGCTTGTAAATTTTAATGCCTCCAAAATGAAACAGCTATGTTTTAATCATCTCAGAGAACCGTTTTTGCTTTTTATCAGAATGGTTGATGTTAACTTCCAGGAGAGAAATTCATTGCAACTCCTTGATTTCCTGTTTTCCATTGATATGAAGTAGAATGATTATACTAATTATACTGAATCCGTTGATAGTTCTACTGCAAGGAAAATTGGTTCACTGTGTTGCGCCACACAATATTTCTCATCAGAATCCTTCTTGCACATTTATAAATCTGCCATTCATTTGTGCATTGAAAGACAGCTTGAAACATTTCAACTTTGATTTGAAAATCTGGGAAGCCCAAGCATCAAACCAAAACGAGTGGCATAAGACATGTTTCATTAAGTTAAAGGGTTTTGAAGCGAGTAGACTGGAGCACCGTGATCAGCTTTGTCAAGCTCTGAAGCAGAGATCCCATCAAAATCCTGCTTTAACAAATTTCATCTGTCATCTTTGTCGCCTACAGCAAGGCTGGGCTAGTATCACATTTAAGAAAGGACAAATGAAATATGTCTTTCCTTTACCTAATTTTCTCCACAACAGCCCCTGCTAGCATGCATAAGTATAAAATGAAAGGCACCATCCGATGCTGACCCTCATAGGAGAGTCCACCATATGGATATGTTGGTAAGTCTGTAGTGCAATGATGAAAGATTATTTATTTAACACAACAAATCTGAATTTTAATGTATTCTCTTTGCTTTGTCAGTGCACTTAATTCGGTGGTGAATATTTATTGGTTTCACTCTTGGGGAATGACATATGAATTCTGATGAGTAAAGTTGTTGTGCCAGAAAATTTTTCTTGTCACAATTCATCTTGCATATTTATAAATGTACCTTTCATTTGTGCAGTGTATATTACTGTCACATTTAGTCTTGTCCTCCCGTTTTATATCTCAAGATTCTTGACAAAATTCACAGAAGTGTTTGTAATATAATTGGTCCTGAACTGGTATCTTGACTTCAGTCACTTTCCCACTGCCATAAAATGGCTTCCTTCTGTCTTTTCTAGAAATATTTTCATGGCAATTGGTATGACAAGTTTTCCTCCATGTTAACTCAACCTCGTGAATTTAAATGTGCTATTAGATCAGCAACTAGGTCTCACTGTTTTATTGTTGTACTAACCAGATATAACCATAAATTCTATTCTAATAATTTCTTTTCTGGCACTTCTTGCCTGTGGAACTTTCTTCCAGTTTTTTGCTTCTCTGTTACATACAATCTTCAAAAATTTTTCTTGTCAGAATTCATCTTGCACATTTATAAATCTACCATTCATTTGTGCACTGAATATTACTGTCCTATCTGGTCTGATGTTCCTGTTATGTATCTTGACGGGTTTGTAATTTTATAGGCCCTGACCTGCCATCTCAACTCCCATCACTTTCTCACCACTATGACTTCTCTGTTTCTTTTCTATAAATATTTTCATGGCAATTGTTCAATCAGCCCCCACTCCTTCTTAATATCAACTGCATGAATTTGAACATATTGCTAGATTGTCAACAAATTCTTATCATTCCACTGTGGAAATACCTTGATGTAACTGCAAATACTATTACAATAGTTTCTTTTCTCACACTGCTTGTGTATAGAATTTGCTTTGAGTTTGCTGCTTCCCTATAACTTACATGTGAAGCATGTAACAAACTTCACAATACTTAGAATAAGAATGTTGCATCCTCTTTAAAAATCCAAACCTTTCATACACTGATTGAACCAATCCGACTGTATGGATCAGAAACTTGGACATTATCTGTTTGTCTTCAAAGACAGCTGGATGGAATATATTCAAATCTGCTTAGAAAAATCCAGAACATCAGTTGGAGATCCCATGCAGCACTTAACACAATTTACTGAGAACTCAGACCAATCTCTCTTCAGCTCAAAAAAAAGCTATTGCAGTTTGTCAGCCACTGTCACTGAGCAGATGGGGAGGTTGTCTCGTCCTTACTTTTATGGCATCCTTCTGGAGATGTCTTCTCACAAAAATTGACTATCCCAGACACCATGACTCAGGACATAGGGTTGGATATTGGGGACAGCAATGCCAACCGGAGTGGTAAGGGATTGTTAATGGAGTTCTGACCAACCACAGGGAGGTTAAATGAAGATTATGATGATAATTTACAATCTTCAAAAATTTAAATGCTATGTCAATCACCATCTTCTGTCTTTCTAAATCCAATTATTTTATTACCCTCTCTCCTCACTAATGTCTTCACAATTTCTTTCAATTACAGTATTGAATCTTATTGACATTATCGTCTTGCTTGCAGGGAAATGCTTAAAACAAAATATCTCTGTCCTGAAGACTCTGCCATCTGACATGGCTGGCTTTACACTGTGTCAAACTTAGCCCATCTTTCTCCTATATGAGCAATTGATTATTGCTGCCAATATCAAAGCATTATTGATAGGTTATGTGTAACATGCACAACGATTGTCTGAAATGGTCATCTAACCTCATAAAATCATACTTTTTGATTTAAAAGTGATAGCAAATTTTGGAGAAGTCAAGTTCACCCATGTCCTGAAGGGTGTTGTCATATAGAAGAAGTCTTTAATCACTCAGTATTGTCAATATACTTTTATACATCTGCTACTATGAATGGTGAAGTCCCAAAGAAAAGTAACATCACAGCTCTTTATCACTACTTCATGGGAATGTTTATACGATTTTTCAACATGTTGTGCCCTATAATATTTACAAATCTTACAATAAACATACTGCCTAATCTTATCAAATGGACCTATGTATTTCTTTGTAGTCATGATTGGACAACCAGAAACTAAGTGGTCAGTTATGTCTATATGTTGCTTACATAATCTACCATTTTTTTAAAAAAGTAAAATATACTGTACTTATATAAATATACTATAATAATAATAATAATAACAGTAATAATAATAGTAGTAGTCATTATTATTATTATTATTATTATTAATATTATTATTATAACCCAACCCATGTAATTAACCAACTAATTAATAAATTTCTGAGGACTCCTTTGCTGTTAAGAAGCTGTCCAAAAGCTAAAGAAAACATTACAAAGCAGGAAATTTCATTAAAAACAAATAAAAGATTGCTGGACTGCTAGGTTGATTTATTGATTGATTGATTAGTGTTTTTATGGCCTATCAACCCTTTGTGAGCTATTTAAAGCCAAAACATATTTTGGAGTGCACAAATAATTATTTTTTGTGAGTAAATATTGCATTAACAATATTTAATTTAAGAATAAGAATATTTCCTGATGCAAGTTATATGTTTAACCCATATATAGGGGAGGAGATGGATTCATGCCTTTTTGAAGTGTATTCGGCATAAGTGAATGTAATGAGCTTGATTGAAATTTGATCTCAACTCTCCAATTTCTCATTCTGTGCCTGAGCTTCTATGTAATATTGATCCTCCGGTATAACAGGGAATGCTAGACAACTTGTAGGTAAATAGAAACAAGACAATAAACATGTGATCCTACAGAAGAATGCTGATAATATCATGGATGGAAAATATGGACAATGAGAAAGTTTTTAAAAAAATGGAAACAAATTATTTATAATTAGAAAGCGAACAGCTGAAGTTTCTGAGAAAAGAATGCTTGTAAAATTTAACACACATTGAAGGCAAGAGGAACAGTCAGTAGTGTATTTATGAAGCCTGTGTAAATTGATGACAGAACTGTGAGTGGTGTGGTGGTAAAAAGACAAATATTTCTGAGAGGAGGATTGGTGCCATAATCCTGAAAGGACACAGCTGATAAAAGAAGAATCATCATCTGAAGCTCAGAGACAGTGTGATGATATGAGTATTACAAGATTGCTGAAGATGCTGAAAAGTAACACAGAATATCTGTTACCCAGACCAGTTTTATTTATTGTCAGTGTTTAAAGGTATTAGTGGTATTTCAGCATTTATTACTGGAATATTTGGATTGCTTTGAAAGAAGTACAAAAACTTTTGACAAAATTGTTAGGATTAAAGAATTCAAGTTTACTTAATTTGCAAGTTAATCGATATTTAACGAGACTCATCTATTTTAAACACACACTGTAGTTTCACTTTTAACACTAATCTTTCATGGAGTGACTAACAAGTACAACAGGCACCTTTTTATAATGGTCTGCGGTTTATCTTTTTTTTTTCTTTTTATTAAGAAGCAATGAATAAAGAATATTTCATTTACATAATTCGATTGCATTTTCACAGCTTATTTCTTTCATCTTATAATTGGGGACACTATCATTCGTACATACATACAAAACAGATAAACAAAGATATTTGCAGATGTATATGAGCACATCTGTGTGAATTCATATATATAAATGACAAAGTTGATAAAGTTTACTTGTGATACGTTTCGTCCTTCTGGACTTCAGACTAAATTTGTTATGATAGTATGACTACACATGCACATGAACGAGAGGTGTTGGAGATTTAAGAAATTTTAGAATTTTCTTTATTTTTATATCTAGCTGAATTCCTAATGAACAACAAAAATGCATTACCACAAAGACACCTAAATGCACAAAAGAACCTGACAAAAAATAAAGAATTCCACATTACTCCTTTGACAAGTCAAAGGGGGATTGTGATCATGAACAATTATACATGCACATATATATATATGAGTAGTGGATAGTGGCTCAGATTGAGGAATCAGAGAGGCAAGTTCAAATTCCAATCGAATCCATTGCATTCATTTACATGAGAAAATGAGAAAGCTATTAATCCTCTTCTACTTCCTGCAGCTATGAGTAAATAGCAGGAAAGACTGGATTCTATAGCCTTGGATGGCAACTGGTCTTGGAGAAGAACAACTGTAAATTCAAAACCTGTGGAGGGTCATTTAAGGACCGTGTGGCATGTAGTGCAACAGGTCTCAGTATTGGGCTCTTCAAAAAATGTGGTTGGATCTGCACAAAGCCTTTACCACTATAATCTAATCATATGTACTGTTTGCTTGAGCCTCATATGTCAAATACAGCAGGAAAGTCCAACACCATATATATATATATATATGAAGGTATATGAAGGTATATTTAGTAATATATATATATATATATATATATATATATATGAAGGGTATAGATAAGATTTTGATTTAAGACTTTTGAAAAATATTTTCAATGAACATTATTATTTATGGGTCTCCATTTGTGTTATTTTACTTTATCACAATGCACACACACACACACACACACACACACAGACATTCATGTATAGACATGAATGTATCTGTGCATAAAGGGTGCGATGGATAAATTGTCGTCTAAATTATGTAAAAATGGCAATAACACTGACATCTCATTTTAATATATTTACCAAAATTATACAAAGACATCATGAAATACTAAAGACTGAATTTATTCAATAAAATTGCCATTTGCCTCCAGAATTTTCAAAATCTTCTGCAACACTTATGGATGGTCTCTCTGTTTAATTTGTTGAATGCTGCCATAATCTGTACCTTCAGTTCATCTTTGATGTTACAATGAATTTTGTTGATCTCTCAATCAACTGCACCCAACACATAATAATCAAGGGTAGTTGAAGTCTGGGGAGTTAGGTGGGCAGATGTAAGGGCTGATGAGGTTGCAGAATTTGTTGGACAGCCATGACAAAGTTCTCCTGTTTGTGTGACATGGTGCAGAGTCCTGTAGCCAGACATAAGATCTTCCAGCAGCCACCTAGGACAACACTACCTCCTCAAGGCACTTGATATAGCCCTCCATGTTGAGTCTGAAGCCCTTACAAACAAATTCAGGAGTTCCTATCAGAACAATAAGAGTGAGTTTTTCAAGCTGTTATGCCTTTTTAATCACCATTAGATTCATATAACTCTATCCGAATCATTTGCATGATCCTCACATTGGCAACAATTACTCTGAAATGTTCCTAATGGAGCTTCCAGGGCAAATGTCAAGCAGTACAGCATATAAATTCCAATTCAACTAGATATATAGACACACTGATGAGCTGTGATACAGTGAAACAGTCTGTTTGTGGATGACAATATATATGCTCTTGAAAAATTTATTTTGGTTGAGTTCTCTGGGGTGAAAATGTGAGTTTATAAACAGTGACTATTATTGCTAATAATGCAAGACTCTTTGGTAAAGCAAATTGAGTTCTCTCAGTCACTGTATGTTTATCTAAAAATAAATACACTTAAATTCACCTTCATTCCTGCCATGTGCCAATGGCTTACAAGTAGAATCTTCGACTAATGCCAATTCAGCCTTGTTTTTATCCTAGCTAGAGGCAACCGGACATCTAGTCACAGTGAAGAGTTGTGATACAACGAAACTCTCTGTCTGTGGATGATAATATATATATTGATATATATACATTTTTTTCCTAACCAGTATCACAATTCTGAATTTCATTCACAATGTAATTCTCAATTGCAGATTGAAAACTGCCCCTTGCTTAAGTTAAATATTGATATATAGCTTTGTTATTATATTTTGAGAACTATTTTAATAGCACCTATTGTCCTGGGTATGACGATAAGCAGTAAGACCTATTTTGAGAACTATTTTAATAGCACCTATTGTCCTGGGTATGACGATAAGCAGTAAGACCTATGGTTAGGGGTTTTAAGGAGCATAAAACCACTCCTTAATTTCGATTGTACCCAGGTCCACTCTGACCCAGAGTGGTAGCAACTGTTAGGGTCCCAGGTATGGGTAAAATAGTTAACTCTCAAACTCAGGTCAAAACACTATGAAAGTTTAACATTTTTTATCGTAAGAATATAAGCAATACATTTTTATAGTTAAAAATATTACCAGCAATACATTTCTGTACGAAAAAAAAATTTACCAGCAATACATTTTTGTAAAAGAAACTATTAATTCTTCCAAGAAAATTGAATTTCAGCATGAAATGACCCATAAGGTTTTGATATGCTGCTAAATAAACAAACAAAAATTTAGCACCAGTACTCAATGTACAATGTACGATATTTTATATACATATCTGTGTGTGTGTGTGTGTGTGTGTGTGTAAAACAGTTTTTTGATAAATTTTTACAGTTGAGCTGGCTAGGTGTAGCTGTAAATTCTATGCTAACAGTTTCTTTTCTCATACCACTTGCTTGTGAAACTCTCTTCTGGCTCCATTCTTTCCAGACAACTTTAAGCTGGAAAAAATTAAATGGAATATCAATCGGTATCTACTGTCCACCTGATTGCCCTTTTCTCTTCCTGCTCATTATTAATGTTTCTGTTACTAATTCTTCCATACCCAGTAACCCCCTTGTGTCTTAGCGGCTTTTCTGCCATGCATGGAGTGATACTGATTAAAAAAAAAACATGATTAATTCATTTTCAAGCAGAGATGCATGCAAGAATGTAACAGTGAGTGTTTTTACCATATTGTTTAGTTTCTCTAAAATATTTTTTATGGCTTACTCTCCAGAGTTCTTTGGAGAAAGTATGAAAATTCTTTAATTTATTAACTACCCATGCTTTTACTAACAAAAAAATGGACCATAAAATCCACATAAAAATGTGATAATTGTTTTCAAAAATAAATTTAAATTCACAAATACACATAAAATAAATCAAAATTTATGGCTAAATTTTTAAAGTTTTCTCAACAAGAATTTTTTTTTGTTACATGATTAGTTTACAATCGAATAAAAACAATGGGCATTAATCAAAAACTTTTTTTTTTTTTTTTCATTTTAGTTCAGCATTAATCAGACTCTATGATGGCCTTTAAAAACATTGGAGTTAAAGCAAGGAAAGTAGCTATAGTTTTGAAATGAAGATGCATTAATATTCAAGTTTTACAAGAGGAATTTATGAATTTATTTGCCAAAACAACATCTACGTTATACCACATCATGAATTCGTAACACCTTAGGGTTGTAGTGGCACATGTACTGAAGCTATATTAGTGGTGGTGTGTCTAGAGCAATGGTTCCCAAACATTTTTTTCTCTGGGACACATTTTTGGAATAAAAATTTGCTCATAGCTCATCAAATTTTATGTGATAAAAAATACATTTAGAAATAAAAACAGAGAGAGGATTAAAGGGAGATAACTGCAGATTTGAAATCAGAAAATTATCATTGATAACTTACTCTTTCAATTTGAGGAGCCTAGTTACTATATTCTTAATACTTGATATAATGCAAAAACAGCACAATGATAAAATCAGTCAATAATTATTTATAACTATTTATATTGGGACTCATGCATGCAATTACAAGTAATCCATAATAATATTTTAAATTCAAAATCATATTTGTTTTAGCATGTGAATTTTTTGAAATTGTTTCTAAATCTTTGATTGTCTTTTCAATCATTCTGCCTCACCTGCTATCCTCTTCTGCTGCTTGTATGAGGCATACCACGCCATTTGGGAACCACTGGTCTTGACACCCAAACTTCAAGTTAGTTTTAAATTCAGAGTTTTCCTTCTCCTAAGCTGGTTGCCACCTCAACACAAGCAATCCCAGTTCTTCCTGCTATTTACTCTATAGCTGTGGGGAGAAGAGATAAAGTCATACTTTCCTAATTTCACTTTCCAAATCAATAAACATTACACTACTGGTGCATCTGAACATGATGCAGGAGTTCTCAAAACTACATTAGTGTTGTCGAGGCACGTCATATACTGCAACCCTAACAATAGGGCTGCATCTAGGTCAGTATTGAAGTTCATCCCTTCTCAGGCAAGTTTTGAATTCAGTGTTTTCCTTCTTCTTGACCAGCTGGCACCCCAAAGGAAGGAAGCCCAGTCAATTTAAAACATAGCTAGTGAGGGTCAGGGAGGTGATGTGTTTTTTCCAATTGTATTTGTTTGATTTTTTTTAATCATTTCACATCTAGAAAGGCAATAAAGCCTCTAAGATGGAAATAGGTTACTGAGTATGAAAAAATATGAGAAAAAATCATTATTAAGGAAAGAAAATAATAAAAGAACAGGAATTAAGAAGACAGAAGATAATGATTGATATTGCATTTAAATTTTTGAAAATCAAAGTTGACTGAAAAGCAAAAAGCCAGAAGAGAGTTCCACAAGCGAGAAGAGTGAGGGAAGAAACTACTAATATAGAACTGATGGTTACATCTAGCATTTTCAACTGTAAATGAGACCTTGCTACCAATCTAGTACTGTGCTTGAATTAGTAGAGTCTAGTATTCATCAGAATATTTACCATGAAAACATTTCTAGAAAAGACACAGAGAAGCTACATTATGACTGGAAAAGTGACTGAAGCTGAGATGCTAGGTCAGGACCGATAACATTCACAATCTTTTTTTAACAAGAATCTCTAAATATATAGCAATATCACCAGACTAGATGCAGTAGCAATATTAAATGCAGTGATGAATTTTAGACTTATAAATGTGTAAGATAGATTCTAGCAAGAAAAATTGTCTACAACAACAGAGTGAACCAACTTTCCTATCATCAGACCTAGTGATTGTATCAATATATCTTTCCTATTTCAGTGGAAGATGTTAGCCCAAGAAGATGCAAGGAGACACTCTCCTGGAGGTTAGCATGGTGATGGATTGCAAAATGGGTTCTTTAAGACAATTGAAAAGATTATTTATTTTGGGAGTCAAAAATGCTGATTTTGCTTTTTGAGTTGCTAATTGTTACACTACCCATATATTACTGTGCATGTCCCATAACTCATTAGGGTTATAGGGGCAAACCAAGTACTCTAGCCATAGTAGCAGTGGATAGCCTGATATAGTCTTTCCCTGTTAAATCTGATTTTGAATTCATAGTTTTCCTTTTTCTAAGATAGCTGCTATTTCAAGGCAAGATAGCCCAGTCAACCTTGCTATTTAACCCATAGCTGGAAAAAGAAGAGATGGATTCATACATTTCCTAAGGACGTTTATACCTAAGTCAGTTTCTCTTTCTGGGTCATTAACTGTGACACTGTTGGGGTAAGTGGAGTTGTTCCCTGTGATATGAAATTGCTATAAATGAGATTGCTATAAGGGAATGAGATAAAACACTATTGAGTTGTAAGATTAATTAACAATTGGTGGCAGAGCATAGTTGCTCTAAAGTATAGCCTTACGTACAAAGTAAATGAAAAAAAAACAATGAATTTGTGGATTATTTAATGCAATTTAAACCTATATGCTCTGGATATCACAGCCACTGCTATAAAAAGAAAACTACAACACATCAATTTGGCATTTAATCTCCTTCAGAGTAATCCACTTCTGAACCCATGCACTTTATCCAGCATCATTTCATTTGATGGAAAGCTGAAGCTCCTGTTTCAGGATAGTGAGCAGCTGTGTCATTGATTTTCTTTTAGATTACCTTGAAATCTTGTCTCTTTCAAGCGGGATTTGATTTTTTAAGAGGAAAAAATCTCAAGGTGTGTGATCTGGGGATTATGGTCCTTGTCAGATATGAGGAATGTTGTCCTTGGCTCAAAATTGCTGCACAAGCCATGGTCACTGAACTTCTATGGTGTGGTGAAATGGCTACACTCTATACACTTTCCTTCCAAACAACTGCTATAAACAATGGAAATGTGTGACAATACTTCAATTTAGTGTGCATACACAACAGAGTTCAAAGTCTATCTCTGCTAAGTGGTTTCACTCATTGTACTATAGCTCCGCTACCATAGTAACAGTTCAAATACTTTTTGATCAGACCTTGTATCTCTCTCAGTCTTTATATATATATATATATATATATATATATATATATATATACAATCATATATGGTTGTACAAATGCACATATACACATACGTAGACAATGTGAAATGTCCATTAAACTTCATAAATATGGATAACCCAAGAACCAAGTCTGAGACCACAGTTTGAAAAATAAATGCCTTTTTTACATTCAATATACGTCTTAGAAACTAAAATCATTACAAAATTATACCTTACTTTAGAAATAACACAAATGCACCATAAAATATGGCAAAATTTCCTTGAAGAGCAAAGAAAATTTGGCAGTTCTAATTCATTCTTTTTATTCACAAATATTCTCTCATTTTCAAACTTGTAGATTTACCAGATATGTTGGCATTACTTTATTGATGTGAATGCATATATTTAGATAGATTAATTGACAAAGATATTTTTCACAAATACATTTGTGCACGAATAAATACACAGAAATATAAAAATTGTGCTTACTTTCTTGAATTTAAGTATGACGGCTCTGTGCCAATGTTGATATATAGTAATGCAAAATTGAATTAATTTATTTTTCTTTTATTACTCATACTTGGAAATCCTTTTTATTGCTGTATGTGATATTGTCTATTTGTTGAAAATTTTTGTATTTTTAGGTTTTCTTTCATGTCAAAATATTCATTGAAATGTGGGTAATTTGTCAAAAATGTCTTTTTGTTTCCATTTTACTTTAAACTTCCTTGTTGCATACATGCTCGCACCATGTTATTGTCACTATCTTTCTACAGAACTACATGTCTGTTGCTACATGTGTCCTCTTCATCTTTGAGGCCATTATCCAACATGTACTGCTTCATAGGAGGATTGATAAGTAGTGATAAAGCAAGATATGGTGTCAATACTCTATTCATGAAACACATAAAGATTCAATTTAAATGACAAAGAAATAGTTGTCTGAATTTCTTAAGTGAAGCATTATTATTCATTTTTGACTTGTCTTTCCTCTTATTTTTGTTGCTTTTTAAGGTAGGAACATCTGACAAGATTTGAACTTACATTCCTGATCTATGAGAGCCTGTCTTACGACACTTTACATTCAGTTTTGTGGTAAGGTTAAAAAAATTAATTAATTTACCAAGGTGGCCCAAATGTTCTGGATAACAGTGTAGAAAGACATTTTAGCTTTTGTACCTCAATTTTTTAGCTTTGGTACCTCAATTAGGGCTACCTTGGTAAAATAATTAATTTTTTTAACCTTACCTCAAAACTGAGTGAGATTAATAATATACTTTTCTCAATACATTTTATGATATTTGAACGCCTGAAACAAACTACTGCATTTTTGTTAATGTCGTATGGTGGATGATAGAACATCTTAAGCATAGATATGCTCTAAAAGACTGTGCATAAATTCTGGCCCACTAGCAAAAATTTAATCTTTAAACTAATTTCTAAAGTTAAAAATCTTTTTTTTCAAAACTTGCTCTTTATTATTAAAAAAGTAGAAAAAAAAATTCAAACTATTCAAAACATCAAAGATCAATTAAGTAATCTGCATTTCCTTTCATTTTCCCTTCCATCCTTATCACGCATCTCTTTCAGCATCACTATTGAAACTCTATACATCCTGGGTATGATGATAAACTACATCCAGCAGCAAGGCTGAGTGGAGCTTTTAAGGAGTTTGAAACCACCTCTTAATTGTTATTGTTTCTAGGGCCACCCTAATCCAGGGTGGTAGCACCTATTAGGGTTCCGGCTATGGGCAAATAGGGAACCTTCTGAAACACTATGAAAGTATAAAAATGTATTTTTAGAGTAAAAATTTCAACCAATAGATTTTGAAAATAGTAAAAAATTCCAGCTATAGATTTTAAAAATAGTAAAAAAATTTCCAGCAATAGATATTAACAGTAAAAAAAATTACCAAAGCTTCGAAGAAAATTAAATTTACAACATTAAATGACCCATAAGGAGTTGATATTTTTTTAAAGCATTTTACCCCAAGCAATGTGGGAGTGCCACTAGCATGCAACAGGTTACAGAGGGTAGAGATCAAGAGTAAAGACGCGTATTTGGGGAGAGGATAAAGAGGACAAGGAACAAGATCAAAGTATCAGAAGATGTCAATTGATATTACACTTGAATATTTGAAGATTATAGTTATCAGGGAAGCAAGTAAGAAGAAGAGAATTCCACAGATGAGAAGTACAAGAGAAGAAGCTGTCTGAGTAGAAGTGATGGTTACATTTAACCATTTCGGTAGTGAACGGGTGGGACCGAGATGCCAACCTAGTAGCTCGCTTAAATTCATGCAGTCTGGGAACCAACAAAAGCAACTCGTAGGAACAGTTGCCATGAAAATACTTATAGAAAAGAGAGAAGGAAGCCATAGCATGTCTGTGAGAAAGCGACTGTATACTAGATGCCAGATCAGGACCTATCACATTGTATATTCGTCTCTGGGTTTTGTCGAGGACCTTGAGACTTACAGCGGGGGCACCAGACCATATATGACAGAAATATTCAAAGCAAGGTCGGATGGTTGATTTATAGATTTGAAGGATGGACTCAGACAAGAAAAAAATTGTGGCATGACACAGAGAACCAATTTTCCTTGCAGTAGCTGAAGCTATTGATTCCATGTATTTGGTCCACCTCATGTTAGCAGACAGCATAAGACTAAGAAGGCATAATGAGAAGAATTGGACATCAGCCATTCTGATGGGAGGCAGGGAGTGTTCTCTGTGATGGGTAAAAGAATAATGAACCCTCTGAGACTGGAGACAAAATGCTATGAAAATATAAAAATGCATTTTTAGAGTAAAAATTTCCAATCTAAAAATAGTAAAAAATAATTCCAGCAATAGATTTTTATAGTAAAAAAAAAAATTCAGCAATAGATATTAAAAGTAAAAAAAAAATTACCAAAGCTCCCAAAAATTAAATTTTCAACATTAAATGACCCATAAGGAGTTGATATTCCATTAAACAAACTGTAATGAAAACTCTATAACTTGAGTGGCTCTTTAGCCTTGTATTGGGTGTAATTTGGGATAAAATAACTTGACTGATCAATAGATTGTTGTTTGAAATACTAGTTTTGAGACCTGGGGTCAATTTTTCAGTGCAGTAATTCTCTTTATTTCTAATTTATTCATTATGATCAAAGGTTATTTTGAAGCAAAATAATAAAAATATTGATCCAACAAATTGACTCTCATAATTAAATAAGGAAAATATTTGAAAGTCTGCTGTATATCCTGGATATTCTTGGAATGACCAATCATTCAATCAATTTTTAATGTGAGAGATTGAAAACCACTGAAACCATTTTCTATCGTGTTTTTGTGTCAAAAGAAAAAGAATACAATAGAGAAACAATTGACAACATGAAACAATTAAATAGTAACAATCTTTTAGAAATCAATTCAAATTTCTCGTTATTATCTTTTTTATTCAAATTTATTTTTATTCATTTTTCTACAGATTTCACTTTGTTTAGCTCCCTAAGAGTGTTTCAATCTTTATTCTTCCACAAGTCAATGCAAGTTTTTTGTACAATTTCATAAAACCAGAGTCGACCTAATTCTATTTGACAATTTACTGAATTTCTTTTTCATCATGTTACTTTTCTCACTCAGTTTTTTTCTTTCATGCAAATCAATACCTCATAAGGTTATAGTTCTTGTTAATAGGAAAAGTTTCCAGATTTTCTGGGCAGAGAATGACGTAATTTTTATTATTTTCTTAAACCATTTTCTTGTCAAATAAAAGTGAATTGATTAAATCAAAAAGTTAAGTTTTTCTTTTAACACATCAAAATTTAAAGAACGATTTTAAATGGAATTATTTTATATAACATTATTCTTTACAACTAATGACAATGACAATTGATTATTAGAAAAGTTTGTTTTAGGTTGTAAGGTCTCAAATTAAAATCAATTATTATTTTCTTATTTTTTTCTTTCTTTCATTAATTTCTAGTGGTCTGATAATAAGAATGGACAATTGTAGATGTTTGTTTGTTGATAAGGATAGATGTTTGTTTATGGCTGCATGAATAACATGACCACACATTTTATATTAAACATAAAATACCACAAAGCATGAAATACAAGAAGAAGGAACAAAATGGTTTTGAAAACATAACATTTGTATTTATTTGTGTGTTGATGTACATGCGTAGAAGTTAAAGATCTGTTGGAGTTATATTTCAAAGAGAAAAGTTTTTGTTGTATGTTTGGAAATGTTCTGTATGTTTGTAATGTAGGTTGTAAAAGTTTGTACGTACATGCACGTGTGAATATGCTTTTAACGTCTGACCGCCCATGGTCTAGATGAGAATCCTTAAGATCACATCTTTGCAGGAATTTGACGGAGTAAAAGAGAATGAACGAACTCGTGTCTGCTATTTATAGATAATGTAATCACATGACAGAATCACAGCAAATGGCGGGAAACTTGACTTGGTCATGCGCTGGAAAAAATATTTGTACATGGGTGGATTGCAATGTGGGTTGATTGCAATTGTGTGTTTATTGACCAATTAGAAGCTGATATCTCTTGAAAATATTTACTAAACTGAGCAGGCTCTCTGATCCACTTGTTTTGCACAAAAATGTGCAAAATTAGACATTGATAAGGAAGTGGTAGTGGGATGTTACAAGTTAATCTTTAATCAAACATTATATTGATTAAAACATCTTATTTATCTAATCACTAAAATCTCATGAAGTTATAATATTTATGTTCTAGAATTCATGTTATAGACTTTTATTGGTAACTAGCAGCATGGCCCGGCATTGCCTGTGCTTGATTCAAAAATCGTATGACTCATACAGAATATCTATCACTTGACTTAAAATATTTTTGCCATTCCTTGCCTTTAAAGGAGTGCCCTTGCCATGCTGATGTTGCTACATGCCTTACTTCTTGCCTATCTCACACTGCCAATTGGAGTAAAGTGCCAAGCAGATTTAAATTTTTCCCACTTGTGATGAATGGAGCTATCAATTTTTTTTGCATGCTAGCATGCTAGTTAACATTCATGTCAGTCAGCTGTTGGCTCTCACACTGGCCAATAGAATCTTCCTGCCTATTTGTGGCAGCCAGCTATATGCTCTCACTCTGGCCAGTACAAAATGACCATAAACTACATGAAAACTGCCATAGAAGCATGAAAAAATTGATTATTTCCACTATTGATGGGAGTTGGGAAATGCAAAGTCTGTCTTTGCCTTTCTGCTAACTTGGAGCATGTGCATGGAAATTTTTGTACAAATCCATCGAAAATTGCGGCCGTGCATTCGTTGCACACACACACACACACACACACACACACATCCTGCCTTTTATAGATAGAGATATAACTTGAAGTCATTTACAAATCCTCAGATAAGATAATACTATTCTATTTTAAATTATGTATTAATCTCTGGAAAAACTGGCTATATATATATTCAGCAAACATCCTAATCTAGTTCAAAGTTTGTTTTCTTTTTTACAGTGGGTGAACTAAGAGTAATTAACCAATATACACAATACATAAGCTGAAAACCCTTTAATATTATATATTTGTCTGTAGTAGTCAGACCTGACTTTGATACATTGAAAATCTCAGTTGGGTACTATACTATTTATATGTAAACTAAATTCATTTATGTTTTTCTATTATGACACTAAGGAAGGATCAAAGAGAGAGAGGTGAAATTTCTGAGTTTGATGCTGGAACAGTTGTGCATTTGTCCCACCACTGGTAGAGTGTATCCTAGCACTGTCTATAATCAGCAAAAATAATGAAAGCATTCTTTGACAAGATTCTACTAAAGTTATCTCTACTTTTCTTGCCTGATTGTTTTGGTCTGATCAGCCATAAATATGATTGTCCATCAATATACTCCTACCAACTGCTTGTTTGCAGTCCAGCATATTTTACTTTTATTTTTTTTATTTTTGCTTAAGCTGCATACAGGACTAGTTATTTCAATAAACCCTATTTATACTTGTTACCAAGTGCCACACCATTTCCTGTATTTCAACACTGCCAACATCACAAGTAACTATTTCATGTGATTAGACTGAAGCAGTCTGATATTTCAACCCAAAATTTCTGCATCTTTTTATCTAATACCACAACATATCTGCTAGTGAGATCAACTTCTCTTTCTGCAGATCATTCATCATAATGTGGACACTGAAAACATTTTGGAGTCAGTGATGGCCCCAGGATTACTGGCATCCAGGACAAACTGAACTTTAGCACCCTTACTGGTATAATTTCTAAAAATTTTCATAAGGAGACACACTGAAAATATAGAATAATGAGTTTATTAAAAGATACAAGTTAATATAAGCTAAAGAAAACATTATCCTACTAAAACATTTTTTAGCCTTTAGATCTGCAAATCTTTTCATGGCCCCTTTCTACACCTATCTTCTTTACAAGATTATTTTCTATTGACAAAATAGCTAAAGAATTTAATCGTCTTGAGTCATAGATGACCACAAGTATGTTTTTTTATAAGCTTTAGTTTTGGGAGATCCCAAAACCATGACATAATAGTATGATGTTATGCTCTGCCTTGATGTCAATCTGGGTGACTTCCTGAATTGCCAGTACCTTGATCCAGCCCTGGATAGAGTGATGCTGTGGAACTGGCGAGAAAGTAATCCCACCCAATTAGCTATAAATGTATAAGATCACATTATTATTTTGCTTTTTACTTCTCTTTTATGATTTATTTTCCTCTCTTTTAATTATATACACTGTTTTGATTAGTCTGACACATGACAATGAGTTACTTACAGAATAAAGTATTTGTAAGGATTCACACATCAAACTAATGACCAATGGCTTATAGCCATATCATGTTGAAATACAGATTCAATCACCAAAGTTAAGCAAAATCAAGCCTGGTCAGTACCTAGATAAGTGACTGCATGGGAATATCAAGTGATATATAACTCGGGATGTGTTAGTGGTGTAATGTATAATGACTTGTAATTGTTTATTGGTGAGCTGAGTTCCATTTCTCAATGGTTTCATTATATTTACTTATTCATTAATATCATTAGGAAAGGTATAGATCAACCTCTTCTATCTCTAGCTATAAGTAAGACTAAATAAATATTTATAGGTAAATTCCACAACACAAATATTTCCATCCAGTCAGTACAGAATAAGTTTGTAGCATTTTTAACACATAAGCCTTATTTTTTACACCCTTGTTATGAAATGCATTTACAAGTCATTTCATGATTAAAAAATAATTTCTCACATGACATGTCATGTACGATTTTCAAAGTTCTTTTTAATATAGGTTTTCCATTTGCTTTTCATGTGGCTTCATTGATTATTGTGATATCACTACCAGTGTTGAGCATTTTTACATCTACATTATTAATTTTCATATGCACATATTTTCTTTAGTTTTCTGTAATTATTTTTTCCATCGCAACACTGTGCATGAAATTTTTTGTGTGAACTTTTCTTTGCTTTAGCTTTACAGTGTGACTTTTTAAGGTCTTACTTTTCCACACATGTAACACTTTGCCTTCTTAATCTAAAACATGGATTAATTTTTCTTTTTCCACATTTTTCTTTAGTTTGTATGTATGCACATTCTTTTTCTTCAACCTCTCTGGTATTGAATCTCAGATTTAGGATTCTTTGACATTTGTCTGATATTTCTTGTAGTATTAATT
This sequence comes from Acanthosepion pharaonis, assembly GCA_903632075.3. Classification (NCBI taxonomy): domain Eukaryota; kingdom Metazoa; phylum Mollusca; class Cephalopoda; order Sepiida; family Sepiidae; genus Acanthosepion; species Acanthosepion pharaonis. Next base: position 1,813,629 of record CAHIKZ030002157.1, read on the forward strand.
TTTGATTCTGTTCAACTTTCATTAGAATTCTAGCGTGTATTTCTGCATCTTTTTTACCATTAACCCTTGAATGAAAATTAACCCTTTAAACATATTCGGAGTCAGTTCATTTAATCTGAATCTTTCACACTCCCACCCGTTAATGATTCCAGCATATGTAACAAAATCTTTTTTCATCAGATTCATACACTCCCAACAAGTATTGAATAACAAACTTTTCATGCAAAAATTTTAGTCTGAATATTTACTGTTTCTTCAAAGCAAATTTCTCTTAAGTTTTTTGGTAGTACAAAATTACAGTATATTTCATGTTCTACCTGTGCTAACTTTCTCAACAAAAGTCTTGTTTTTTCTTGTCTTCTCAATTAGTCAATTCTCTGAAAATTTGCTTGTATCTTGTAAAATAAGCATAAAAGATAGTTCCATGATCTAAATTGTATGTGAATTCAGATATGGCATTTGCCACTATATCAGGCATGAAAGAACTTGTGAAATTTTCTGTTTCTTCTGTAGTATTTTAGTTAAATTTAAATTAAAATTTTTTTAAAAAGTAGGAAGAAAGGAAAAAATTCTTTAAATATGAAATAATTAGTAGCCCAAGTGGTAAAAATACTACAACACCCCCAACAGCAGTTATTGGAACTCCAGAAACAACAACAAAATTTAACTAAAATATTACAGAAAAAACAGAATATTCCACAAGTTCTTTCATGCCTGATATAGTGGCAAATGCCATATCTGAATTCACATACAATTTAGATGATGGAACTATCTTTTATGCTTATTTATGCATGTGTTGTAAGTTTCCCTCTTCATTTCAAACTCTGAAAAGTCAACAGCAGAAACACTACACTGGCTATTTCTCCTTTCTATCATATTTCCTTGAAAAAGACAAATAATGGGTAATTAATTGGAACATACATCATTTTGTTAACTTTGTTTATAATTTTCAACTTGACATCAAAAAGCTTACTAAAAAAACAGAATAAATTCACATAATGGCTTAACAAATATTCCCTGTACATTCTATTAGATAGAACAAGTTGAAACCATGAAATTGCTTTCTAAATATACTTTGTTTATTGTAGAACTGTTGTCCAATACCCTGACCCAGGAGATATAAATGTGCTCAATATATAATCCTGTTATGATTCTTGAGGAAAAAGGACTAATTGAAGTCAAATTAACATTAATTAATTAATCAATTTAAGCTTAGTGGAATCAATATTTCTAATTATAAGTAATAATTGATAATTACTCTTGTGCAGTATTAGTAGTATTACTTCTTATTGTTATTGTCAACATTGTAATCATTAGGAAAATATGAGAAGAAAAAGCAAGGAAAATAAAAAAGAAGAAACAAACAAAAAAAGAAAACAATGAAAATTAAGAAAACAAAAAAAAGGAAAGTAATAAAAGAGAAATTCTTAAGAACACCATTAATTAGTGACCTTGTACCAAACAAAGCACATCATTGTAATTATAATGACTAAACTACATAAGACTTATGGTCAGATCAATCTAAAGCATCAGATCATTGAAGTTCATTAGCAATGAACCTGATCATTAGTTCTAATTCATTTGTTCAGTCATTTTTTTCTGCTTTGCAGTTTATTTAAAGCCAGAAAATATTTTTAGATTGTAAGAAATTTTTTTTGTTAGATAATTTAATAATGATTTAGTGAGATAAAACTGGCTCCAGCTATAATTCAACAAGTTAGGGATACTACACTTACTGATTGAGATTTCACAGTTTCTTATCTGGATGATATATTAATTAAAGATGTATCTAAAGAACAACATATTAGGCATGTGAAAAGAATTTTTGAAAAAATACAAGTATGGGTTCACACCCAATGAGGAAAAGTAAGAATTGCTTTTGCCTGAAATCAAGTACCAAGGATAAATCATTGACAAAAATGGTCATCAACCAGATCCATCAAGGGCAACTAAGAATGTGCCTTCTTCAACAAATGTTACTAGGTTACAAAATTTTCTAGGAATAGCAAGCTATTATCAACGCTACATACCTAATATGCAGAATTTGAGAAGTCTACTGAACAATTTTTTTTAAAGAAAGTGGAAAGTGGAACCGGGCTGATAAGTGTCAGAAGGCATGTAAAGAAATCAAAGAAATACTAACATCAGACTTATCATTAGCTCCCTATAATCCAAAAGAAAAAATTGCACTGGTTTCAGATGCTAGTGACTATGGTACAGGAGCAGTAATTCTACATAAATTTGTTGACAGTAACATAAAAGCTGTTACACATAATACATGTTTACTACTACCATCATAAAAAAAAACTACAGCTAGATTGAAAAAAAGGCATTAGCAATAATATTTGCAGTGAAAACATTTCCCAAATTTATATATGGAAAAAGTTTTCATTTACAGACAGACCACAGACCTCTATTATCAATTTATGTTTTTAAAAAATAATTCCTATACATACAGCAATTAGATTACAATGCTGGGGTACCATCTTATTAAATTATGATTTCAGAATGGAATACCAATCATCCAAAACATCAGAACATGCTGATGGTTTATGAAAATTGATACCAAAAAATACTGAACCATTTGAGAATGCTGTTATTTCAGCATTAAAAGTGAAATAGAAATTAAAAATATATTATGCAATGTAGTACACAAATTACCAGTTACCTTGGAAGAAATAAAAGTAAAAACAGAACAAGACATGTTTATTTAGAAAATAAAAAAAACAACTAAAAGAAAGTAAGAAAGATAGACAATTTTTAGAATGAAATCCAAACTTGAATGATTACTTGCTATGTGACTGATGTTTACACAAAGAAAAGTAATACCTATCATATTACAAAAGCAGATATTAAATGAATTTCATAGTAGACATCTGGGAATTTCCAGGATTTAAATCTCTTATGAGAAGCTACGTATACTGGACCAAAATGGATCAAGATATTGAAAAATTAGTAAAAGCCTGCAGAGGTTGTGCTCTGGTAGCAAAATCACCTACCACGAAATTACAATCTTGGCCAAAGATAGATATTCTGTAGTCAAGACTGCACATAAATTTTGCAGGTCCAGTAAACAAATTACATTATCTTGTGGTAGTGGATAGCTTTACCTGAAATTTGTAAGTGCAAAAACCCAACTTCCACAGTTACAGTGAATTTTTTACACAAACTGTTTGCAAGATATGACATTCCAAATACCATAGCCTCAGATAATAGTACAAAATTCATGTCTTATGAATTTAAAGAATTTTGTAAAATGTTCTTGATTGAACATATTACTACCCCACCATATCACATAAGGTCAAACTGACAATCCAAATTCTGTGGGTACTTTTAAGAGAGCTTTGAAAAAAGCAAGTAATGAAAACATGAGTAAAGAAGCACTACAAAAATTCTTGAGAGTATAACAGATAATGCTGAGTCCCAATGCACCAGGAAGCATGTCACCAGGAGAACTGATGTTTGACAAGTTGTTATCCAATCAAAAAAGAATAAGAACAAATAACAAAAAGGACACAAAATTTTTCAAAATCAGCAAAAAAGTGTTTTTCAGATTATATGAAAATGGAGAAGAAATGTAGGAAAATGGCATAATAAGGTCATAAATTGGAAAAATGATATTTATGGTAAAAGGAAAAAAAATGGGAACACAAAAGGATTTTGGAATCAGTTAAAGAAAAGGTTTATTAAAGAAAGTCTCACAAGAAAGGAAGAACCTATGCAAGGACTGGTCGATATTTTTGACATATCAACACCCCATGAATGCGTTGAGCATACTAGTATGATTACCAGAAAATGGAAGCATATGGAAAAACTACAGGTTGACTCAGAATGAAAGAAGTACAACATTCAGTACATTTGCGAATTCACCAGAAAGAGGTGGGAGTGGATACTAAGAAATAAAATAAAATATTTACTACTGAAAAAAAAACAGAAAAAATTAAAATATCTCAAAAGTTGGGGATGTTGTGGAATAAATAATACACTCACAGTAACATAAATGAACTAGGCAAGATGCCTTAAATAAAGAACTCCAAGTGAGTTAGGGAAGTCATTCGGAGTCAGTAGAGATGAATTTATAACAGACATCACAGCAAATGTCTAAGCAAGACATAAAATTTATAACCACTAGGAGAGATTTATAAAAGTGCATCATATGAATGGAGAAATCTCAGGATCAGGAAGAGAGGTTGAAAAAAATATTATGAGGGTCATTTAACTCTATTGAAGTGGCATGGGGCATCCTAGCTGTAAATGTCTGAACTGGTAGAATTAAAGACTAATGCTCTTCTTAACATTTGGAAGATGGAGGAAGTGATTTTACTGTGAAAGTGGCATGGTGTGTACTAGCTCTAAAGGTCTGAACTGGTGGAACTAAAGAATAGAGCTAATATGATCAAATGCCATGGAAATACTGATAAATTACCATTAGGCCTGTGTTGTTGTGTCAGTGGAAAAGTGTGTATAGAGTGGAGAGTAAGTATTCTCTCATGAGATCATGTAAATAATAGAAGTGGACTTTAATTTTTCTTTTTATATTCATGAACTAAATTTATTTTTTTCTTCCTCACAAAAAGAAATATAACAAAAGTTGAACCAGTTTAATAGGAACCAATTTGCATAAAGTTTGTTTGTTTTCAAATTTTCCGTTGCTGGTTCCATCAACTTGAGTGTGAAAGATTCAGGCTTTTATGCTTGTTTAGCAATGGGAATTACCTTAATTATCTGTGAAAAGAAGCCAGCATGCACTTTGAGACCAAAAGAAGAAAAGCAAAAATAAATGCATTCTCTTCTCTAAGACATTGAAACTTCAACTTGGGGAAATCATACTGTGAATGCTTTTTGGTGAGAAGTATCTGGAAGTATTCTTAAAGCTAAAAATAATTTATAGATTTAAAAAAAAATAATTTCACCCCAAGCAAGGCAGCAAAGCCACTTAGATGCAAGGTGTTACTAAGTGTTAGAGAATATGAAAATAAAACACTATTAAGGAGAGAAAATAATAAAAGGAACAGAAATTAAGAAAACAGTAGATAATGATTGACATTGCATTTAATTTTTGAAGATCGAATTTGTCTGAGAAACAAGAAACCAGAAGAGAGTTTCACAAGCAAGAAGTATGGAAGAAGCATAGAACTTAATGTATAGCCATTTCAACTCTAAAATGATGAGACCTTGTTGTCAATCTAGTACTGTGCTTAAATTCATAAAGTCTAGGTACTACAGAGAAAAGTTCATCATATCAATTACCATGAAAGTATTCATAGAAAAGTCATAAGGAAGCTATGCTATGGTAGTGGGAAAAATGACTGAAGCTGAGATGCCAGATCAGGACCAATAACATTGCAGAATCTGCTTTAGTTTTTATCAAGAATCTCAAGATATATAGCAGGAGCATAAAACCAGATAAGGTAGCAATATTCAAAAGATGGGTGAATGGTAGACATATAAATATTTAAGATAGATTCTGGCAAGAAAAATTATCTTGCACAACACAGTATGAGAAAAACATAAGATTTGTTAAAGGATCATCGTTTATGTATCAATTTTACCATTTATAGAATTGCAATTATTGCTGAAGGTATATATGCAAGAAGGGTGCCTGTGATATCATGACCCACATAATAAAAAATCTGTGTTAAAGAATTGTATCAAAGATACAGTGGGGAAAATAAGTATTTTCATCCTCTGCTGATTTTACAAAAATAGGAATGCTCTATAATTTTGAGGGTAGGTGGGAGATAGAATATAAAAAAAAATTCTAGAAAATCACATGATATTCATTTTTGAACATTTCTTTTTTATTGAAAAAATAAATATTTCCCCTCCTACCAACCAGCAATGATTCAGGCCCCACAGACCAGTTATGTGACCAGGAGTCTTATAGACTAGTCCTATTACTCAATTATTACTCCTAATCAAGTACTCATTACCTGTATAAAAGACACTTGTTCACAGAATCCTTTAATGAATCAGAATCTAATCTCTCCACAATGAGCAAGATGAAAGAATTGTCTAAGGACATCTGGGACAAAATTGTATACCTGCACAAGACTGGAATGTGCTACAAGATGATTGGCAAGCAGCTAGATGAGAAGGAGTCAACTATTGGTGCAATAAGAAAATGGAAGAAAAACCAATTGACTATCATCTCCCTCGATCTTATAGACCATTCCCATTTTTGTAAGGTGGCAAACTCAGAAAATTAGTAGGGGATGAAATACTTATTTTCCCCACTGTAGTTTTTTTTAAGGCTGTAATAGGAATGGTTGTTTAAAAATTGTGATAAAGAGGGTGAGAAGTTTAAAAAAACAAAAACAAATTGAATGCATGAATGTATTTTGCCGATACATTTTTATATAAAGAATAATATCATTTACGAAGAGAGAAAATATATTTAGTCAAAAGTATATGGCCACCAACAAAAATTTTTATTTCTCATCATAAAAGTGTTATTTTCAATGAAACAAGTTAAGCATCACGGTTGTTTTATTTTATTATACTAAATACAAGTCTTCCTGAGCCACGTTAAATACAAATTAAATCCAACAAACACAAAAAACTTTTTAAACTTTTGTTTTAAAATGACCCCTTTTAGCTGCTATCACTGCTTCATAGATTCTCAGCATTCTTTTCACTAAAGACTGGAGGTAGACTGAAGATAGTTCTGCTCAGCTTTCCTGCAAAAGTTGCCAGGGGTGAGCAACGCTTGTTCGTTGTTTAGCTCTGACTTTTCAATCAAGTTCATCCTACACCAATTCAATGGGATTTAAGTCCAATGATTCCACCAACCAAGATATCAGTTGAAAGACGTGCTGTTCCTCTTTGCTTTTAATGTACCTCTTGCAGAGTTTACTAGTATGCTTTGGGTCATTATCTTGCATGAGTACAAATCCTTGACCCACATTCCAGATGGGGTCATGTGATGCTGCAGTATCCTGTGATAGCCAGTCTGATTCAATTTGCCCTTCACTTGGTGCAAATCTCCGACTTTGCAATTGGCAAAATCCCCCCCAAACACACACACACAAACCATAAAAGGGCCACCTCCATGCTTTATAGTTGGTGTAATACAGGGGGGGGGGTACAGCTCTTTCACCAACTCTTTGCCGCACATAGACCCTCTTATTTGACTTAAAGTTTTTGAACTTTGATTCATCAGTCGAAATGACTTTATTCCGCTGCTCTATTGTTCAATATTTGTGTTCCTTGGCCCACTGGAGTTTTTTGACATTGTTTTGATTCCTCAACAGTTGTTTCTTGACAGCGATTCTGCCATATGGCCAGCTTCACAGAGTCTTCTCCTCATAGTGGATGTTGACACATTTTTTGTCATGATATTGATTCAGTTGTGCAGTGATGTTTGGAGCACTCAGCCTTCTGTCACACAAGTTGGTGACTCTGATCAAATTGCCTTCTGCTCATGTTGTTGCTTTTGGTTTACCAGGCTTATTTTTCATCTTGTTTTGTCTCATTTCCTTATGTCTCCTAACGGTCAGTATTATCCACTGTAATTCTGGTCATTTTTATTTTTTTTTTAATTTCTCTGCTTGAATATCCTTCTTTTTTTAATGTAATCATCTCTTGTTTTTGTTCATGTGTTAAGTTCACATGTTTTGGGCATTTTGTTGAGAAAAAAGTTTTAATCCAGGAGAAAGCTGCAAAATTTAAGTTTTAAGTTTTGATCTAGAAAAAAGTTGCAAAATTTAGGTTTTAATTTAAACAAAATAAGAATAAAAGATTTCACTACTGGGCAAGGTACACTAGCAGCATAGGTAAAACAGGAAGTACCTAGCAAGCAATAATTCAACACAATATAGTCTAATGTGAGTTCAAATGGTGGTATAATGTAACTTTTAGAATATGTCTTATTCATGGTCAGTACTAAAGAATAAAAACGTCCTCAAATCAATTTTCAATAGATATCTGATTATACCAAGGTCAATTTACAAAGGAAGACTTGTATTTAGTATAATAAATAAAACCATTCTGGTGCTTAACTAGTTTCATTAAAAATAATACTTTTAGGATGAAAAATAAAAAAAAATTGAGGGTGGCCAAATACTTTTGACTGGTAGTGTATGTACAGAGACTTATAAAAACAGCAAAGAAAAGTTTTTCATACTTAGTGTGTGTGTGTGTGTGTGTGTGTGTGTGTGTGTGTGTGTGTGTGTGTGTGTGTGTGAAAAGGCATATATATAAAAAGAGATTATTGTCCATTTGGTAGAGTTATCAACTTTGGCACATTTTTATGATACATTGTATAATACATGCCATGTGGCATTTGTGATTTGGTAGGAACTATGAAAGCCCCAAGAGTGTGAAATGAGGTACATCTTTTTCTTATGGCATCTTGTGGATGAAGAGACCATTCACACTTTTCTTTTAGACTGCTTTTTGGTAATGTCACAAAGTGGTCATTAGCTGAACTACCGTAGCAGACAAGTGGGATAATCCTACAAATTTAAGAGTGTTTTAAAACCTTTAAAAATATATGTGATTTTTTTCAAAAGCATTTCATTAGTTTACATTTGATTTGATCCTTTTCCAAATATTTAGTAAAAATAGAGGAGGAGGTGTTTTAAAGAAGAATAAGAATAAAATACCCCCAATTAACAACTGAACGAACCTAATAAACTAACCAATAAAATTCTGTACGTCAATTTTCTCATGAAGATAGTTTAAATTACAAAATATGTTCAGTTATAGTCTGTGAGTGCTTGAAAAATTTTCATTCCTGTTTTAAAAAAAGATTTTCATAGCTTTTGGTATTTAACATTGCAAGATAATTAAAATAAATAGTTAAAATTTGGATATTTAAATTTCCTATTTGGAATCTTCGCATAATGTTTAATATTCTGTAGTTAAAATTTTGTCCAGGTAGAATTTCCCAAGAGTTTTCAAAATAATGGCAATGCAGAGTTATTAGAAAGTAAACACAATTTGTTTTTCAGAACCATTTAAATCAGGTCATAATTCACATTATTATAACACAGCTAATGTCATTATATTATGCATTAAAATCATATATGATTTGGGAAATTACAATGGTTCTGAAAAGTTGGAAAAACTGGAAATTCAAGCAATTATTGAGACCATAAAGATAGCAGTTTTACCGAAAGCAGTTAGAATACTAAAGAAAATGCTGGAATATTGAGGTGACTTGCTATCATTTGATCTTTAGTAAAAGCCACTAGTTTCTACTGATGTAATAGTAATAATAATAATAATAATATTAAAGAATACTAAAGAGAGTTCTGGTGTATTAAGATTACTTGCTGTTACCTGATCTCAAGTTAAAATCACCAGTTTCTACTGATGTGAGAGTACAAATACTAATAATAAAGAATACTAAAGAGAGTGTTAGTATATTGAGATTACTTGCTGTCACTTGATCTTCAGTGAAAACCACCAGTTTCTACTTGTGTAAGAGTACAAATAATAATAATAATAATAATAATAATAATAATAATAATAATAATAATAAATACCATCCACACAGACAGAAAAATAAATACCATCCACACAGACAGAAAAATTGAAGCAAATAGGCCGGACATTATTGTCAAAAACCAGAAAGAAAAAACTTGCCTACTAATTGATATGGCTTGTCCAGCGGATTGTAACATAGCAACCAAGGAATTTGAAAAACTATCAAAATACAAAGACCTGGAAATTGAAATAGAAAAAATGTGGAAATTGAAAACAAGAATAATACCAGTGGTAATAGGTGCACTTGGAATTATAAAAATGGAACAAAACAACACATTGAAAGAATCCCTGAAACCCCAGCTTAAGAGACATACAGAAAAATTGTCTTATTAAGTACAGCACACACACTAAGGAGAACTTTGTCTATGTAACGCTAGCAACTTCATCGGAGATAAAAAAAAAAAAAAAAAAAAATTAACATGAAATGTGGCCATAACAACACACCACGACCTGCCTTAGGTCTTTCCGCAGACTTGGTAGGTAGTGTGTCCATAGCAGAAATCGAATGATGATGATAATAATAATAATAATAATAAAGAATATTAGAGAGGGTGATGGTGTATTGATGTGACTTGCTGTCACTTAAGAAGAATTATATTTAAAATATCCTCACTTTGCAGGCTTGTAGGTGATTGATTATTTTCCACCCTATAAGTCCTTTCCCAATGGTGCAAACCTACTACGAATCTACCTCTATTTCCATTACAAATGTTTTGGCAAGCATGTAAGCATCCTCATTCTCTTTGTATTCCATTGGTAAGGAGGAAGATTCTTCCCAACAGCGATTGCTTTGTGGAACAAAAATTTGATGAAATTCTTCCATAATCACTACAATCTGACATTTTCAAGTCCTATTTTCTATCCTACATATCTTCATAACATACAATGCTTACCTTCTGTTATATTCATAAAACAACGCTATTCAGTAACCCTCTTCCTTGAGTGCCTCTTGGGTGAATAAAATAGAAAAAGACCAAGATTGACAAAACAAGGCAAAATAACAAATGCAGACTATATCAAGAGAAAGATGAGGTTAATAATCATCTAATAATTGCAAATTATCTCCGAAAGATTAGAAAAATAGTCTTGACTGTGTTGAAACAGGGATCCAATGGGAAGTATGCAAATGTTTAACATTTTACCATAGAAATAAATGGCATATGTACAAACCAACATATGTTTGAGAGAAGATAAAAGGTGAAATTTAGATGGTGAATGTTTTTCTTTCTTATTAGAGTGCTAAAAAAGTTAGAAGAATTCATGCCAGTATTTGGATTTCCCTGTTCCAATGGAGCCCAGAATAATGTAATACTTTGCTAATTCCTTTCCAGGTATGCCATTTTCCTGGGCTTGTTATTTAATCCCTGTTACAGACACCTATTCAGACATATTTGTGTTTTGTCAACACTCTCAGAGCCAACCAGTAATTGATACTGCAATTTTGCTGAACAAATCTCAGCTGCAGTTTCTGGGAGGTAGAGCAAAATCTCCTGTGATTAATAGCTTAACATGACTCGTATAGTCAAACCCTCAGTTACAATAACTTGTGACTATATGCTAGCACAACCAACGACTGATTCCAAATATTTTCATCAATACATTTTTACTCATAGGGCTTGGGTCAACCTTGAACATAATGATACATATCATGGCCTTGTGAGAGAGCTGAGGAAGTTGTTGAACTTGGTAACAGTTGTGATAGGAGCATTGGAATTAGTCAAAGGAAATGACTAGAGGAATTGAAAATATATAGGAAGAGCTGGAACCATCTAGATTGTTGCATTATTAAAAAAATGTAATCCTGAAAAGAAGGTTGGTGTATTTAGAATACTTGGTTTCAGTTAAGCTATAGTAGAAGCCACCAGTTGCTGGTGGTGTGAGCATTTAATAAATAAATAATGCACACAAATATGGTTATTGTACAAAATGTGACCATATCATTATCTTACTATGAATTTTCATCTTGTTGTATGTGTTAGTCTTAGTTTTTATAATAATAGGAATAATGCATGTATCTAAAACTATTTCTATCTTCTAGAAAATGTTTTAACAATGTGGGAAGTATTTTAACAAATGGTGGAAAATGCAATGGAGAAATGCAAATGTGCATTAGAATAGCAAAAGGTGCCTTCTAGAAAATTTAAAAAAAGTATTAAGAAATAGGAAAATTTCCTTAGAAACAAAGGAAAGAGTGCTGAACTGCTATGTAATATCACTCCTTCTATATGGCAGTGAATCCAGGACAATTTCCTCACAGATGAAAAGGGGTGTAACAACAAGAAGAAAAAAGTGGAAGTGACAAAACAACAAATGAAGATAAGCAATAGAGATTTTATTTCCTGTGATTTACAAGGTTTGATTATTTGCTCATTTCAGATTATTGTATGTCAGTCATGGGAGACTGAGAGTTTGTTCAGGGTATAACCCAAGTTAGTAGTTGAGATAGCCAGTTCATTTTTTGTCTTTCCCTCAATCTTCCCTATTCCCAGTTTTTTCATTCACTTTCATTTTTACTCCCTGTAACCCCCTGAAATCTAGTGGCATTACCACCTTACTTGGGGTGAAGTGATAAAAAAAACATATGTAGTTGAGAGTTACCCCCTACTGCTACTAGTTTCATCACTGGCCAAAGGCATTGCTGTTGATGGAAGCACCTTGCTGTTGCAGCTGATGACTTGGGTGGTCATGTAATCTGTTACATTTGGTTAAACTTCCCTCCATGGTGTCCAACTCCAATGCCAACTGAGCAACTATGCCTTTGTAGGTGGAATCAGAGTTGGCTCAATTGTGAATTAGTGGCTCAGAAATGACTATTTCAAAAACTGCATGAGAAAAAACCTTTCTGATTGATAAGTTTTATGACCCTGATATTTTGGCGCAGTATTCTGGAAGTATATGTGCAGAGCCAGAAAAAAAATTAGCTGTTTTCATCATATAGGCTGTAGATGTCAAAGTGGACAATTTTGCTTGAGTTAAAGAATTAGGATTTGAACCAGCAGAGATAGGATTTAAAAGACACTGAAAATACCACAGAGAATGTGAGCAACAAGGAGGTTTTATGGAAAATGGAGATAAAAGTTACTTGTACTTAGAATCAGAGATAGTGGAAATTTCTGGTGAACATAATGAGGAAAGAGAGTTTGGAGAATTTGATACTCTCAGGACACACTGAAGGCAAGAGGGTAAAGAATGTAAACATTGAGAAACTTAACTAATGATCTTGTGAAAATGGATATACAGAACAGGTATTGGGAGGGGCAGTAAGGAGACAAACATTTCTTAGAGCTAAAAATGACAGTGAGTTGTAGAATGCCAGGAACACGATAAATAAAAGAAGAAACTAAATTAGAATTAAAAACACATGCAATTCTGTAAGATCTATAAAATGGAAATTAGTAGCAAAAAATTATATGAAAATGGAAAAGTTAAACTTGAAATGAATACTAGAAATAAGATGTGAAAGACTTACTTAATGCTAAATCAATAACAGCCGATCTGCAAACAATTTATGAAAGTGCTTCATTGTAAAAAGAAAACCTGTATCTTTCAATGCTAACCTACCTTTTAACTTTTATCATATAAGAACAAATAAGAATGTTCGTAACTGGAATTATCTCCCTTGATTTCTTTTGGTGACACAAGATAACATTGAAAATAAAAGAAGTAATTTCTTTTTCATGGAGAGCTTCTTGTGATGTCATGTATCAAGTTTATTTGCTTTTAATCCAAAACTACATTATTCTAAGTACCATTTATGGATACTGTTGATTTTGTCCAGGCATAAATGGAGTGTATGCATTGGATATTAGCAGAAGATAAATCGATTCTGTGACATAAAAACCTGACCAGCTGTTTTACAACTTTGCTTTATTCAAAGAAAGACAAATGAAAAGTTAAGGAAGGTAAACTAATAACTTAAGGAGGAATGGTCTATGTAAGAGATGAAGGAGAGAAGAAATATATAAATGTATAACATTAAGGGTAAAGAGAGCAGAAATCATTTATAAGAGATAGGTTATTGATTTGATGGTCAGCAAGAAAGCAGATCCATCCAGTGTGGGTTTTAAAACTTGACACTGACCATTACTATCCAAAGGATATGATACTTTCAAACTGTTTCTATTGACCGATGCTGTCATCTTTTAATGTTGGTTAAGAGTGAGCAGTCTGCAAACATGGCTGGATAGCTTTAGTTCCTTTTTTTTCCTGATTCTTTTTTTTTTTTTTTCATTTCATCATTCTAAATCTCCTCTTTCTTGTAGTTGTTTAAACTTCCTGCTTTTTCTGTCTCTTCTGAGTGAGAGTTCTTCTTCACTTTTAATTATTCATGATTAATTCTGATTTTATACAAATACAAAAAAACCCTAAAAAATACCCCTGTATGTTATACCCAAATAGTAGAGAGTATCAGTACTAGACTAGTACTAAACCCTCTCCCTAGGTAACCCTAAAATGATATATATATGATTGCAAAGGATTAAGTTATGATTGAATATCAAAACAATATTAAAATACAGAAACAACTCCTGTTTGCTACACAAGTATCCTGATAACATCATAAATAAATATATATTTCAGATAGACTGTATCTGTCAAAGGGAAAAATGAATAAACACTAAAGGAAAACTTATCTTAGCAGAGACTTTATATATAGAAGTTTAAATGCAAACATTTCAAGGAGTTTGGGGTCAATCTGCGGACAGTGCAGAGGATTTGGAAAGAGTTGGATGAATCTAATGGTGATTACGAAGGTGTTGGGCATGATGACTTGTGATGGCGATATTAAATCTTAAACTTTAAACTTAACTCAAAAACAAAGGATTTGCAAACATATGTTTATATGAACTTTTGTCCTTGTTTTGGTGTGAGGAACCCACCTCCAAAAATTTGTAAAAGTATTTTTGATAGATACATACTATATATATATATATATATATATATATATATATATATATATATATATATATATATAGTTTTAGGGTAGATAAATGAAATGGCCAGATATAAGCAAGCATGTATGCATTGTGCTGGTGTACACCAAAATGCAGGTACATGTATATGTACTAAATAATATATATATATATATATATATATATATATATATATATATATACATACATATATATATATATATATATATATATATATATATATATATATATATATATATATATATATATATATATATATATATATAATATACACACATACACACACATATATATATATAACTATATAACTATAATGGCCTGACAATTGCTTTTAACATGAAACAGACAGTTGCCCTTGAGGCTGACTTCAATGTCCAATTTTATGTATATATATATATATATATATATATATATATATTGCTTATATATATATATATTCTTATATTATCCTTAAAACACACACACACATATACATATATATATATATATTTATATCCTCCTTATGCCCACACACACACAAACACTAACACACACACACACATATATATATATATATATATATATATATATATATATATGTATATAAATGAAGAAGAAGAAACAGAAGAAGTTTGCTTCTGTCGTATCTTAGATAGAGCCAAGTAATAATGCTTAATAATCCTAGAATTCTCAAATGGTTTCAACAAATACACACTGCTTAAGTTAACTAATCTTGTGTAAATTGCTGAAAATAAATTCTTGCCAAAGCTTTATTTGTATAATTATAAATGATTTGAAATTCTAGGAACTCTCCAAGGGTCTGTCATTTGCATTTTGGCTTGGCTGTACATTGTTTGAATTGAAAAATCAAGAATAAGTATTTCCCTTGAGTCAAAATTCTTCAGAACTCTAGGAATTCTTCTTAAGTTATTTCCTTTGTCCTGTACATCTCTCAAACAGAATGATCAAATCAATTATTTTCATATTTATATGACTAAATACAAATATGGCACAAGGCAATGATCACCCATGTCCTAAAGGGAAACAGTATTTCAAGAAGAAGATACTCAAAAACATTGTCAAAAGTCATTGTTTGTCTACCGTACATACTGTGTAATGATCATAAGCTACATCCAGACCACAACACCTCAGATTGAGAGACTTTGAGGAGTTTGGAACCACCTTTTAATTGTTGTTGTTCCAAGACTCAAACTTACTTGGGGTGGTAGCACCTGTTAGGGTCCCAGCTATGGGCAAATAGTTAACCTCTGAACAAAACAAAAACACTATAAAAGTATAAAAATACATTTTTTTTATCGTAAAAATACCAGCAATACATTTTCATAGTAAAATAAGTTACCAACAATACATTTTTTAAAACTAAAAAATTTCCAGCAATACATTTTTATAAATGAACAAAAATATTACCAGCAATATATTTTTGTAAAAGAAATTACTAGAGCTCTCAAGAAAATTAAATTTCATCATTACATGATCCATTAGAAATTGATATTTCACTAGTTTACTGGTTTTTTAGATATTAAACATTTTGTCGGGTAGACAATTATGCTGTAACATAATGTGGACAATTTTGGTGTTACACCAGTTATATGGTACTTCATACATTGAATGTGGATATCATTTGAACCAGTTTCACATGTCTGTTATTTCAGAGAAGTGTGGTTGAGTCAAATCCAGATTCTTGATGCATTCACTTATGCACAAATACCCTTGGGGAAAGTAAAAATACATCTATTCCCTCCCCACAACAGCTAAATTATTATCTTTAATAAAACTGTTAAAAAATATCCATTCACAAAAATATTCTTAAATCCAAAAAAATAAATTATGGCTTTAAATAACCCCCAAAGTGTTGACAAACCATAAAAAACAAATCAATCAATCAATTAATAGTAATTTATGGGACAATAGTCTAAGAGATTAAAACATTAGTTCCTGAAGTGCCATTTTCATGTTACTGCAGTTAATGTTTTGACAGATGCCTCTAGCTCTGATCTTTGCAGTTCACCATTTTGCTGTACAAGGTGAGCAGTAATGTGGTTGACTATTAGTATTAAAAGTATGCACATTACACCATAGTTCAACAGATGTTAAATGTCCTCACAATTTCAGAATTAGTACACACAATCAAATCCTATTTGAAATTTGATAATTCATGTTAGCTTGAATGACTCACCAGATGTCAGAATAAATTTTGATATATATAGGCATTTCCATGACCTCAAGATATAGTGGTACCACCTACCATTATCTTTGCATATTGCTATGGATGGCATTTAACATTTCAGTTTAAATCTGTTTTTTTTATTATTATTTGCTTTCACTACTCTCAGTAGAGACCCCAGCCCATTTAGACAAAATTTTACTCCTTATGACTTTCCCAGTCCTTCACCCCTTAAACCACCGCTTAACACACCTGAAATGCCCCCTCCAATCAATAAGAGACAAAGAAGTCCAGGACACAAACGACAAAAGAAAGAAACTTCCCAAACACATCTACAATAGTGGAGAAGACATCTGCCATATTACTCCTACTCAAGCTGAGAAAGCAAAGGATTATGGAAACAGGATTAAAGATCTTGAATATCTTCTCTCCATTAAGCAATATGCTGATAAAGACATTGAGAATCCCAAAAACTTTCCTAAGGCTCAATCCTAGTAAAGGTAAATCCTAGTAAAGGTAAATCCTAGTAAAATCTTATATAAACTTATTTTGGGAGCCAGAAAATGTTAAAAGATTTTTTCCATATAATTTGTTATTTATTAAGCTTAGCTTAGTATGGCACAAGGACATAATTATGGTGCCCCCAGTAAGGAACTAACTTGCAAATCCCCCATCCTGAGGTGCCTGTTAATGGTAAGTTTTTTTACATTGCCTAACGAAACTATTCATATGAATGCTCTACTTTCAGATAACAGAGGAAAACATTACTTGCAAATAAACATCTGCATATAGGCATATATATATATATATATATATATATATATATATATATATGTGTGTGTGTGTGTGTGTGTGTGTGTTTATGCATGATTACACATTTTTGTATATATAGAGATACATTAAAGCAAACATATAAATTTATATTTGAGTTTTACTTATGTCTCAGCATGCACCATGGGATATGCCAGTCGTTAGAATAACACACTTGATTAAACATTATTCATTTCCATCTCAGTTCTTTCTACAAGTTTTAAGTGCAAGAATCACTTACCATTTTTCTTTGGTTCATATCCCTTGCAGAGTTTGGCTGATCAACTTTGGTATCAACTACTACCGGAAAATGATACATTTCTTTACAGTTTTTTTTGCATCTTTTGAGGTAAAGAAAATAAAAATTCTGAGGCATATTTTCAGGTAAAAGTTTGAAAAGTGAAAAACTGAGAAACAAACTTTATAATTTTTAAAAGTGAACTTTGAAATATATATATCTGTGTGTGTGTGTCTGTGTGTTTGTTACATTTGTGTTCACATGGACACAAATGTACGCAGATACATGCATACACATGGAAATGTATGCAAAAACACATAGTCGCATACATGTACAAAAATGCACTGACATTTTTATATGTGCCTCTACACATATGCAAAAACTCATATTCACACACATACAACCACCTAATTTACACCCTCATTGAAAATACCATGTATCCACACTTACACACATACACATATCTTGTTATGTGAGGTCTGGCAAAACTCTAAACTTGTCAGTGTCTGTCGTGATAGTAGTATTCAAATACTCAGCTAGACAAGTCCTTGCAATAGTATTAACTTTTTTTCTCAAGACAATTACCCAGGACTACTTATCATGAATGGATTCATCCATTTATGATAGTAAGGAGGGTAACTGACACTTACCACAACAACATATATGTATATAAATCACTGGATGGCTGTTTCATCCTATTTTCGGACTCATCAGCAGTGCATATCCACTTCCAAGATGAATTACTATAAAGATTTTCCTAAATCCCCAAAATTCTGTTATTGTATATCCTTGCTTGACCTTGAAGATAACATTCAGGAGGATGAAACTTGTCAGACATTACTTATGTAATCCAGAAAAAAATGGATAAAGTCATGCTTTATGGCAACTATCTAAAGGATGAGAGACCAGTGTCTGTTAAGCCATGATTTTCCTAGATAAACTTATGCAAAATATTAGCATCAAAAATCAGAAAGAACTTAAAATTGGAGACAACATGATCAGATGATGTATTTGAAGACATGACCAAAAAAAAAAAAAACACATATTCACACAAAAGTAGACAGTATGTACAGTGTGGAAAACTTAACTGCATTAAATTTCTATCACTTGCACATGCCAATAAATACACAACTACATAAAGATGAATACACACACACACACACACATATATATGCGCGCGCGTGTGTGTGTGAATATGTTAAAAAATTATTTTTCAGTTTACTATATTTATGGGTTAAAGTGCTCAATCATAGAGATAGAGTGTATGTAAATATAAACATGGACATTGAAGTTAACACCCAATAGTCGCAATGTGTTTCATGCTTAACATATGCGTATGATTACATTTAAGTATAAAATAGACTTTTGCTGCTGGTGTTGACTTCAGTGTCACTTTTTATATCAATATCAATATACACATATATATATATATATATATATATATATATATATATATATATATATAGGGATGGGAATGCATTTAATTGTTAGTTATCAGTGACCATGTTCATAATTGATATTATTGAGAGTTTGTTTCTTCTTTTTTATTATTAATGTAATATAGTCAGCTTATGGTCTAATAAAAATAAGAAACTCATATGTAACATGACATTTTATTTGACTCATATGTAACATGACATTTTATTTGACTCATATGTAACATGACATTTTATTTGACTCCAGCCTTTGCAAATTAATGTCACCCAGTAGGTGTGTAGTCTCAGGCCATTTACAATACGCTTCTGTGGGTGTATTAGACTTTCTGACTCTAGCATCAGTGTCTATATATGGTATCTTCTGTGCTAATAGAAATATAAACTTGACAAACATGGTGGATAAAATAAGTAAAGGTTTATTGTAAAAACCAGTACAATAAGAAATAAAGTAACAGTTATGCGCATAATCATTGTAAGTCAATCCAGTAGTGAGTGCTGCTATTGGAAAGTTGGTAGTTCTCATGTAAGTCTGAGTCATACTCAACAGATCCCAGTTAGACAATATTTACCAGCCTCTCCACAAGGTAGGATGTGGCACAAGGCCAAATTTAATATAGTAGTCGACTCCTAGTTTTGGAAAGATTTTTTTTAGAATTGAAAACTCAACTTATTATATAAATTATGGTTTACAAATCAACTTGGCATTAAAATGGACCTCAATTTTTTAACTCAAAATTCTGATTTAGGACTATACCTACAATATATATTCACCCCCAACTCTAAAAATTCAATAAACTGTCATTATGTGTCATTAAACTGTTATTATTATCATAAAATTGTGCAAATGAAACATATACCAAACTTAGTTGTCTGAAGGCCACCAGAGTTAAATAGTGTTTAGGTCAATGTTTACATTTAGTGTATCAGCTGTTAGTCACGATGTGTGCTGTAGCATTAATTGAATACTGAATTTGTGTTATTATTTGATTATTTTATATTCATTTCTATGTTAATATACCAAATATGCTCACAAAACACAAGTTTTAGTTGGATATATTTGTGGTAGCCTCCTGGATGTAACAGTAAATTGTTTATAGTAATTGTTAGGAGTACTGTTCCACTTGTTTACTCAGTGGTATAAATTTCCATTTTATACTTGCTATATAAGTCAACCCCTAGTTTTGGAAAAATTTTTTAGGCTTGAAAACTCTACTTGTATGCTGAAATTTATAGTATATATACACTGCAGTTCAAAAGTTTGAAGACACCCCCAGAATTAGCATGTCATAAACTTCACAGAAGAGTGAAAAGAAAATGAAAAAGAGATTTTAGAGTCATTGAAAAAAGAATGGAATCAATTATCAAATATATACTTTGAGAAACTTTTGCAATGAATGCCAAAAATTTGTGCTGCAGTAATCAAGGCTAAAGAATGATATTTTGATGAGAACAAAATTTAATCATAAAATGCTTTTTGTTTTTTTTCAGTATAAAATTTCCAATCAAAATCATATCGCATTTTCTTTTAATCATGCATAATATTTTTTTCCTATTTAAAGTACAAAACAAGTACTTTTTGGCCCATTTCAAAAATTACCAGTGGTTTCCTCAAACTTTTGAACTTTAGGGTAGGTCACTGAAGGATTAAAGGAAATGAGAAAAGGAGCAAACCCAGATATTTGCTTCGATGTCTCTAATTTTTTGCTATACACCCAATCCTTTATCATACCCCAATAAAGAGAGATCCCAGGGTGTCAGATCAGGGAAGTGTGGTGGCCATACCAACAGTCCGCTGTGTCCTATCCAATGATTTCGGAAACTTTGATCAAGACAAGCATGAACAGTACAGGCAAAATGATGATGATGCACCATCATCTGATTTATAGGTGTATGTTATCAATGGCAAACTCTTGCAGCATTTGTGAGTAACTATTAGCAGTCACTGAAATATGGGCCAATTACACCTTGTAACTTCTGGTTATGAAGTATGATAATGATGTGTATAGCAAAAAAGAAATTTAAAGGACTCAAGGACAGAATAAAAGGTGTAATATCAAATATTCCCCATGAAATGTGTGACAAGGTACTTAATTGTACTGTTGATCACTGGTTTTGGTGCTTCAATCATGCTAGGTGGAGACTGTTCAGTAAACTCTGAATAAATGATTCCTCGCATACTAGTGTTAACATAATTTTGACTCACCCTGTATATGTATATGGATTCTCTCCCATCAGTTTTGACATATGAGTATCCTACAACCTCATTCAGTTTTTATGTTTGTGCCATATATGATATTTCAG